>VZTA01011683.1:191-18399 GCA_013398855.1 Mohoua ochrocephala
ATTTTTTTTTTTTTTTGGTGTGTGTGCAAAACGCTTCTTTAACAGTGGAAGAAAACTCAAGGAGGAGTTGGGAGGGGTTTCCAATGTGAGTGCGTCCCACTCGCCCCCTCCCAGCACGGTTTGGAGAGCAGGAACACTTGGAACAGCAGTTGGATCCCGGGATGGCTGCGGACTGGCCATGGGGGGCTGAGGGGACAGCTTGGGGACACTCCGGGGCTCAGCCCGGCTTCCCACGGCTCCTTCTCCACTCGCAGCGAGCGATTCTCCAGAAAAACGAGGGATCTGAGCACGACCCCGGCTGGGGAGGGGGACGAGGGCTGGGGGACACCACGGAGGGGTCTCTGCTCCCCAAACACCGGGGGCACTTCCAGTTTTGGGGCGCGGGGTGGGCTCGGACCCCTCGGAGCCCCCCGGGAGCGCGGTGGTCTCGGTTCCCACCGCCGGCCCCGCATCCTCCGGGGGATGGCGAGAGAAAGGGAAAAATCACAGTTCCAAGGATTCAACCACGGAGCCGCTCCCAGCTCCCGCCGGGGACATCCCCGCTGCCCTCAGCGCCGGGAAAGGTCGGGAATGTCACCGGCCCGTGGGACACCGGGGGGTCCCCGCCAGCCCGGGATGGGGGGGGGGCAGAGGGTCATGCAGCCCCTCGGCGAAGCGGTGTTTAATTAGCGCTAACGAGGAGGAGAGGAGCTGGTCCTACGCTACGGCAGCTGCGGGGAACTCGGGTGCTTTTACACTCTGCGCTCGTTAAAGGTGCTTGGTATAACTTTTAGATATAGAATATACAGGTAATATTGCTAATAGTCAAGCATAAGAATAAAGGTGCAGACATACCATAAATACTGATGCTCTGATTTTTACACTGTCAGACCTAGATGAATGCAGTTTCCTATTCACATTATAAAGCAGCCCCAAATTCTAGAATTTAAAATAGTGTCGTAAACAAAGAGGAGGAAGGAGTCGGTTATGATCTGATCTTCTTAATCTGTTTTCCTTGGAAAAAAAATGATCAAAAAATTCTAAGGCACTCAGGAAAGCCGCATACAATCGATGGACTGCTCTGTTCTCACCTTACATTCAGTTTTAAGGGGTTATTTTTTTTTTGCTTTTTTTGTTGTTTTTTTTTTTTTCTCGGAAGAATACAATCATTACCATATAACATTTTCAAACATATCATTAATCCTCCACACACAGGAAACATTAGTGCAAAATGCTTGCCCTCATCTACCAGATAAGGAAAAACCCAACGCCCTTCACATTTGAGAAGTTTGCCTTCCTAATAATAATAATAATAATTAATAAAACAAACCCAAATCAGGAAGAAAAAAAAAAAAAGGAAAGGAAAGAAAAAAAAAAAAAAAAAAAAGAAAGAAAAAACCCCCAAAATATACAGGAAGTTGTGCTAGGTATAAAAATATATATTTTCACTGTGCAACTTGACTCTCTCCAGACTCTCTGTCCTAAGCCATTCAAGTACTTTGCTGCTGCCCCCCCGGTGGCCCCGCCGGCTGTCTGGGAACAGGTTTGGTCCAGAATTAATCCCTACAGCCAAGTGCAGCCCCAGCTGGGGGGCTCAGCCTGCTCCCCACCCCCAGCAAGTGCCAAAAAGGAGCAGGAGGAATCCTCTGCAATATCTTTTTCTCTCTATATTTATATATATATATGCACACAGACACACACACAAGGGACGACTTTTGATCTCCGACACCCGGAGCCGCTCCCAGCTTGCCTCAAACTTTTGGCAAACCCAAAGTTTTTGGGGATCAGGAGGGTCCTCAGCCAAACCTGAGCCCCACCGAGCTGGCTGAGCTGCCCTCCAGCAGCTGCTCCCGGGGACACCCCAGGGCCAAGGAACGGGATTGCTCCGTGTCCCCGGGGATGGCTGGGGACAAAGCCCCACCCCGAGCTCAGCCCGTGGTCCCCGGGTTTGTTCAGTGACGTGGGTAAAGTGCAAATAGAGCCGTGCTCATTCCCACTTCTCCGAAGCATCCCACACCTCCGCACCTGCACCAGCCCCCAACACCTGGTCTGGGGCATCACAGTCCCCCCAAAAAGCTGTGCCAAAACCCGACCCNNNNCCCCCCCCCCCCCCCCCCCCCAAAATCACTGATTTGTTGTATCAGGAGCAGTGGCACAGGCTGGGCAGCCTCGTTATTTACGATGCAAAAAACTGCTTCAAGTATCAAAGAAAACAAAACAAATGGCCAAAGGTTGGGTTATCCTCTCCCCGCTCCCCCTTTCCCAATGGAAATACAAAGAAGGAAGAAAACCCTGAGCAAAGCGCTGTCTGGATTAGGGAACCGAAGCAGGAAAGAAAAGAGGAGCACAGCCACAGCAGCCAAAAAGTGACTCTCGGTGCACCTTGTTCCTAGTCCCGAACGTGTTAAAGAACAAGCTGCAAGTGTCATTAAAGCAGGTTCGTTAAGTCACAGTAAAAATAATCACCATTAAAAAAGGAAAGAAAGAAAGAAAGGAAAAAGCCAAACTTGGCTTTCACGTCACTGTCCCCATCCCTTGGGGGCACCCCAGCAGTGCCACCCCCGTGGGACCCCCAGGCTGGCCCCAGCACTCCCAGGGAAGCCGCTGGAGCCGGGTCTATGGGACAGATTCCGCTCACTTTGGGGTTTGGAAAGGCGAGGGACAGAGCAGGTACCTGCTGCCCGTCAGGCTCCAGGGACACCCACAAGTCCCATCCCGAGGCCACCAAAGCCACCACAGCCTGGGGACATCAGCCTGCAACAACAAAAATAAAGATAAATAACTCCACATTGGGTTTTCCCCAGAAGGGGCTGCGGGAGGGTGAGCGGGAGGCAAAGCGCTTCCTCCTCCCCAAAACCTCTTCACAGAAGGGCACGAAACTCATTTTTTCTTTTAATTTTTGCATCCAATGCACTCCAAAGTATTAAAAAGCGAGAGCCTGGTTGGCCTGGGGAGGAGGGAGGGGGCAGAGGGTGAGCTCTGCGTGCACCGAGCTCTGCCTCCGGTGCGGATGCTGCCGGGAGCCAACAGCAAGAGCTCCCGACTCCGTGCCCTTTGGAGCAAGAACAACTCTCCATACTCAGATTCCTCTCTAAATCCCTTCACAGGCACTGGGGAGGGGCTCCTCCCCTCCCAGGAGGTGCCCCAGGACCTGCACGCCCCAGGGTGCAGAGGGGTGACAGAGCCCGGCCACCCAGGAGCGGGGGACGTGAAGGTGCAAACACGGAGAAGCAAAGGAGAAGGAGTCGCTGGGAGGGAGAGAGGAAGGGAGGGAGGGAGGGAGGGAGAAACCAAACCCAAACCCAGCCGTTTTGGGCAAAAACCAGACCACAACCACGACAGCGGCCAGGCTCTCCACCTGCATCCCACGCAGTCCTCCCGACACGTGCCAGCCTGAGCTCCCACGGAACCATCCCTGCTCCGGGGAGCCGGAACAAACTCCCCGGGACAAACAGCACCGAGTCCCCGCCAGCGCCCGGCACCCACGGCCGGGGCTCCCCCTGACACCAGAGGGATCCGGTCACGATCACTGTCACGATTTCCCCCAGCCCATCCCACTTGGCTCGAGCCCTTCCCGAGACAAACGCGGCCAGTCACAGCACCTGCACCCGAACACACCTCGCTTTCCTGGTCAGTGACAAAACTCTCCTTAAAGAGGACAAGGTTAACGATGGCTTTACTTCTGAGCTGAGTGATGGATGGGGTGATGACGGGGTGGTGGTGGTGGTGGTGGTGGGTGGGGGGGTGGCTAGCTTTTCTCCTCCCCTTCTTAAAACAAACAAACAAACAAAAAAANCGATGGCTTTACTTCTGAGCTGAGTGATGGATGGGGTGATGACGGGGTGGTGGTGGTGGTGGTGGTGGGTGGGGGGGTGGCTAGCTTTTCTCCTCCCCTTCTTAAAACAAACAAACAAACAAAAAAACCAAAAAAAAAAAAAACAAAACCAAAAAAGGAAAGGAAGAGGAAAAAAAAAAAAAAAAAAAGAGAAAGCTACAATCTTATAGACTAACCTCAGGAATATCAAAAAAGGAGCCCAATATTTTTTTAAGTAGGTCGCCACAGACCTAGTCGTTTACAGTATAACGAATGCGATTATTTCCTTCATAAATTTTAAATACAAGCAGAATAAAAATCACATTTTTTTCAGGCAACAGTAGCAGTTCAGTAGGTAAGTGGCTTGATCACATTTTTTGTTTTGTATTAGTAATGCATGCAAGCAGCTTTAGTATTACAGATCCCTTATAGGTCATGAAATGTTTGCTCTCTTTATAAAGTCCCTCCATAAGTACCATCTTGTCTTCTCACGGGGGTTTCGGGCCGGCTGGAGGAGCCCGAACCTTGTTCAAAAGGTTGCGGAGTGCTTTGGGTTTCCGATGCCATGGCATCTGTGGCAGCTGCCTCCTGGATCACGGAGCCGGCGCCTTCGGCATCCTCGCTCTGCTCGAAGGACTGGTTGGATCCATTGCTCAGCTCTACATTCACTGTGTTAGTTCTCAAGGCTACTATAGTCCCCGAGTCGCTCCTCCTCTCTGCATAGATCCGCTGCTCGAAGACCTGAGCAGTGTTGGGCTGGAATTCGGGCTCCAGGGGGACAGTGTTTGTGGAGGAGCCCATGACGGTGCGGTACATCTCCATCCCCTCGGGCAGCATGGATTTGATCTTGGGCAGCCAGCGCTTGCGGACGCGCCGGGCGTTGGTGCACATGTCGGCCGCGATCACGTTCATCTCGCTCTCCTTAAAGCTCGGGGCAAAATTCTGACAATACACTGCAAAGACAGGGAGACACGGGGCTGAGGCTTCACAGGGAGAGGCACAAAGGTGGCACAGAGTGATCCCAGCCTCCCGGGCGGGAGCGGAGCCTCACCCACGGGCCCGAGCTCTCCAAGGAGACACCTACAAACAAGGCTCCTCAGCTGGAGACACAAACCAGGAAGGGATAAAAGCAGAAGGTATAAAAACATCCCAGGTGGCCGAGGAAGGGGGCTGGAGAAGGGCCCCTCACTCCATGGGGAGCCCTGGAGCCGGCACCCACAGGCACAGCATGTGGGGATGGCCAAACCAGAGGTGGGCACAGAAAAGGTCCCACAAACTCAGCAGCAGCAGCTCCATTAATGGCTCCTAAACCCACAGTGCTGCAGGAAACACCAGGGCTGAGGGGATGCCCAAGGGCTCGTCCTCTGCCTGTCCCTCTCCTCGTGGCCCAGCGGCCTGGCTGCTCCTGCATCCCTGTGCTGGCACATCCAGGGGGATCCAGCAGGAGCTGGGAGCTGCAGGAGCCCTGCAATCCCTCGTGTCCCGCTCCCCCGCGGGAGCCAAGCACCTGATGTTATGGAGCAACATCCAAGGAGCTGCCACGGTGAATAACTGTCAGCTAAAGCTCGTGCACAGGGAGAAATCCAGGCGGGAAGAACCTCCCCTGTATCCTGGCACAGGACAGCCATGCCTTTCCAGCCCCTCTCAGGAAGGACCGGGGCTGGAAGGTCCAGACTCGGGACTCTCCAGGATGAAATTGCTAACTGGGAGCTGACTGCACCGTGTTTGACCACATCACTGAACATCTGCCCTCTAATCCCTTCTCCCCACACGCCACAGATCTCCCAGGGCAGCTGGAAGGCCCCTGGAGTTAACAATTAGGGAGGGGAAAGATTTCTCTTCCAGATCTTAAATGCTAAATTTAAAAAAATCACTTAAGAGTTTCGTTTTCCAGCCCAGTAAGATTCACACAAAGATTTACTCCCCAGAATTCAGCCAGGGTGAGAGAACACAGTGATTTCCACTGCATATGGAGCCCGTGGCAAACAGACTTTCTGCACCCCTCAGAGTTTCCTCCAGCCCTCAGCTCCTCCTTCTCCAGCACCTCCTGTCCCCAAACACCCCAGGTATCCACAGCACCTGCAGGAGCAGTGGCTGATGGAGAGCAGATCCCACCCACAGCTTCTGCGGGCAACCAAAAAAACCAATGCAAACTAAAAAATAAATTGATTTTCCTACAACCTAATTCCACCATTCTCACACAACAGAGAAGGGTCTGGGCCCTGCTGTCGCACCCCAGCAGCAGAACATCCCTCTCCTTACATTTGACTGCATTAAGGACCCTGCTGTCCAAGGGCTTCCTGCTGGGATCGCTCGTGGAGGACCGGATTCCAGTTCCGCAGCTGTTGGCAAGGGTGTTCCTGTGGGGAAGGCAAAGGAAGGTCCTTGGAGAGGGGACTCGGGGGACAGCCACTGCCCTGCCCTCCTCCCTTCGGGTTCTGGTGGAGGAATCACCAGGATTTTAAGGCAAGGAACGGGAAACGTGCATGGAAACGGAATAAAGTGTTCAAGCATCGTTAAGAAAAGGCACAGAGCCGAGTGCAGAGGACGGAGCACTCGTGACACGGGGTTGAACCCCCAGAAACGAGGGGGATGAACCCCTCGGGACAGCACGAGGAGCGGCGGGACCGGACGTACCGATCAAAGAAGGTGGCCAGGAGACGTCTCAGCAGCACCTTGTGTTTGACACCGGCACACAAATGGCAATTCATCAGCTGCCCCCGCGTGATGTAAACGCCTGAGCCTGCAAGGGTGGGGAGGGAGAATCCAAAATTAACCCCTGCCACACCCACGGAGCCACCCCCGAGACACCAACAGCTCCTTCTCGCCGGCCAGCCCCGCTGCAGCGGGGGGAACCTGCTCTTCACCTGCTGCGACAAGGACAGAGGGATTTCTGGAAAACCCCAAGGAATCCTTGGGGCCTCGGCGAGTCCCAGGCAATACCAACTCCCAATTTTATCTGTACAGGAAGGAACTCTGTGGGAATCAAAGGAAAGGATTCTTATTTTCTCACCAGCGCAAGGCTTACACTGTGATTTCACACGTACAGCTCAGATTATTTACTCTTTCTGAAGGGAGAAAACCCCAATCCATTTGGCCTTTTCTTTTCTTCCAGTGCAAGACTGGAGAACACAGAGGCTGGAAATGAAAGGAAAAGCCCATCTAGCACACAAGAGGCACTTGGTTACAGATCTAACTGCTTCCAAAAACCCCAGCCCATCACCTCTTGATACCTCTGGTGAGCAGGGAATTTTCCTTCTAATGCTCAGGAACTGCTGCCTTTGAACACGCTGCCTTTAAGGAGGTTTTCTGGAAGAAAAAGGAGCCTCTGCAAAGCAGCTGGACACGTCCAGGGGTCTGGCAGTGCTTTACAGCAGGTTTTATATCAAACCTTTTTACTCTGCTCACAGACCGAACCGCTCCTGCCTTGGCATCACTTCCAGGGAGAGGTTATCCCATTTTTCAGGCATCCTGTTACATGAGAGGGTTTTGGTATTTGCTTTTAATTAAGATGAAATAATGGGTCATATCTGGATCCAGAACACACTCCGTTCTCAAGACATAAAAACATCTACCGGAGAAATAACATCTCCTCCTGGGTTTCCAGGGAAGATGATGGTCCCTGACCTTCTGGATGGAGCTGGAGCTCAGGGCAGCCCCTGAGCCCGACCCTCTGCACCTTCCCTGGCAACAGGGGCAGCTCAGGACGCTCATCCTGCCCCAGGATCCAGCATCACTCCGGATCTCTGAGCCGTGCCACGTCTCACCAGGAATCTTCCTCGTGTTCTCTTCCGTGGAATGAGGTTTTTTTGGGGTTTTTTTTTTTGAGTAACAGCCTCAGTCCCTCCCTCAGATGTGTTGTGGTGACCGCAAGCCTTGCTCAAGACCCTTTCAGAGAGAGCTGCTCAAGTTTGCTGAATCAATCGTGGCATGAAAAAACAGAGACAAGAGGAAAACATTCCCACTTGGGAGAGCTGAGGAAAACTTTCCTGGCAGGATCGAGTCCCCCCCTCCAGGTCTCCCCGGGTTTGAGACAGGAATTAGGGGGGTTTATTTAGTATTTTAAGAGATAAGGCATCAGAGTGAACACCAGCCACCACCGAGGGGAACTTCACTTTAATAAATGAGAAATAACCAGGCAGCCACTATCGGTTAGTGATATTAATCTACTCTTTTTCCAGATTGAAAAATGTAAATCAAGCAGAGTTGCCTCAAGCCAATTTGCAGCTCTCACTGTGAAAATAAACCTGCACCACTTGATGGTTTTAAGAAGCCTCACATTAAATGGAAATGGGTACAAAATGAATATTCCAGATACAAAATAAATACTTGTGGTTGTACGCTGCGCTTTGCCTTCCATCAGAGTCCCGTCCTCCATCAGCTGGAAGCCTTTGTGGGCATCCCCAGAAATCCTGGTTCCTTCTACAGACTGCAAATGAAATCATGCTCCTCACCAAGAGAGAAAGGGCTGGAAGGGAAGAGCTGATTTGGATGGGCTGTGCTGCCACATGTCCTTTTTGGACCCAGGGCTTTGCAGGGATTAATTAAACCTCCCTACCTGGGGGCAGGTCTGGGATGTCCTGCCCTGTCATCTCCACACAGCTCCACCCAAGGGAAAAAACCCAAGCTGGGGGGAACTTCTAACACCAGAATATGATTATTTCCACCGGAATTTGACCTGGTCACTCCAGTGAAACACTTTTTGTGCAATGCTGGGGGTGCCTGGGCTGGCACAGCCACCTGATTTCACTCTTCATCCAGCTCTACACTGTCTAAACAGCACCATCTCCCACCTCACACCAGCCAGAAATCCTTCAGAGAGAAGGAGCAAATTCTCTCAGTATTGTGAATCTCCCCCAAAACGAAAACAAAGACAGAAGAAAGGATCAAACCCAATTCCTTCTCTTCCTTCCCACTGCAGCATTTGACCGCTTAATAAATTTATAAAGAAACTTTTACAGGTTTTTCAAAGCTTGTTCACTGACACAAATTTTATCTCCTTTGCTTTGTAAATCTTATAATGTGGTAATTTTTTTTTTGGGGGGGGGGTGTTTGTAGGGTTTTTAGATCTGTGAGTCTCAATGAAAACACACTCACTGCAGCCACACCGAGCAGGAAGAACACAAGCTGCAGAATTCAATTAAAATGCTAAATTAATTCAATTGAATAAATCCTGTTAATGACACATTTTTCTATCAGCAAATTAAAGGAAAACTCAGAACTTTTCAAAAGATGATTGGTGACGAATAATCCAGAAAGACACAGCAAGGGCACACAAGATGCACGGCTCCAGCAAGATGGAGAGCACAATTCCAGGGGGAAAACAGCAGCAATCCAAAGGGATTCTGAAGAAAAGTTACCTGCAACGAGCTCGAGTTTTTCTCCAGGATCTCCCTCCGAGTAGAGTTTCGGGTGGCAGCGGTACCCGATCTGACTGATGAGGCTGGCTGGGAGAGCGACCAGATCCCGTCGGATCAGGACACAGGAGCGGTTCTCCAGCGGGATCTGCTCGGGCTTCTCTTGGGCAACTTCGAAATTAAAAGGGGAAAACCATTAAAACAACTCATTATGCAGGCACAACAGAAGGTCAGACTTTGACTTTTTCATGCAGCAGTTGGAAACATTTTCCCCCTTCAGACGTCCAGCCACGTCCGGCCGCAGGGCAGGTGCCACCTGAAAGCCTGGAAAAATCCCCTGGTCTCCCCCACCACGGCAGCCTCAGGTTCTGCAAGAGGGATTCTTAGAATCCAATTAGGCTTTAACTTCTCCTGAGTTAATCATTTGTGGAAATGGACAGCTCTGCCCAGCTGGCATCGCTCTGCCAAGCGCAGCACACGGAGCTGCTGCCCCAAACACCCCAGAAGGGTGGCAGGAGCTTCACCAGGGGGTTCTGGACAGGCAGGAAATTGCCCCAGTTTGATGAACACCTGCAGCAGTCCCATCGCTGCTTCTCTTGATGGTTTTTTTCCTACTGAAGTTAAAATCCAGACCCTCTGCAGGCTGCTCTGAGAAAAGGTCACCAGAGCCTCTCCTGAGGATGCACCCACCAGCCACCTCCAGCCCACCTTCTCTTCCTCTGCCTTCTGCAGCACAACTCTTCCTCTCAGTAACAAGAGAAGCCCCCACCAACAAGCCAAAAAATGCTATTAAGATGTGGCTTCAAAACCAAAGCACCAGATTTTCCCAACTCACCATCTCCAGAGCCCACCACTGCCCAGGAACAACCAGTAACATGGAAAAGCTGGAAGCACTGGGCTTTCCTGCCAGCACCCCCAAACCTGGGTCTTGTGGGCACACAGAGGATTCATTTCTAAAGCACATTTACAGTCCAAGACCACCGGGTTGCTTAAAATGACAATTTTTGACAGCAACGAGGGCTGACTGTGCACGTCCAGATCAGGATATGGTGGGAGCAGTTCCAGGGCTGAACTGCAGCCCGGCTCTACCACGATCCACCTTTTTTCCCCAAAAACTTTGTTTGAGGACAAACCCAAACCCAGCTCTGTGCTTCAGTGTCTGTGAACACCAAGAGAAGCAGAATGAGCATTTCCGAACTCAAAATGTCTCCCGCTCCAGAGGTGTCTTTTCCTGCGATTATTCCGGAGTTCTGGGGGCCACTTTTCCTCTCTGCAGATAAAATAACAAGTTTTGCAGACTTGTTGCTGCAGTAACCGAGGGCGATGGCTCGGGGACAAAGGGAGCAGTGTTCTAAGTAGGACATGCCCGCGATGCCGTGCTGGGCCGTGGCATCCTATCGCAGGCTGCTGGAGCATCCCCACCCTCACGGCTCCCTCCGGCCCTGAGGAACGCCAGGAGGGATTCTGGAATACCAGGAGGATGCCCCTTGCTCAGGGAGGGCAGCGTTTCCTTCGCTGAGTAAGGACCCAACAGCAGCAGAACAACTCCCAGGGTGTTTTTCAGCTTTTTGTGCCATCGCAGCCCCATTATCCGTGCAAAACCCTGACATTCCCAACTGCAATATTCCCAGCATTCCCAAGCATCCGGATCCAAGATCCCACTGGAGGTGGGGGTCAGCTCCCGCTGAGGGGGAATCTCAAAGAGCAGCTCTATTTTGAGGCTTTCAAAGAGTGGTAAGCAAAGCATATCCAATTAAACACTGGTATTTTCCAGCCTAAAGGAACCAAAAGCAGAGGGACGGTGGCTCTGGAGGAGCCAGGCCTGCTCTGCTGTCCTTCCCTGGCTTTTTGGCACTGCCAAGGCAGGGGCACCACGGCAGCTGGAGGGGAGGAAGGGACACCTCAGTCAGCTCCCAGAGGTAAAATTTTACTCAGAAGTAAAATTAAACACACACCCCCTGGGAGCTGGGTATGTGCCCTACACAGTCCCACCCGAGCACAGGGCTCTGCCATTGTTAAAATGGAGGTTTTAATATTTTATTTTGACTTTAACCAATGATTCAGGTCAAAAGTGCCCACGATATCCATCACCACCCAAAAAGCAGGGGAGCTGCCGAAGGGAAGCTGAATCCTGCCTGGACTCTCGCATTGGAGGCCTCCAGGTATTATTTAAGGGATACAAAGGCTGTAGGTTTCCAGGGAATGGAGCTGCAATCAAATGAGACAGAGTTCAGAGCAGCCTGTGACCCAATAATGCCGTGAAGGGCAGAGGAAACCTCAGCCTTGAACCTTCCTCCCTTCTTCACCAAGAGTCTTCCTCAAGACTTGTCACTGAAGACATTGAACACCTGCAACGTCCAGGTGGAAACAGCTGCAGTGGACAAGGAAAAATCTACCTGCTCCACCACCTTCCACAGGCAAACACTCCATAAAACCCCAAATTAGGGACCAAAGGGATCCGACAGCAGCACTAACGAGGCCGGGAAGAGAGAGATCAGCACGAGCACTGTGCTCATCCTCCCTCCCTGAAGAAATTTTGAAGGGGTTGGCGCCAAACCTCTTTCCTGAAAGAACAGCAGCTTTCCAGGACAGGTTGGGGACAGTCCTGAAAATTGAAGAAATTCTTTGCTTCTGAAGGAATTCCACTTTCTACCCAAGGAGACATGGAGAAGTTTCTATTTCTTCCTGTGACATCAAACACTTCATAAACCAAACCGAAATTCAGCTAAAAAGACCAAGTGCAACTCAACCCACTGCTGGATTTTGGTCACATCTGTCCTGCTGCCTCTCTGTCTATAAATCTCTCATTAATAAAACACAGCCACGAATCATTCTGGGGGACTTTTTTCCCATTCAAGCATTAGCAGAAATCCAACGATACCAAACAAAAAGAGGTTTGGGGCTTTCAGTGGCACCTCAATCGAGCAGATAGCAATCGGTTATGTAAAGGAGCAGGACACAAGAGCCACTTTGGTCCCATGTTTCCAAAGAAAGCCACTCTGTTTGGCCTTTCTGCTCCGCAGAACAGGAGAGTATTCGCTTCTAATTAATTTGTATCTTCAGAGGGCAGCGGCTCCTTCCCTTTGAATGGAAGGGCAAACAATGGGAAGTATTGTTAAATACAGTTTTGTTCCTGAGCAAGAAAGGAGCTCCCAGCCAGCAGAGAGGGGCAGGAAATCATTACAGAGGAAGCCACGAGAGCCGCCAGCCAAACACTGGAATATTTTATTTATTTGGATATATAATTTTATCCCAAACTGAGCTGGATGCTGCAGCTGCGACAGGTGGTGCAGAATGGGAAATACCCATTTTCCTGGGTTTTTTGCCTGAAGAAACAGCCTCAAGCTAACTCACTGGTGCATGCCCCGTGGCTCCAGGCCCTGCATGATGCTGGGGCACACGTCCTCCTCATCCCTAAAACACACTGCCCACCCCAGAGGTCCCTTACAGCACCTCAGTGCTGAGCCCACGGTGCTTTGGTGACATCGGGATGGTTGCACGTCCCACCTGAAGTGTTTGGGGTCAGATTTGCTGGGCCCTCACTGGGGATGGGCTGCTCAACTCTCAGGGGAGGGCCTGGGAATTGCTGGACACACACCTGGCCCCAGCACTCACTTATCTCCTTAGTTCCTGACAATCCCAACACCAAGGGCTTCAACAGGAGCCATGAACCCCCAATTCCTTCCAATTTGGGTTCTCCAAACTGCACAGAAACTTCAAGATACTCCTGTGGGTAAGAAACAACTGTTTCTGGTTTGGGAATGGGATCTGGAGATACAGAAGGGTGAGAGTGATGGAGCCTCACCCAAAACCTGATGTTTACAGAGTCCCACCATGAAACCACGCATCTCAAGCCCTGAAGAAAAGGCTTGAGAACCCATCTCCACCTGCTCCACCAGGGATGCAAACACGTGGATGATTCCCCCCTGTTCCCTACACGGTGAGAAGCCTCTTTTCAAACAGCAATATTTTAACGACGTTTCTCTCCCATCAGCCTATTTTCCACTGGCAGTGAGACCACCCCAAAAATATCTTCCCTCCACGGCCTCAGCATCACCAGCATCTGCCGCAGATGTAAACCTGTACCAGAGGACGCACGCAAGCACCACGGGATAGATCCATCACAGAGTCCCAACGGGGAGAGTTTACATTTCCCAAATAGTACATTTATACCAACGTACTGAAATGTAGCCGTTTGATTTGTGACCTATTTATACAGGGAGGTAATCTGGAATTAGTATAGGAAAAATATTACTGGTTTATAAATACCCCTATCTTGCCTTCGCCTCAGATCTCAGCCAGGAGTGAAACATCTGCCAGCCTAAAATTAAACATCTGTGGTTCAGAGTGAGGGAAACGGGGCTGGAAGTTTAATGCCAAAAAAGGCCAGAGGCTGAGTGCCCCCGGCGTGGGGCTCAGCCTTCCCCCAGCTCAGCTCCGACGGTGCCGGGGTCCGGACGGGGCAGCGCCGGCGCCACACATGGAACCACGGAGCCACTCAGGTTGGAAAAGGCCTCCAAGATCCCCACCTCGTCACCTAAAGCCACGCTGAGCGGCTTCCCGCAGCATCCAGGTGTTGGAATCCCTCTGCAAAAAGCCAAAGTGCTCTGGTGGATATCAGGGCATCCCACGATCGCTTCATTTCCTAAAGATCCACGCGCTGCAGAGCGTCCCCCCGTGTGTGCAGCCCGGTGTGAGCCTGGCCTCAGGATGGGCAGGGACACGTGGGACCTTGCAGGAGCAGGTCACTGTCCCTGCAGCCCCAGCCAGCTGCTCCATCCCGCTGCCATCAGCCGGCGTCGCGGCCGTGATTTACGTCGCTGCAGCGCGTCGTGCCCAGGCTCCGCTCGGGATGCTGCACGGGCTGCATCATTTGGGATTCTGGGTTGTTCCTTGCCCTCTTTCCTTACTGTCAGGAATCAGAGGCCAGGAGAGAAAACTATTCTCTCAGCTAATTACCACAACTACTCTATAATGGCTATTTTAGATGAATTTTTAATGAAGTGTGTTCTTGTCAGTTCAGGATTTCATAACTTTCAAGTCCAGCCTTTACATTCCAGCCATTTGCTGCATAAAGATTTTTCCCTTTTCCCTGCAAACCGGTGCAGCAGGAACAGGGGAGGAGGACGGACCCTCGCACAACTTCGCTGGTGCCTGTCAAAATTAAATTAACTGCATCTGCTCAGCAGAGAGCTGACTGACAAGAACGTGGCTCAGTGCAGAAAAGCGCCGAGCATCTGCAAGTCCTGCTGAAACCCACTTCAGCTCAGGCCCACGACGCTGTAATTAACAGGGATAAAAATACTTTGCTTTTGTTTAATATTTTCTGGAGTTGTGCGTTCCTCAGATCAGATGCTGGAAACCTCATTAAGTCTCGCTCGTGTCCTCGAGGCCCACATGTTCTCCACAACCAGACCTAGTTATGGAGCGAGGAGCCATTTTACCGCAGTGCTCCCAGCCCGGCACGGCACCGGCGACACCGCGGCCACCAAACGTGGCCAGAGCCCGGGGGAAAACTGAGGCACCTTTTCCTACGCCCCTCTGCCAGCTGCCACCCTGTCTGCCAACACCTAAGCCTGACCCTCCTGTGTTTAATCCTGGGCTGGTCCTGTTGTTCCTTTTGCAGGTCCAACAACTGTCCTGGTCCCTCACACCAGTGCCACCACTGCAGGTGGGATGGGCCTCTTCTCCCAGGTTTCCTCCAAAAGGAAACAGCCTCAAGATGTGCCAGAGGAGGCTCAGGTTGGACATCAGGAGGAATTTCTTCATGGAAAAGGTGTTCGGGCATCGGAAGGGGCTGCCCAGGGAGGTTTGGAGTCCCCATCCCTGGAGGTGCCCAAGGACGTGGCACTCGGTGCTCTTGGTGGTGTTTGGTCAAAGTTTGATCTTGGAGGCCTTTTCCAACCTTAATGATTCTCTGATTTGGAGATGTGGCTCTGATCCAGCCTTGGAGATTCGGAATGCTTCTGACTACAAGAAGGGGTGAAGAAAATAAATTAAAACCCACCAGTCTTGGGGCAAGAAGAGGATTGGTGACCCCTCCAAGGGTGGTGGGTGAGGCTGAAGGCAAGCGAAGAGCATCGGCCACCAGCGTCCCACCACACCCTCGCCAGCATCAACGCTTCAGACGGGGAACGAAAAAGCAGAGAAAAAGCAGGAAAAAAACCCCAACAACCCTCTCTGAAATTCATGGCTTCGTCTGCTCTGCTCCTCTTTGGCTTTGTTTTTGTTTTCACAAACAGGGCTCTTGGAAACCTTGGCAATCCCTCTTTTAAAGGGCTGCCCCCTCCCCCAGGCCTTTGTGAGGCTGTCGGGATCTCCATGCCAGGAGCAGGATTAGCTGCCTTCTCTCTTCCATCTTACGGTTTCATTATTCCGCACCTTTTGAGGGTACGGTTTATCCCGAGTAATTAAACCACAGTTAGCTCTACAAGTCCAAACCATAATGGAACAGCTTAGGTTTTACTTTTTGTAATCTCTTTTTTGCTGTGCCCTCTTTTGCAGGGAGCCTGGTACCTATAGCCGGCTTGTTTCAAACAGGAAACTCCCGTGAAACGTGCGGGTGTGGAAGAGGAATTGTGGCAGAAATGTGGGATATTCAGAGCCTTGCAACCTTCCCCTTCCCTGCACGGCCTCAGCATCACAACCTGGTTCTCCCCACGGAAAACAAGCAGGAAAACTTGGCTGTGGAACGCCAGGCTCTGGCTCAAGGGCTGCAGCATCTCCAGCGACACCCGAGAAAGCTGCTGGGATTTTCACTTTTCCAGCTGGGATGACTCCTGCCCCACAAGGATTAGGGACAGAGCTGCTGCCTGCACCGTGCCGGGGCTGGTCCTGCCCTTGCCTTCTGAATTGGTTTTGTTCTGTTTCTGCAGGGACTGGCCCCGTGACAGGGATGGAAAACGCTGTCCAAGGGCATAACCCCACTGCTCCGAGGAATAACGCTGGAGGCAAACCCACATCACTCACCACAGGCTCTGCAGTGGGGAAAAGCAAAATAAACCCAAACCAAGCGGGCAACAGCACAATTCCCGTTCAGCCTGCCTCTAAGAGCAGCCATGGAGGAGACCCTGACCTTGTCCCCACCCCCGATCCCACTCCTCTCCTGCCCCATCCCAACCACCGGGACCTGAAGCAGGGCAGGGAGAGCACTCAGCCTTGTGAGGCTCATTTTCTACAACTGCTTGCCCACTTTTCCCAGCAAATAGTTCTAATATTAAAATAGCAACTTTGCTATGTTTTCCCCCTTTTTCACATGGCTTGGTGAAAAAAACCCTTGGAAAATACTGCTTATGTGCTTGCTGTCTGGCAGGGGGACGTGCCAAGAGGATGCAGAGCTCCTGTTCCTTGGCATGGGATGGGATGGGATGGGATGGGATGGGATGGGATGGGATGGGATGGGATGGGACAGTGTGTGGGGGTGAGCCCATTCTCAGCACTAAGGAAGCCTGGCTTTAGGTAACAAAAATTGTCCTATTTGCTGAATCTTGTTCCTTGGTGAAGACTAAAATCAAACGGCTTTGAGGAAAGCTCACCAATGAACCAGAGTTAAAATATTTGCAACATTGGTGCAGCAATTCCAGGAGCCAGAGCAGGGAAAGCAGCTCCGGGCGAGGGGATGCTGCGTGTGGCCGGAGCCAGCGGGAAGATGTCCCTCCCTGGGGAGCTCCTGTGGATCAAAGCTGCTGCCACAAACACCTGCAGCTCCCACGGGGAGGCCACTGCAAGGCTGAGCTTCCATGGGGGATGCTGCCAGCTCCATCTGTGCGGGGTGCTGGGAGCTGCTTCCACGCGGGATGCGGACATGGCAGCACCCCGTGGGCATGTCCCCTCTGGAACTGAGCCCCTGGATCTGCACCTCATCTCTCCTGGCTCCTCAGGAGGGTCTGAGCCCTGCAAGGTGCCCAGGGGAAGGGGCTGCGTGGCCAAGGAAGAGAGAGGGAAGGGACCTCTCGTGTCCCTGTGCCCACCTTGGGGCTGAGCAGCAGCTTCCAGCCAAGCATCACCAAAGCGAAGCTGCCTCCTCTGTCTGAGGCCCATCCAGGGATTGGCACTCATCCCTTAATCCCAGATTCTGGAAGGGCAGGAGAGGGATTTTACTCAGTTCTGGGCACTGTGTTTCTAATGGGGAAATAAAAGAACGTGAAGCCCCTGAACTGCTTTCCCCTTTCTGACAGTGATGTGTGGGACAAGGCTGGCAGAGGAGAGGGGGGCACTCCAGGCAGTGGGGAGAAAAGTCCTTCTTTCCTTCCTTTTGCAGACATTCCTAATTAACTCCTATAAAAATGATTTAGATGATGCTCTTCTCCCTTCCTCCAAATGTCACACGTTCATCACTTCGTACAAAACCTTATTCTAAAGAGCTAGGACAGAAGACTAACTCCCAAAGTGACCTTGTCCCGGGCCAAAAGGGCTGGTGCTTCCCTTGCCATGGATGACCCAGGGCAGGTGAGCTCAGCCATCACCTTGGGATGGATGTCACCACCACAGGGCTCATGCAACCACCAGGCTCCTCGTTGGCAGCCTCAGCCAAAAAGCAAAAGGCTGAGCTGACCCTGGTGGATGATGCAGCCTCTCGCCTAAAGAACCTCCCAGTTGGGGAGCGATGGCCACGCCACACCTCGACACCAGCACCGAGCCCACCACGTGCATCCCTTTCTGCGCCACGCCGCCAACACCCACAAACGAAACCCCCAAAGACAAAAGCCTGCTGAACAACCCAAAACCGCTGGCCGAGGACCACACAACCACTGCGAGGGAGGCGGAAAACCCAAGGAGAGAGACATCCATTACCAGAGTAGCCTCCCGAGGACTTGATGTACATCTGCCCGTACTGCTCCTCCACCATGGTGTCGTAGGCCTCGTCGTCCTCCTCGTCCTCCTCGTTGTGGTAGGAGGTGGGGCTGTCGGTGGTGGGGATGCTGCTGGCGCCGGGGCTGGTGCGCTCCCCCTGCGAGTACTGCACCTGCTGCACGTTGGGGATCAGGGTGGCCAGGTTGGGCATCCCGTAGTAGGAGACGCGCGACAGCTTCAGGGGCCCCGCGTTGGTGCCGCCGGC
>VZTA01011684.1:1578-75257 GCA_013398855.1 Mohoua ochrocephala
CATCGGCTACTACGAGATCGAGCGCACCATCGGCAAGGGCAACTTCGCCGTGGTGAAGCTCGCCACGCACCTGGTGACCCGCGCCAAGGTGAGTCCCCCGCGGGGGTCGCGGCGCTGCCCCGGTGAGCGGGGAGGGAGCGGGGAGCGGCCCCGAGCCCCCTCAGCCCCGAGCGGGCGCTGCCGGGGAGCGCGGCCGCTGTCACGGGTGACACGGGTGTCCCCGCGGGTCCCGTGGCACCGAGATAACGTGGAGGTGGAGCGGGGGGATGCTCCCGTGGTAGCCGGGGATGCTCCCGGCGTACCGGGGGGGACACGGAGGGCAAGCGGGGGACGGGTCGTCTCTTACCGAAACGATGGGAATCGATCGTGGCCGAGTCTTCAGGGCCGTGAGGAACCGCAGGGAATAGCGCGGGGAAGGGCCTCCCGAGGGAGCGGCGGATCCAGGTGGATCCAGGTACGGGCGCGCTCCCAGGTGAGCCCCGGAAGATGGCAGGAGATCCGGGTGGATCCAGGCACGGGCGAGCCCTGGAGCACGGCAGGAGATCCACGGTGAGGAGCGGCAGTCTCGCTGCCGTACTCCCGGTTATTGTGCCCGCGACACCGAGCTCCCGGAGAGGGCTCGTCCTGCTGCATGCAGCAGCGCTACACCGGGATCTTCCCGGGAGCTGCGGCAGGAGCGGGGCTGCTGGAAGCGGGGCTGGCATGGGAAGGCAGCAGACAGGCCTTAACCAAGCCCCTGCGCTCGCCCTGCTCCTTGGCTCCGTGCTGGCTCCTTGGAAGCGCTGCAGAGGGAGGACGGTGTTGGCTGGGGTTGTCCCTCTGTCGGTTCCCGGGGTTGTCCCTCTGTCACTTTCTGGGATTGCCCCTCTGTCAGTTTCAGGAGCGACATTGTTTTGGAACAGGAGGAGAAATCTGCCGTCGCCTT
Source organism: Mohoua ochrocephala (assembly GCA_013398855.1). Lineage (NCBI taxonomy): Eukaryota > Metazoa > Chordata > Aves > Passeriformes > Acanthizidae > Mohoua > Mohoua ochrocephala. The sequence continues at coordinate 2,504 of VZTA01011684.1, forward strand.
CGTTTGTTGGAGCTCTGGCTCTTTGCCCGGATAATAAAGTGAAATTAATTTCAGGGGCTATTTAAACACCAGTTATAACACCTCCTGGACAGCTCTTTTCAGCGCTGGGCTGTGTTTGCCTGCCCTGATGGCTATTTTGTGCCTGCTTGTGCTCGATGCCACAATTTAACCTGCACTTGAGGTGTTCTGTGCTGTTGTTCTCCCCGTGATAAACCTCAGCCTTGCTGAGAGAAGAAGGTTGATGGGTTCAGGTGCTTCGAGTGCAGGAGACTGACCCCTCTGAGTGGAGATCGCTCCTGGAAAAGGAGTGATCCAACTCCAAGTTGCTTTCCTGTTCCTGTTTCCAGACTCCCTCCTCCGGTCAAGGTTTCTTCTCAGTGGTGCTGACTCTGAAGTTTGCAAAATACCAAAGCAGAGACCATCTTCTGTGCAGGAATAGTTGATTTTTGTCTGAAGAATGGCAGAACACGCACACAGATTTTGTCTGGAAATTGCGTTCCACGTTTGCAGGGCCAAGGCTGGACGTTACACGTTGGCTTTGGGTGGTGGAAGGGGATACTGAGCTTGGAAAGCTTTGCTTTATAGCAGTGTACACTCATTCCTGCTGCCCTGGAGCGACCGAGGGTGGGCTGTGGACTTCAGGAAGCGCCTTTCTGGTGGGATGGGGAGGTTGCTGGGGGCTCTGCAGCGCGAGAGGGGCTGGAGCAGCGGGTTTGACCTGCAGCACATTCCCTGCACGGAGGAGATACGGTCCCTGTTCCTCTGAGCTCTGAGGGCTCCCCGAGCCCGGGGAAATACCTGTGCTGGAACAACTGCCATCTGTTCAGCTGAGCTGGGATAGCTTGGAGCTGAAACTTGACCTGGAAGCTTTCTCGACTCCGAGGTCAGGTTTCCTTTCAAATCCCAGCCTCTGGAGAGGAGTGCGAGTGAACGGATTGGATTCTGCCCGCAGACCCCGAGCGCTGTGGGTTCAGTACTTTTCCTTCGCTGACAGAACTGTTGCTGTTGGCTGTGGGAGAGGAGTGGGGAAGGAGGAAGGAGCTGCTTGGTTCGGGCTCTGGACTCGTGGGGTTAGAGGGGAGGTGTTGATGTAAATGCGTTGGAAAGGGCAAATCCTTTACGGGGAAGCGTTTTTGACTGGCAGCCGAAATACAAAATAATGCTACTGCGAGCTTGTCTTCATCACAGTTACACTTTTAACACTTTGACTTAATGGAAACAACTTGGAAGCGAGTAAAGCCTTGGCAAAATGGTCCCATTTAGGGATCTGAAAGAATTCTTTGATCACGGAACGCAGGCGCAGCCCGGTTGCTGCCTGTGCTGGCAGCCCCTTCCTGAGGTGATCCCGCTCTCCCAGTAGTAGCTGCGTAAGAGAACCGGGCGGTTCAAATATAGCCACCAAATCCCTGCACAAACTTGACCCCGTGTCACATTCTCTTAGAGAAAAGCGGGTTTGCTCGTCACGGCCCCTCCTTGGGAACCGCGCTCCTGCCCTGTCTCGGAAGGAATTCCGCCGTGAGTGTCTGCCTGAGCTTGGAAATAGATGTGCCCCGTGATACTGGGCCTTTTCCAGAAGGTGAAATTAATGACGGCGTGGGCTGGCGTCCACTGCCGAGCCTGGGATTGGAGGTGGTCTGCGGACGAGTGTTGGATCCTGTTTTCCTTTCTGACGGACATTTACCAGGTCGAGTGGACTTTGGCATGGCCAGATAACAGCCGGAGCATTCCTGGCTTGTGTCCCCTTTTCCCTAAAAAGAGAAGGGGAGGGTGCCTGGTCTGATCTTAAAGGCCCGGGATCTTCCTGGCGCTTGGGAAGTTGAGCGCTGCATTTATTTAGAGAGAGGAGCAGAGTGCCCGGCCCTGCTGGGCTGGCACGTTCTGCTGACACCGAACGTTGCAGTTTACACAGAACTGCGTTTCGGGAGCTGAATGTGGGTCAGCAGTGCTGGGGACACCGAGGAAGGGGAATGTTAATCATCCCAAAGGGCAGGAGGCCTGTATTCATAATTGTCTCTGCTGGAGCCGATGGAATGGAAGGGAACAGTCGGCGATTTACATTCAGTCCCTGCCCATGCAAAGTTGGACTCTTGTGCTCGGTCAGAGCTGCTCCGATGGCTGGGCAGGAGCTGGAGCCACTTCTCTGACCGGGGTGAATTGGGCACCTGCAGGATATCTTGCTGCATCCCTCCTTCTGTCCCCCTTTCCTTTGTCTCTTCTCATCTTTTACAAGAAACCCTCGTTTCTGTGCTAAAACCCTTCAGAGTGACCTGCTGAATGAATTGTTTTCCACAGAATTTCCATGTATAAATCATCCAAGTGACTCCATTAGAATTCCAGCTCTGTTCGGGCGCTGGGGTTGTTTTTAATGCCACATTTTTTCATAAGGGCTGGTCAGGGAACGTTCATGAGCGTGCTGGGGAGCACATACCTTATGTTCCCATGCTCTTTGGGTGTTGTGTTTGAGTCTTGAGGAGCTGCTGGGGCTGAGGAGGGCAGAGAGGGATGCTGTGGTTGCTGGGCACTGCTGAGAGCTCTCTGCTGTCCTGGTTCCATCCCTTCCATCAGCTCCGTGCGGCCGGAGGCGCAGCCGGAGCATGGAGCAGCACGTACCTGCACCGCGCTCACTGGGAGATGAGGAGTCACTTTCACACCCATCTTTCTCCTGAGATGGAATTGACAGTCCTGGGAGAGCGCAGCTCCTTCCCAAGCGCGGTGATCTTCCTGCTGTGCTGCCTTAGCTTCTTCCAGGCTGGTTGTCAACTTAGGTTTGAGTTAGATTTTGGTAATACCTGGACGGGCAAAGCTTGGAGCAAGTTTCACTGGCTGTGTGTCGTGGGATCCTGTTTAAGGGGTACCTGGAGTTGTTTTATTGGATAGTGACCCAAATCCTTGATGCTTTAATCCATGGCAGAACACAGCCCTTCTACCAGCACAAGCACAACTGGGGAAAGGCTAGAATTGAGTTGATTTTTTTTTTAAAAGGTTTTTAGGAGCTAAGCCTTTTCTGGAGAATGGGAGGCAGCTCTGCCCTCACTGGGAGAGGACGTTCCCTTCCATGCAAGAACAGGCTTCATTTCTGTGGTTTGTCTTTGGGTGAGGTGGAGTCATCAGTGGAACACATTTTTCACCAGAGTTCTCGGAGGTGGGCACTGTGGCACTGAAACCCAGGATGAAAAGCGGGCTGGCAGACTTCATGGAGAGTTGGGCTTTGCTCTGGGAGGACTCAGGCTGGATTTGGTACACTCTGGGCTCAGGCAGCCACGAGGACTTGCCTGGGTTTCTCTCTCCTCAGATGCAAAGCGCTCTCAGCCCAGAGGGTGGAAAGGTCTCGGTGGCTGCTCCGTCCTGCTCGTCCCGACCTCGGCCGTGCCGCAGCGAGGCACGTGGCTGTGGGCTGACTGACTGGGGATTGCTCCCTGCAGCCAGCGTGCCCGTGTGATAAGCCCCGTGCCGCCGCTGCCCTGACTCATCGTCCTCGCGTCAGATGGAATTGTTCAATACCGGTGCCACACATTTCGTAATGACCCACGCCAGGGCCTTGCCTGGTCACCTTTCATCAGTCGTTTTTTCCTTTTCTTTTGCAGCGTTTGATGGCGCTTGGCCTGTCCCGCTTCTGATTTCTCCTGGCCATGAGGAAAGCTGATGGCTGTGGATGGCTAATTCCTCAGGCAGCATTATCCTGCCGCTCACAGGGCCTTTGTTCTCCTCGCTCGTGTGCTGCAGGAGAGTTGTATTTTAGTTCTCATTTGGTGGGGAGATTTAGCAAAAGCCTAAAAGCTAGAAATGAACTTTGGCTAAGCAGAGTTGCCACAGTGGGATAAGAGGGAGTATTTCCTAAAACCTCAGAGAGCCATTGCCTGTATCAACTGTGGGCTAAAGTACTGACATTTTGTGTTTCATTGCAATGTTTTTCCTGCTGTAGCAGATAACATTTGATTACCAAGATGTTAATGCCAGAGCATGATTGAATTGGAGAGCAGGCTGCTTCTTGAGATGCTAACAGGTGGAAACAGGAGAGCCAGCTGACAGTGGGCAGGGTGAGCTGGGGGGCCTGTGGCACGTGTCCCGAGCCTTTTGGGGCAGGGACAATATTCTAAGAGAGCCAGGATGATCAATACCTACTTCTCAGCTGTGTGACTGTTAGCTTGTTTGGGGGGTAAGGTGGGTACAGCTTTTGTACCTCATCCACCTGGCTGCTTCCCACCTCCTGTCTGGAGCCCATCCCTCCCCAATATTTGCTGTACCAGAGCTTTGGGGCTGCTGCAGCAGGAGGCCACCAACACCTGATGGACGAGGTGGGGGCACCTCTGGGCAGGTCCAGAGGCTGCCCCTGTGAGGAGAAGCCACTGACAGGAGCAGGAGGAGGAGCGGCTGTGACACGGGCAGGGATCGGTGTCTGTTTTCCAGGAGGGTCTCACAGAGGTTTGGTGAATGCTGCGGAGGCCTAATGAGGGTTTCTAGAAGCTGTCTCCTCATTTGTGTTTGAAGGAGGAATTACGTGAGAGGGAAATAAGGAAATGGCAGTGTGTTGCTGGGAGACTGGGCTCCTTGGGTATTAGACATTTTCACAGAGAAGCAGCTCTAAGCTCCTTTTTCCCACGTCCTCTCGCTGGGTCCTGTATCAGCCCTGTGCAGTGGCCGTTCAGGGGGTGCTGCCCCTTCTTGCTCTCACCGAGACCATTGCATAACAGCTCTGTGTTTTTCCCCCTGAAAGTAAAGCTTTGGGAAGTTGCTCCAGCGTTGCCAGCAGAGTAGAATTCACAGTTTTTTGTGGCTGAAGAGACACTCACGAGAGTTGTGACTTCCCTGTGTGAGCGTGGTGGGTCTCGTGGTCTGCACACCCCCAGCAAGATGCTGCCTGTAGCTGATCCTGCACGAGCAAGGGCTGAACTGGCTCCAGTGTCTCCCTTTGGAGCTTGCACAGGTTTAAGCAGCACGATTTGGAGATTCTCTGGTGAAGCCATTGTACTCATTTAATGCAGTCAGGGCCTTTTCGCTGATGCCAGGCCAGGGGTTTCATATGCTGTGTTAACACTTAAGTGAAGAAACCACTGAAGGCTGATTTATTGTTAGTCATTATGTGTCTTTTTCTAGTAATTCTGACCCCAAGTCTCTCTAGTTGAGGCTAAACCTCGCCCTCTCTGCTAAATGGCCATCAAAAGGGTTCCATGAAAAGGGAATTATGTGGCTTCAGCCAAGTTTCAAAGTAGTCGAATCATGCTATCCCACACAAACAAACTCCCACAGCCAGTGGAACTGACACGTTGAGCTCAAAAATAGCCCAGCGTGTGTGGGGGGAGCCGAGCTGAGCTCTGCTCTGCACGTCAGAGGATGGGCAGGAGATGCTGGGACAGCGCAGCAGCAGAGTCAGACCTCACCGGAGCCTGCTGGGCCTGGCCGGGCGTTATCTTGAAGCATTGGGTTCTTTCAGAGCACGTGGTCTGATCACAGAGAAATGTCGCTGATTCTTCTGGTTATTCTCTGCCTCCGGTGTTGGGGACAATTTCCAGGCAGGGCAGCTGCAGCTGGGAAGAGCTGTAGGAAGGAGCTGGTCCTTGTGCAGTGCAGGTGTGTTGGGAGTGACTCCAGCATCCCTCTGTGCAAGATGAGGAACTCTATCATGGGCAGGTGGGCTTAGGCCTGCAGTTTGTGGCCATGGTGGCTTCGATTATTGGTATAACTCAGTGGCAGGAGTGCAGATGCTCTTGTTGGAAGTGCTTTGGCCACGGAAGGTTTGAAATGAAGGTGTAAATACGAGCGTTGGCTCCTGCCCCTCAGCTGGAGTGTGTGCAGGAGTGGCTGCCTGTGCGGGGTTTGCGATGGCTGTCAGAGGCAAATACAGCCCTGGGAAACCTCCCCATGGGATTTGGGAGCTGGAGCTGCTGAGACTCTGTCTGAAGGAGCGGGCGAGTGAGGTGGGGATGCAGATGCAGAAACCGAACGTGCTCTGGCACGGCGCGAGGCGCAGCTGCAGCGGGCTGCGGTTCACCTGGCCTGGGATGGGAGTGCTGGGGTCAGCTTGTCCAGAGCGTGATTCAGCAGAGCCTGCAGCAGGTCAGCTGAGCCACGGAGAGAAACTGGCTGTGTCTTCCCAGGGACTGGAGTGGGAGCCTAACCAGCTTCCCAAATCCTGCCTTGGCTGTCTCACTAGGGCCTGCTGACAGGAGGGATCCGCGTGCGTTGAGTTACCGCCTTGATTTGCAGATGGATGGATGGAGGGGCTGGCCTGAACGCTGGCGTTGTGCAATGCAGAAGGTGGCTGTTCCCGACAGCCCACTTGGGTGTTTCCATCGTCGTTCGGGATCTCCTCGACGTTTGCCACTCTTCTGTACGGTTTGGCTCTGCCTTCAGCTCCTCAGAGCGTCTGCTGCAGTTATAGGACATTAATTATAGTACATTTTGAAGATGGTTTAGAAGAAAAGGAGTCTGTGGGGTATCAGCGTGCGACTGCGGGCCCGGAGCTGGAGGCCGGCGTGGTTTGACAGGGAGCCAGGCCCAGGACGACTGTCAGAGCTCCATTAGCCGAGCGCACGCCTCGGCACTACTGGGAATACAGAGAATGCGGGGCTGCGGCAGCAGATTAAAGTGTTTCAATTAAAGTCTGGATTTGGAGGCTGTGTGCGTCTGCTGCCTTTCAGCAAGCAGATGGATGTTTCTCGTCTCCTTCCAATAACTTTTAAAATGTGGTTGGTCCTGTTGGAAGGAGTTCTGAATGAGAGGGACGCAGCGAGGTGTTTTCAAGGCTGGGGAAGTGCGCGTGGATTTCTGCGGCAGAAGGGAAGATGCATTTTTTCCCAGGTTTTTCCTTACCTAAACAAGTCAGTCTCAGCTTGTCCTGGCTCTTAGGCTGGCTTGGGCTTTCGGCCGTGCCTTTTCCTGCGTAACCACTGTCCGTGCAGAGAGCGTTATGTGCAGGAATGCCTTTGGAATGTGTGTGGAGGATAGCAGGGATGGGTGTGTGACAGACCCGTGGCCATCACACCGTGGGCACGAGGGGTCTGGGATCTGCTGTCATGTAACCTGAAGCGTTTCTGAATTTTTTGCCAGTGTTCAGGCTCATCGGGTGCTTCCAGGTGTGTTTCTGGCCCCTCTCAGGGGACAGTACCTTTGGAGCCCCGAGGCTTCTTGCCGTTGGGCAAAGGCAGCTGAATCGAAGCCGATGCCTAAAAACTAACTGTGGCATTTCGCAACACGAAGCGTTTCTAATGGAAGGAGTACGTTTATGAGCTGTGTGTCACTGTGTGTGAAGTGTGATCAGATAACACACCGAATTGCAGCAGTGAGCCTAATTGGAGCTGGTTCCTGTCTGTGGGATGGAAGGATACAGTCTGTTCAGGTGTCGTGCTGCTCCTGCAGGCTCGCAGGAGTCTGGAGCGGTGCTAATTCTCAGGGTACCCTTGCCAGGTAGGCAGAGCCAGTTAGATCTTCTGCGATACAGTCTTCAGACAGTGACAGTGAAGAATTAGGGGGGAAAAAAAAACCCTCTCGTCACATGTATATCTAAATTCTTAAAGATGTTTGTCTGTGCCTTCCTTCAGCTGAAATAATTAGTGCTATAGGAAAGGGTTTGCTTTTGTCAGTCACTGTGACAGTGTAATCATGTCGCTGCGTGCCCCAAATTTTCATTTAAGCTCACAGCACTGGCAGCAACCAAAGATGAAAAGTATTAGTCTTGGTACTTAGTCTTTCCTCTCTAGATGTGCTTGCAGGAAATCCTTGGGCTGTAATCTTGCAAGTGGCTCTGTCAAGGTTATCAGCCTGGCTGGAGTGCCGCTGACGGACGGGGGCTCCGGGCAGCCCGCGCGGCTTTTCCCGGCTCCCGCCGAGCGGCCGCTGCTGCCGGGAATTGTCCCGGCCTCTGCCCTGCCTCGGACGGAGCAAGGGCCGTGTGCTGGGTGATTTATGGCAGGTTTTCTGGTTCCCAGGTGGCCGGCAGACAATGGCGCTCCTCTGCGGGAAGCTCCCGTCGTAGCCGGTGTCCTCCGCACCCCGGGGCTGGAGCAGCTGTGCCTGCTCTCAGCAGCTCTGCAGGTCGGAGGGCTCCCCCAGCAAACCGATGATGATACAGCTTAGCTTGTGCTCTGTTTCTTTGCACGTGTAGATGTACCATTAATGAAATCGAATTGCTCCCCAGCAGCCATGAAGGAGCATGTTCTCAGCTCTACAAAGCCCATCTATGTTCTCCCGTCTCTCTGACACAGTGAGGGGGTTGTCAGTTGTACAGCAACTGTTTGTTTTCAAGCACAATCTCATTGGAAACCAATAAAAATCATTCTGATTCATTCTCTGTACAAGGATTTTAATACTTGGCTTCCACAGAGGCTGTTTTTCCCTTGAGCTGCTCTGGGAAGTGTAAGATTAAAAAAAAAAATCCAAAGACTTTTCCTTTCTGCTGGTTAATTCAGCTGGTTTATGTTAGAAACAAAGTGCAGAGTTGGTGGAGAAGGAAATCACGGTCGCTCCCTCCCCCTTGCTGCAGCGTGGGTGTCGTGTGCCCACTGCCCTGGCAGAGCTGAGGTACACGGGGAAACCTGTGCTTAGTCAGAACAAAATATTCATGTGTTTTTCATCCAAGCTGAGACTCCCATTACACAGTAAAATGACAAGTGAAGGCTGACTATAGGTATTTTCCCACTCAGTGGGCGCTTGTGCAGTTTCTGAGTCATCAGCTGACAGTGTGGGCCTTAGTCTCTGCTTTTCCTTGTGTGTGTGTGTGCTCTGCTGGTCCCAGTTTGGTTCCACAGACACAACTGGATCCTTGTTTTCACTCACCATCGACACAGTCGGGAATGAACTTAGTCCCTTCATGTGCACCCAAAGGAAAATGTGGTGGTTTGGTGACTGCAGTCTGGGATTTGAAATGCACCACCTTCTGTTAAGGTAAGGGTGGGATACAGCCCCTAATTATGACGTCCCCGAATTGCCTGGTTCCTTTTTGAATGATGGTCAAATCTCTTGAACTTTTTGTAGGGCTGAGAGGCTGATGGGTTTAGGATATTTAGGAGGTGTAACTAAAGTTGCCTGGAAGAGTGCTGTTGGCAGTGGCCAGCACGTGGCTGGATCCCGTTCCCCGTTTCTGGGGGCGTTGGTTGGGGTTCCTTGTTGCTGTGCCATGGCACAGTGAGGTGCAAAGCAGCAGTCGCTTCAGTGCAGCAGGAAATTAGTGGGAAAACTAAACGTGTCAGAGCTTTCACCATGGCAACAAAGCCCGGCTGGCTCGCAGCACAGCGAGACAAAAGCGGGTCAGGTCTGCACAGAGCAAGGTGGGAGCCTTCACCAGGCCGAGTGTCTCCAAACCTGCCCCTTGTCCTAGGGAAAGGGCTGGTGAGGTGACCAATGTCAGGATTTGGAGTCGGGGATTAGAAGTGTGCTCTGCTGATCTCACTCTTATGTCACCAAAGCACCTGACTTGGGAAGTGCCCACAGCCCCAAGGCTGCCAGGAGCTCAAGGAGTGTTTGATGTGGTGGGATTCTTGGGGCTGTCCCGTGCAGGGCCAGGAGCTGGACCTCATGGGTCCCTTCTGACTCAGGAAATTCTATGGTTCTGTGCTTTTGAAAGACTGCAGTGGATGGGAATGTTTTCTAAATGCCACACAGTCACTCAGATTGTTTCCCTTTCCCTGAAACTGTTTGTAAATAACAGAGAGGTTGTAAGTCTGCCTTGTGTGACAGTGCCCAGACGTAGTTGCTTAATTCTTCGGCTCTTGCGCTCGGATTTGTGAGCAGCCCGGAGGTTGCACGAGCACTGTGTCACGTTCTGATGGCACACCATGAATTTGCTTATCTGCCTTCTCATTCCACGTGTTCCAGCATTTTGAGCTCTTCGGTGAGGTCGGCACGAAAAGGGTTGAGAGCACCGACGTTGCCGGCGGCACGTGGAGGGGCCGTCCGTGCTTCTGTCCCCCCGGCAGCGTCTCTCAGCGCGTGGCTTGGCCATCCTCAGCCAGGCTCAGCAGCAAGCCCTGAATGATGCTCCCGCCGTGCTGCTGCTCAGGAGTTGTTTTCCTCATAATTGAGCGGGATATTAAAAGGTTTATGGTTTACAGTTACAGGCGTTGCTCTGGCCGGAGGAGCGTCGAAATCGATACGGCAATTACTGCCCGGCTCGTCACGGGTTGTGACTCTCACATGCTTGGGGAGACAAAAGTGGAAGTGGCTGGAGGAGTGCCACCAGCGGGGTGGCCACGGGCTCACCTCCAAGGCAGGGACGGGGTGCTGGGCAGCATTCCTGAGCCGGGGACAGGGTGCTGGGCAGGCACCCAGCCTCTGCCTGCCCCGAGTCCCTCGGAGGCACACAGAGAACTCGCAGCTGGGCTGTCAGTTTTGCAGAGCACGAATATTGAAAGAAAAAATGAGCAACTTTAGAAATGCTCTAAAAGCAAGAGTGTTTTATACCATTTTCTCGTTCTCGTCATCTTCTCTTTGCATTCGTCATCCAGGCTGGGACTGCGACTGGAGGAGGGTAATGGCAGCAGTGACCAGGCCTGGGTGGCCCTGGTCGGGAAGCGCCGCTTCCTGCCGGATTTGCATCCCAAGCCCTAAGTCAGCACTTCGGGGCTGTGTGTGGTAGGGTGCCCTGGCTTGTTGGAGTGAGTCATCATTCAAATAGTCACCAGAGCAAACGTGCTTGTCCAAACAAGAGCAGCTCTGCAGAGGCACCCCGGCTGCTCTGTCTGAGGTGAGCAGCAGAACGCTTCTTGTTTTACCACCTGCAGGTCTCCAAAGCCCCAGACCTTGCGCAGTCGTCGGGGTGGTAGCACCGCCTTCCCTGCTGCCTGGAACAAAGCTTGCTTCCTGTGCTCCGAGGTCAGATCCTATCGCCTCGGAGGGAGCGGTGCTTTGGGCCGAGCAGATGTTTTCCTCGCCGGGTCCCAGAACAAAGGCTGCTCGGCTCGGTCTGCCGTGGTGCCTCCTGCCCCTCGCCGGTGGAAACCTCAGCTGTGCGCCTGAGTGTTGGGATGCAGTGCTAGGATGGATGCTCCGGCGGTTTTGTTAGAATAGGAATATCAACTCCCAATTAAAATGGTGATTAAGATAGCTTTTTATTTTTTACTAGGCTTTTTTTTCCTTATCTTAAATGTGTTTTAAGATCTTGAACAGCAATTCCGGTCCTCTGTTTGCTTTGATCCTTTGGTTTCAGGAGAAGCTGCGAGCGGCTCTGCAGGAATGGCATGTGTCACGGGAGCTTTGTTTGAGTTCTCAGAGCCCTGTGCTCCTAATTCAGGGCTGGAGTAAGAAGTGTTTATGATGTGTGACTTGAGTGAGTCACCTCGAGTTGGAGGCAGCTGTCAGCCACAGCGACCTGCACAGCCCAGCCCATGTGCGCTACACCTGGCTGGGGTTATCCCGAGCAGGGCAGCTCGGCAGGCTCCTGGCTGGGGCTCCACTCCTTCTGTCACACAGAAACCATTAAAGCTGTGTGAGAAAAGTGCTGTCACCTCAGCTGTGCTCTGCCTCCTGCCACGCTCCTACCCTGCTTTCTTTTGGAGGGATTCCTCCCTCAAATGCCCTCCCAAAGGCCAGGAAGGTGCAAACCAGCTCCCGCTGGCACGGTCCTGCTGCTCTGGCCCTGGCAGCATCCATTTCGGGTGACAACGCTGAGCTCACAGTGTGGGAATCCTTCCGTGGAGTTCATTTTCCTCATTGTTGGCAAATTGTGAGCCAAATGTGTACACAGTTTAGAGCAACAACTTCCTATTGACAGTGCTTTCAGAGGAGCTGTTGTTTATAAAGCGAGGGATTTCCAGCTTTGTTTTTCTCTCTCTCCAGTGCAGAGTAAACTCTTGGAATTGAATGTTTCGTTTTTCGACTGCTTGATAATAGTTGTTGGATTCTGCTGCTGTTGGTGAAACCCACAGGCTGAGGGGAAGGCTGAGCTCTGTATTTTGGATGTTTCTAGATCTATATGCAGTGTAAGTCCTCAGAGGATGGACGGGATGTGGGTAACAAAAGCTGTGTGAGTAGGAAACACAGATCTCCAGCTGAACATTGCACCTTGGCTCTGTGTGATATCAGTAGGAAGGTCTTGACACACGCTCTGCCTGTGTTCTAGCTGGAAGAGAGATGGGAACAAGAGGAAGAAAGGCAGGAAAATAGGTGTATCCCTGCAGTTTGGTCTGTGTGTGTACAGCACAGAGGGCCTGAGCCTGCTGTCCTGTGTGCTCGGGCTCACCGCTCGGTTTCTTAACCAGGTACTGCAAGAGCATTGCCAAGAGCTCTGAGGGGAATGACGGAGTTGGGATCCATTGAGCTCCTATCAAGCTGATGTGTACAAAGCACCTTTTCATGGCATTGCCCAGCCAGTTCCATCTGGGTGAGCAGGGCGAGTTCCTCTCTTCGCGCGGTCGGGCTTCGCGCCAGAGCGTTCCATCTCACGCGCGCGTATGAGAGCGTTGTACAAACACAAATCCCTAAGCCTCTCCTGGCGATATCACTGTCATTACTCTGCTGGTAGTTTTCAGAAGTTAGGGTTTAAGTGGTTCCTTGATTCCGTCCTCTCCCGCGATACGTCTCAAACCGCCCCTGGAATTAGTGCCAAGCGCGGTGATTGGAAGTCAGGTTGAGTGACGCCTTCGGCAACCAGCTCAAGATCAGCAGGAGGAGATACAAGATACTCGGGTGCTGTTCAAGCTGATAGTGCCAAAGAAATATTTAGCACATAGGTGACACTTCTAATCTTTAAAGCACTTCATAAACATTGGCTAATCCCACAGTGCAGTCTTGGTTGGCAACCTATCTGTCTTCCCTGGAGAGAACAAACGTCTGGAGGACTCTGGGAAGCTGCAGTGCAAGGCTGTGATAGAGCTTGAATTTCAATTGGATTTTTTTAAAGTATAATTCAAGCTACAAGATCCGCTGCTTCTGTGACCTGAAGCACACGAACCGCCTGCACTCCACTCATACCTGGAGTGGGGATTCCCTGTCCTCGTTCACAGGACGCTGGACTGAGCCGTGCAGCCAGGCGAGGGAGGATCAGGAGAGGCTTCAGCTCACCTGTCCCCTTCAGCACACCCTGGGGCCTGGCCAGGCGGGTGCAGGAGGTGCTGTGTGAGTACCAGCTCTACAGGAGAGTCATGAGCAGTCAGGGTGGGAGTCCTGAAAAACAATCCTGTGGCAAAATGCTGTTCTGCGATTTGCTGTGAGGAGAAAAACGGAGCGACTTCTGCTCTTCAAGAACTTGACCTTTTCCTTCAGCATCCTGCTCTCACGGGAAGAGCAAATCCACGGGCAGGGAAGGTCAGTGCTTCTGTGGTCGTCTGCACCCACGTCCTCAGTGGCAGATGAGCACTGCACCCTGTGGGTGAGTGAAAGGGAGCTGGGAAAGGGCACTTAGTGTGATACCAGGTGAGGCATCTCCTCGAGCCTTGGGGCAACCCTGACTCCAGTTCTGAGAGTGCCCAAATCCTCAAGCTACCGGTTGAGGAGGGAGGAGAGGCTCTGCCTCTCATGTTGAAACCGGGGCACTGTGTAGGAAGGAACGTAAGATTTGTATCATCAAAGGGCTGAAAGCAAGAGGGAACATGATTTTGTAGCCTAGTGATGAGGGAACTCCCCTGGGAGGGGATAGGGATCAGCTTCCATCTGTGCTCCAGGGACTGTTTATGTATTTTGTGTTGAGAATTGCTGGATGAAGCACATCTCGAGCAGCGCTGAGTTACTGAGGAGTACCTGGCAGCTGTGCTGGGCTGGCCGACCGTGCCTCACCACCACCGGGGCTTCTGCACTCGCCTCGTCTCTTTTAAACTGTTTTTAGGACAGGGACCGTGGTTATTTACAGCCGAGTTACCAGAACTTAGGGAAATAATAGAGCTCATCCCACTGCGAATGTTAACCAACCACAGGAGCACTACCAGTCTTCTACGAGGAAACTGAAGCGTGTTTGTTTGACCTCCCTCAGATACCTGAAGGTGTAGAGATAATGCGGTGTGTGAGACAGCTTGGGCCAGAAAATGGTGGTTATCGGGAGTTACGAGGTGACGAAAACCAGTGTTGTTTAGATCTGGTGATTAAGAACCTTCCTTTCACTTCTGATTTACTGCTCGAGTATCTAAATTGCTTAATGAGGGAGAGTAATATGGAAAACTAGCAAGGTAGGAAGCCTGGTTTCCAGTAAAGCTTAAACCACAAAGAGTTTATCAGAATCTGGCGGGGGGCAGTCCTGCTATGTATTAATAAAGAAACCAAAAAGGGTTTCTTTGCTTCACAGCTCAGAAGACAGAATATGTTTTAATTTTTTCAGGCCTTGGTTTGTGAAAGATGGCAAAAGGTAGCCAGGTGAGGTGTGCAGAGCTAACTGCTCGCTTGCTACCGGGGAGTAGAAGCTACAAGGGCGTTGTTGCACCAAACAAGCCTGGTCCTGTAGCATTTTGTTTAGATAAAAGATACAGAGAACCCTGGGCAGTAACCTGCAGTTCTTTCCAAGTGCTTGTGAGTTAATGAGCCGGTTCCGCGGGGCTGCCGGGTCAGGCAGCACAGTTGGGAAGGTGCTGGGGCAGGGAATGGTGTGACCACGGCACCAGGAGAGGCTCCGGCACAGGGGAGGAGCCTGAGCGTGGGTTTAGGGTAAACAAGCTCCGATCTCTGCCGATTTTCTCTACGGGATCAATACGAATGATAGAACTCACCGTGACCTGGCAGTGAGCGCTCGAAGCCCAAAAAGCCAAGGCTGCCCTGGGCTGCATCCAGAGGAGTGTGGGCAGCAGGACTGGGGAGGGGATTCTGCCCCTCTGCTCTCATGAGACCCCACCTGGAGTCCGGTGCTCAGCTCTGGGATCTCCAACATAAGCAGGACATGGAACTGTTGGAGCAAGTCCTGAGGAGGCCGCGAAGTCGATAAGAGCACCTCCCCTATGGGGACAGGCTGAGAGTTGGGGCTGTTCAGCCTGGAGAAGAGAAGGTTGTGTGGAGGTCTCACAACACCTTCCAGGATCTGGAAGAGAGGTGAGGTCCTGCCCAGGCTGCCCAGAGAAGCTATGGCTGCCCTATCCCTGGAAGTGTCCAAGGCCAGGTTGGATGGGACTCGGAGCACCCTGGGATAGTGGAAGGTGCCCCTGCCCACGGCGGGGGGATGGAACTGGGTGATCTTTGAGGTCCTTTCCAACCCAAACCGTTCTGTGATTCCACTCCACGCTCCCGTCGCTGGGTTTTCTCCGGCAGCGCCAGCTTTGGCTGCAGCACACCGCCTGTTGGCCGGGGACGTTGTTTTGATTAGCTGCATCATCCTCGTGTGTGCAGGGATGAGTGTTTTCCTCGCAAACACCAGTCACCCCGCGAGGAGACTATCAGCTCGTGTGGAAGAGGAAGGGTCTGAGCTTTATATAATCTGTTGGCTCAAAGACTTTTCAGAAACAAATCTTGCGACTGAGCTAGAGGCTAATGACAGCAATATGTCTGCTGGCAGCCAGCAGTGATTCAGAATAGCTTTGGATCTATCCATATGCTCTTTTCCTTGCGTTACTTCTCAGCAGAGCCGAGTGCAGTTGATGAGGAGGGGTTTGAAGAGGGTGTGTGGCATGGGAGAGATTCCAGCTTACCTCCTGTCAGGGTGAATCCACTGCCTGTCTTGCAGACTTCCAGCGGAACGGGCTGTGCGAGGGAGTCATCTGCCTGCGTGCTGTTACCTCTTACATCATAACATGTCATGGCCCTGTAAATAAACCCCTGCCTAGTGAAGAATGGGCTGTATTTAGGGTTGCTGTGGTGCTTCATCTCTGTAAATTAATGTCCTCAAACAGCCACTGCAAACGCTCTGATCTGTGACTGGATGCTCTTTTGGAGTGCAGCTTTAGGAGCCCAGGAAAGCCTGTGCGTGTAATGCAGAATTCCTGCTGGTTTCAACCAAGACTTGCATTATTCTCTTCTTTCTCCTTAGGTAAATAGCTACAGCACTTCAGCAAACTCTGTCAGCTCTTTGAGACGGGGAATTTCTCGTAATGCTTGTGGAAGGGCGAGTCCCACCATTCCATTAATGTCTTGGGATGCTGTGAGAGTGGGGTAGAGCTCATGTCACCCACTCGGAGCTGCAGCGATGAGGAGGTGGCCCTGCTGCACAAAGACTCCTTACATTAGGGGATGGTTTAGGTCTTGCTTTCTGCTTTTTATGGCTCTTACCTGGTGGTTTTGTACTGCAGCTGATAAGTTATTGATGCTGCTCATCCTCCTTCCTGCACACCTCTGCAGGGATGTGCAGCCGAGGCAGGGATGAGTAATGCCTTTGGAAGAAGTGTTACCCTAACCTTTTATGCTGGATGCGTACATTGAACACTGAATCTCTACATTTTCCATTGCATTGGATGACTGTACATTCCTATCAAATGATTCATTGGATTAACATAACTTTTCTACGAACCAAAATATCTCCTCAGACCCTCAGAGCTGAAGGGATCTTTAGCAGATGCACTGTTGGATGCTCCGTGTGTGCCTTCCCCAGCCCAGCGCTGTGTACACTGTGAGCCTGTCCTTTCTCTCCCCCTACAAGTGCACTTGGTTCCCTCACATTCCATTTCAGTGACGTTGGAAAGCTTTTTTCTTTCTTTTTCCCCAGAGGGACCGAGCAGAGCTGTTTACCCTCAGCTTCCAGCTCGCCAGCTCTCCAGCTTCCCCTCGGAGAGCAGGACCGATGGACACGAGGGGAAGGACGGGAGAGCACGGGCAGAGGCTCGGGGTGGGAGCAGGTTGGTCCTCACCTGCTCAGGTGCTGTGCTGCCGCTCGTTCTGCTTCGACAGCTGTTCTGCAGCTCTATTTGGGCTTCCAGCCTGCTTTGGCATTTAGCTGTGGGACTGTGCCTGGGGCTCTGTAGCTGCCTGTGCCCGTTTGTGCTGGAGTGCCATCCCCGCGGTGGTTCCCGGTTCCATCCCTCGACAGCCGCTCCTCGGAGAGTCGCAGCCTGCAAAGCTGCTGCCCAGAAATGAGGCGTGTTCCGTGTGAGCAGCACATGTTCTGTGTGAGCAGCACAGCTCAGCCTCACTCACAGCTGCCGGAGTCACAGCCGGGGTGGCTGTGGTGTGATTGTGGAGACGAGCGGATCCCAGGAAGGTTTGCAGGGAGATCATTCCAGGCTGTTCCTGGAGACTTGCCGACACAGGGTTGGTTTTTTTCCCGGTTGTTGTGAAACTGCCCTCAGTGTGCACCTTATCTCAGAGCTGCTCGCCTGTCCTGCTCGTTGGCAGCCGTGTCCTGCTCCTCCTGGAGCACTGCGCCCGCTCCCGGCCGGGTTCCCGGGGGTGTTTATCTGTGCTCTGCTGAGCTGCGGTCCTGGACTGGTTGTTCCTGAGCTGGGAATGATTTCAGCTGGGCAGTGCTGGAATGCTCTGTGCCCGTGGGTGGTTGTGGACTGCCCAGTTACGTGTGCAGTGACCTCGTGTCCTGCTCTTCTGGTGGCATTCAGCACCTTGATGTCCCCTGGCTCCGGTCACCTCCGTGGCCATTGAGCAGTTTGGCTACAGCACCCCTGTGAGCTGGCCCTGCAGCTGTATTCACCCGTGTTAAGGGTGCAAAACTATTATTTAAACACTTAACTTCTCTTAATGTGACATTTTTTTTAATTTAAAGCATTTCCAAGTTGTTAATCCTGCTGCAATGATGGCCCTGTCTTTTGCAGCTCCCCGGGATACACAGGCTGTGTGATCTGAGGGTGCAGCTCACGGCTTTAGAGCAGGTTTTATAGCTTGACCTCGGAGCCTGCCGGTTGTGTCTGGGAATGAGCCGAGGAATGTGGTGCATAGAAGCTGTGGCTTGTAGGAAGCCTGTTTTTGTGGAGCCTTGCTGATGGCAGTGACTTGCTCCCCAGCAGCCTTGTGGGCTCTTTACAAGGTGCACATATTGCTCCTGGACCATTATAGTTATCTCAGATATCCCATTTATTGCGAGACTCATTCCGTGACCAGGGAAAAGTTCTTGTTTTTCCTGAGGCAGCTGTTGCATTTATGGAATTTTTGGTACGTGCTAGAATAGAAACTCATTTTCATTTTGTACCTGAATCATAGAAAGTCAGGCTAACGCAACAGAGCTCGTTGCTGCAGAGACAAAAGTTCTCCTGCACCACACAAATCTCTGGCTGTGCTGGCTCCACTCAGCTCTTCCCTCTCCTCACGACCCCAGCTCAGCACAGCTGGAGCTGCACGGGGCAGACACCCAGGGCAGGTGCCTTGTTGAGGGTGATTTTCCCGGAAAGGTGACAGCACATGCTGTGCTTTGGGGAGCAGTACCCCCTCACCCAGCTGGGCTGGAGCAGGAGCAAGACTCTGCATGTTCCATGCAGGCTGTGGAGAGCAGCCCTGGCCTGAGAGTTCCTCTTGCACGCTCTGAACAAAGTGAAAAGCAAACCTTGGGCGTGCAGGGTCTGCTCTCTCCCAGCGGCTGACGTCTTCCTGCATCCTGGTGCTGGGATGGAATTGAAATAGGCTGATCTGGTTGCTGGCACTGAGAGCAGCCATCAGTTAGTGTGGCCAGTCCTGCAGTTGGTAAATAAGCCTTTTTTTTTCATCTGCATTTAAAGAGAGAAAAAATACTAATCAGCCTGGTGAGACAGCGCCTTGAGTTTCTTGCTGCCATAGTTCAAATTAATAGAAATCTCATTTATCTCCTCCTGGTGATATATGTCCCTGGAGAGCAAGGTCATGGCAAATGATACAAATGAATGAATAGGGGAGATGGGAAATATGATCTGAAATTCCTGCAGGCTCGCTCATCTCGCACCCTCCGTGTGTCAAGGGAGCCTGGATTTACGTCACTGTGCCTTACATAAGGATCTATAATGTGATAGCTCCCGAGGTTGTGTGGGTCTTGGGAGGCTCCTGTGTAATTGGTTCAGTATGTGCTCAGCAGAGCTGCACAGCTCTCGTGGACGGCTCTGCAGCTGCATGCAAGGGTTGGTGCTCGGGAACCTTTATCCAGCTCTAATTTTGGTTTTTTTTTTCCTTTAACATCACCATTTTCTGTGGTGTTTCAGCTGTTGCAAGTGTCTGAAATGGTTAAAAATGCTTAAGGGGGGAGGAATGCAGTTAAGGTGTAAATCAGCTCCCTAAGGCCAAGCACTCAATATTTCACAGAATCCCAGAATCAGGTTGGAATGGACCTCCAGGATCAGCGAGGCCACGCTGTGCCCGACTCCCACCTTGTCCCCAGCCCAGAGCACCGAGTGCCCTGAGCCTCCTTCTCCCCAGGCTGAGCCTTGCCCCGCTCCTGGGGCTCCAGACCCTTCCCCAGCTCCGTTCCCTTCCCTGGACATGAAAGCAAGGCAATAATTTGGGTAAATGTTGATGTCAGGTATGAATGAGCAAGGCATTGTTTTCGGATTGCTGCACTTTTCCGTGCTGTCTTGTACAGCCACAATAAACCCCTTGTCCAGCACTGGTCAGTCGCTCGTTAAATCAGCTTCCCACCTCTTCTACTCCAGGCGCTCCAGATGTGCTCTGGATGTGCCCTGACCAATGTGCACGCCCCCAAAAAAGCAGAATTTCAAACGAAGACTCGATGCAGAAGATCTGCGCTGAATCCCTTGCAGGTATCAGGGCATGCCGTGTGTTTGGGCTGCGGGGCCGGGTGCGAGCGGGCGCTGCCGGGCCTGACATTTATGTGGTGGTCTTGTGATAGTCCAGGTTTAGAAGGCAGCAGCTTGTTTCGCTGGGCACGTCATCCGATAGCCGTACAGTATGAGCTGCTGGCTGCAGTCCCCCCTGACTGTACGGCCCAGGAGTCAGGGCTGTAAAGTGCTCGAGTTCTGGGGCCACGTAAAAAATCTCTGTGTGGCCAACCTGCCCTGCGCTGGCTTCGTGTTCAGGATGGAGCAGGCTCGCTCCAGGATGGACGTCCTGCCCTCAAGGTGGGACTCTGGTCATCCTTTTGATGAGAAAGAGTCACTTCAAGTTGCATCTGGACTTTGGATTTTATTGCGGTTTTGTGTGGATGTGCAGAAAAACAGAAAACTGCTTTCTGCGTGACACCGAGGTGCTGGAACATGTCCAGAGAAAGGCAGCGGAGCTGGGGAAGGGGCTGGAGCCCCAGGAGCAGGGCAAGGCTCAGGCTGGAGCAAAGGAGGCTCAGGGGGGACCTTGTGGCTCTGCACAAGTCCCTGACAGGAGGGGGCAGCCGGGGAGGTCGGGCTCTGCTCGCAGGGAAAAGGGACAGGAGGAGAGGGAAAGGCCCCAGGCTGGGCCAGGGGAGATTTAGGGAAGATTTCTTCACCGAAAGCATTGCCCAGCCCTGGCACAGCTGCCCAGGACAGTGGTGGAGTCCCCATCTCTGGGGGTGTTTTAAAGCCACGTAGATGTTGCACTTGGGGACACGGGTTAGTGGTGGCCTTGGCAGCGTCATTGGGCTGATCTTAGAGGGCTTTTCCAACCTAAACAATTCCGTGATTCCGAGGCAGCGGGACAGACTGAGACCTTTATTTGCTGAGGCAGGGGCGATGGTGGTCTGTCCATGCCCAGCACCTTTCTGGGCTGCCATTTTCAGTTAAGAGTTCTTCAAACAAACCAAAAAATCCTGTAAGGGAAATGAAGGCCTGCATTGGCAGCCCTTCTGTCTGATCTTTGGTAAGTGCAGATGTGCATCTTGGAACAATTTACTCCTGGTGGTGTTTGGGGCTACCAGAGCGACTGTTTATTCCCACATATGGAGCATGGTTTCAGAAGGTAATTTAAACAAATGGAGCGCCACTTCCAATTTTTCAGGCTTCTAGTTTAGGAGCCAAAACTGTTCTCCTGGCTCCAGCTTGCCCACCCTGGCTGTATCAGTTCCCACATGGCCTGCCAAGTTTGCAGAGAGCTATCTATGGTCCCTTTTCCCTTCTGAGGAGGCAAAAAATCCCTCGGCTGAGAGTGGTTTGGGCTTTGTTGGGGCATGGAGCAGGGCAGAGGTGGGCAGGCTCTGGGCAGCCCCGGCAGGTCAGGGAAAGCCCTGCCTGGTGCTCTTCCTGAAGTCACAGAGGTTTTGTGAGCCCCAGCTGTGCCTTTGCCTGCGTGAGGGGGTTGACAAAAGCCGTGATGTGCTCGGAAGCTCCGCGCTCCCGGTTCCCGCGGGATGCTGCGTTAGTTCCTGCTGCTGCACTTTGGGAAGGGCAGTTTGGGATCAGAAAGTGCCGTGTGCTGTGTGGGCAAGGAAAACACCCCTCTGTTTTGTGGCTGTTGGAACGGGAGAGTTACCTTAGCACGTCGTTCTTTTGCCGTTCCGCGGCTCTCGCTGGGCTCGTAGGTCTGGGCTGGGTGAAATGATTTAGTAGCACATCAGCTCGTGCTTGTGAAAGTAAATATTTTCATTCTACCGAAAGCAAATGGAACCGTGTGGTCAGTGTCCCGGTGCAGTGAGTCCTGACCCGCTGCTTGGAAGGAGGAGGAAGTGCTGTGATGGGGGAAAAGCGATGTGTTTTGAGCGTGGGGCGTGTGTGTGGAGGGGAGCGGTGCTGCCAGAGGCGCTGCTGCCCTCCCAGAGATGCACAGTGGTTCCTCAGGCATCTGCAGCGGCCAGGGGCCCATCTCCTCCCATCTCCTCTGTGCTGCTGGTACTCAGTGCTCCCCTGAGCTGTGAGGACTCACTGCCTGACCTGGGCTTTGTACGTGTGGAACGGCTCAAATACCCAAAGCTCAGACACGCCAAGTCGTGCGCTGCAGACTTGGTTTAAGACCCCCAAACGGATCTGTAGGTTGGCTGTATTTGTTTGGTTTTTGTTTTCTTGCAGTTTCTGCACGTATAAAAGAGGCTTTGTCCTCTGTGGGCCCTGAATTTCCCATGTACAAGGAGAGGCATTGAGAGAATTCCAGGCTGCGGCTTTGCTTCCACGTGCCCCTGCTGCATTTACCTGTATTTAGTGCGTGTCTCTGACTCAGTGTTTACTCTTCAGTATTTAAACATTCCCTAGAAATTAAATCTTTTAAGAACATTATTCTTCACACCAAGTGCTTGTAGAAGCCCAGTTGTGCAATGCCTACGCTCATGTATTGGCTGCTGTCTTACTCCCTCGGAACAGGATTTATGGTGGCAAAGCAAAGCAGCAGCCACAATTAGAATTTGGGTACTACAGTGCTGAAGTGCTTTCAAAATAGCAGTGTCTGTGCTCCAAAAATACTCCATTGTCCCCTGCTTTGAGAGCTGGTGACAGCCGCGGTTGCTTGCCGCACGTGAGGGCCGCGGTGGCGCCGAGGGCAGAATCTCCCTTCCAAGTCTCCGGGCACCTGAGCCCTCGGTGCTGCCTCTTGGCACCAGGAACGAGTTTGGTTTGCATCGCTGGAGCAGCGGGGATCAGAGGGACACCCACTGCCGTTTGATCTTTGGCTCTTCGCCGCGTGCTGTCACCAACCTGGGGCTGGTGGCCGTGTGTGACATTTGGGAGCCTCGCTGGGGGGGATCAGTGGGAAGCTCCGCTTGCCCCATCCAGGCCTGAGTTCGCTCCTGGGAGCGCAGCTTGCACAGAAAGTGACTCGTGAGCACGAGGTCCATCCCTGGCCGTGAAGGGACACCCAGACTCCATCACAGGTCGCTGCCCCACGTGCGAGCCAGGCTCCTGGGGTGGCTCTGGCAGCCCCTGGCACGGGGCAGCGTCTGGGCGCCCTTTCGCTCGCACCGTGCCGTGCCACGCGGCCCCGAGAGCCCCGGGCTGCATCACGGTTTGGCTTTGAAGTAGGTTTTCAGCTCCTGAGCGCGTTATCTGCGGGTTTAAGTCATTTCTGCTGATAAGGGAAATCAGATACTCTTGTTGGAAGTGGCTCGTAGGCTTCTCTAGTGTTGTAATTCAGTTCTGTGCCCAAGTGAAAGGTGATTCTTGAACAAGTCGGTCTGTGCAGTTACTGCTGTGGAAGATTCGTCTGTCAAGCTTGCTTTGTTATGAAACAAATTCAAATTTTAAGCAAATCTTTGTGGTTTTGGGGGGAGCAGAAACTTCCCGAAGTTCCAAGAGGCAGGTCCCGTGTTCTGACATCACTGGGAGGTCTTAGTGGAAATGACTGCAAGGGTGTTGTGTCCTCAGCAAGCTGGAATGAGATTCTCTGAGTGTCCCTTGCTAAAAGTGAGGGAATTTCTGACTTCACTCAGGTAATACCGCTGTAGAACGTCAGTTTATGTTAAGCCAGACTTTATGATCGGACCCAAGCTGCCAACCTTTCATCTTCCTTTGTGCCATTATAAACTCTGCCGAGGGCAGAGGGCTGGGGGCAGCTTCTCCCATCTAACTGGGGGTGAATTCATGGTACTAAAGCTGGCACAATTTGGTTTGCTTCTCCTGCAAAGCCTGGGCAAGATGAGGGTGAGGAAGGGACTCTCCATCGCTTGGATGTGGTTTATGTTGGTTGTTGAGGGTTAATGTGTTGAAGCCTGCATTCCTCACAGTTTCATTTTTGGCTTCTCTTTCTAAAAATTTCCACTTCATTTCATAACAGTTCTGGAGTGAGGGGTGGTGATACTCTGGAACCTTTGAGTCTGACAATGTTCTGTGTAATCGGGGGCTGGAGGCAGCCACAGTTGTTTTCAGGCCCAGGGGAACCGGTCTTCCTGACAATAACATTAACCCTCCCTAAATCAGCTAATTGAAGGATTTTTAATTAACTTAAAGGGTGGGGATGGCAAATAGAAGCAGTGGTTTTGAGAAGAAAATTGCTTTCTGCTGTAGTCTTGTGACTGATGAAAATTCTGATGTTTGAAGCTAAAAACCAGCGTCTCACTAGTTCGATCGTTTCTGTTGCGTTTGGAGCCAAACACAGGCTCCAGTGACGGGGTTTTGTGGCACGTAACAAACATCATTATTGATGGAGGAGTCTCTGAGAGGCAGACTACAGCCTTCCAAAGCCTTGTGTGCACACAAAGACCGGATTCAAAATTTTGAGTGTAACAACTGCGCTGACTTTGTACTGAAAATACTTGGGGTGTATCGTGATAGTTCTGCCTCCCAAGCTGATAACCCGACCTGGAGCATCTTTGCCAGGCTACACTGCAGCACGAGAAACTTTCCTGAGACTCAGTGCCTTCACGGGTGTCTCTACGAGGCATCTTGTGACAGGGCCACTGCTTGTTTGTTCCCATAGAAACTGCCATCTGATCGTGGCAAACTGCACAAAGGCTCCTGCTGCAAACGCGGCGTCTAAAAATTCCTGAGTGTATCATCTAGAGCTGGCATCTCGCTTCATTCCTCGCTTTCCTGGCAAAATCTCGGCCCCTTCCAGCTCAGTGTGCCCCACATCCGTCGCGTTAATGCAATTGGCACCTTGAAAATAATCCTAGAACTAAAGGTGATGGTGTCACCTCCTAATTGTGATCTCAGAGTTGCTGGCAAGGGAGCAGTGTTTGCAGTCCCTGCCAGCAGCAGGGTGATGCACATGGAGGCACTCGATGCATCTGCAATAATGCATGCTGAAAAAGAGGCTTTTGGTGCATTTGAAATCTTAGATATTGGGAAAAAATTCCTTTTCTGCAAGTGCGTGGCTGTTGCTTTTGATTTATTTTGAATATCCAACTAGTTTGACTTTGGTATAGAGAAGACCCAACACTTACAGGGTTAGGAAAATATCTGTGCAGGTCTGTTTCAGAGCCCAGAATCCCAAATGGACCTGATGGCACATGAAAAGGAACAGCAATTCCTTCCACCTTAATCTGTTGCTTTAGGTTTTGTGCGGTGATCCCAGCGCGATGTTTAACACTCCTGCAGCCTTCTCGTTGAAGCGGGAGCCGTTTCCCTTGCGAGGGTAGCTGCCCACGATGTACGTGCACGGTGCAGCTCCTGTGCATGCCGGCGTCGCTGCAGAGCCCGGCCTCCTCCCTGGAATGTGGGCAGGATCCGGAGCGGGAGCCCAGCACGGAGCCGCCGCGCTCGGGCTGTGGCGAGGAGCGGGGAACGGGCTGCTGGGGCTGAGTGAAAGGGATTGTTATATGGGATGACAGATTCCTCTGGAGCTTGTTGCTGTTTGCAGAAGGGAAGCCAAGACATTGGTGCTTAATATCTTCCAGAAGTCCTTTGCTTTAACCCTTACGGAGCCTCGGGAAATCGACTGGAAGCCGGTGCAAAGGCTCCCTGTGGCTCTGGCAGCTTCTCCCAGGCAACCAGCAACAGGATGAGAGGACGTGGTAGCCCCAGGCTGCACCAGGGGAGGTTCAGGTTGGACATCAGGAGGAATTTCTTCACAGAAGGGGTTGTTAAACATTGGAAGGGGCTGCCCAGGGAGGTTTGGAGTCCCCATCCCTGGAGGTGTCCAAGGAAGGACTGGACGTGGCACTGAGTGCTCCGGGCTGGATGCCAAGGTGGGGATTGGGCACAGGTTGGACTCGATGATCTCGGAGGTCTTTTCCAGCCCAAAATGCTTGTGCTGCACGTCCTGGTGCAGTGCCAGGTGTTTTCCCGGGATGCAGTTTACGGCAGGAGGATTTCTGTGGTGCACGGCAGGCTGGGGAGCCCAGCCAAGGGCGCTCCTGCTGCGTGTGTTGGCTTTGTCATTAAAAAATAGCCACTTTCTGTCACTAAAACACAGCCGCTCTTAACTTGTGCTGCACCAGTGCTGGGTACTCCGTGCCTGTTAGACAGGAGCGAGGTGAGGCGTTCCCTCTCCTCGCAGGAGACCTCTGGGTCCGAGCAGTGTTCTTTGCATGGTAAGTATTGCTTAAAAAAACCCCCAAACCCTAACGTACAGTACGTTCTCAACACAGCACTTCGTGCACACCGGCTTCTAAATTTCCTTATTTCCGAGCTTTGGTGTTTTATAAGCCAATAATTCAAACCTGCCTCCGACTGCACACTCTGTACCTGAAATGCACTATTTTTCCTTGTCACTTGCATTTTTAGGTCACGACTGAATTAGAGCAAAATGACAATCCAGGGAACTTTGTATAACACTTTCAAAACCCACTCGTTGTAATGTCCTGGCAGCTTTTTAAAGACTCGTCTTGACGTTTGAGCCAGGCCTTTCCCGTGAAACCTGGCAGGTCGACTCCGTGTCTCGTGGCCCCTCTGCTCTCAGGGACAGTCTCTGCTGGGGCTCTGTTCCACAGCAGCATTCCTGATGCATCTCCTGCTGTCACAGATTTCTTCCTGCGTGCAACTACATTTCCAAAACTCTGCTGCTAAGCAACTCTCTCCGAGGCTGGAGAGTAAGGCACGAGGAGCAGCTGAGGGAGCTGGGGGGGCTCAGCCTGGAGAAAAGGAGACTCAGGGGGGACCCTCTCATTCCCTGCGGATTCCTGATAGGTATTGGATTGGGCTGCGCAGGGAGGAGGTGGAATCCCCATCCCTGGAGGTGTCCAGGGAAGGACTGGAGGTGGCACTCAGCGCTCTGGGCTTGGGACAAGGTGGAGATCGGGCACAGCTTGGATTCGGTGGTCTCGGAGGGCTTTTCCAACCTCAGTGATCCTGGGATTCTTTAAATGGTTCAGCGGCAATCTCGGGAGAGGTTTGGAGTCAGATTCCTGCATGGAGGTCAGTTGCAGTGTTCAGCTGACATCTCCTGGAATAATACTGACAAATGGGTATCCGAGGTGTTGGTAAACTGAACTTTATTTGTTTTCATGGGGGCTGCAGTGCCTGAATTGAGCGGAGAGCAATTAAGAAAGTGGTTTGAACGGGCGACCTGGACTGGAAGGGGACCGAGGTGGGCAAGTGTCCTCTCAGATTTGGATTCACCTCTTGGCTTTGCTTGTCTGCAGGTGGTTGGGAGGCCGAGCTGCAGCTTGAGCAGGAGTCCAGTCAGGCCTGAGCAGAACTGCAGCGTTCCCATCTGCTGTCAGAGAGGCTGGATCCGAGCCTCCTTGGCCGAACAGTCGAGCTCACACGACCGGGCTCCGATTTTTCACACCACATTTGTTAGTTAAGCAGTTTGCGTCGATTTAAATGCACCTCCATGAGCTTCTGCACTAGTTTAAGTGCATTTAAAAACCGGTTTTAATTATCAAGTGCAGTCTTTGTGTAGTAAGTGCCAAGAGTGCTTTTAATTTGCATGGAAGCCATGGAGGTAGCGCTGCAGACTGTCAGCAGATCGTGGGGCTGCACCACAGCCGTGTTCAGGGCTGAGCCTTCCTTCCTTCCACTCAGCATTGCCCTGCTACATCCCCCTAGAATTCCTGCTGGTGCTGCAAGCAGGAGCTTTTACAACCTGCCTTTTACCTCAGCCTCTTTTCCTTTGGCTTAAGGTGATTCTTAATACTCGTTCTTAGATATTCTGCATTTATAGACCAGGTGTGGAGGAGTTTGATTAACTGACCTCCCAGGCAGGCAGCTCCTGGTGCCTGCTCTCTGTGGATGGGCGTGTGGACGTATTTCGGTGTAGCAGTGCTCACTGGAGGCTGGCATTTGTCGCCGTGGTTTGCTCCCTTCCCTCACCAGGATAAATAATTTTCCATACCACCTCTAATTCACTGTGAAGTTCTCAGCCTTGCATCTGGGAAGCATTACAGGAATTTTACAAGGCTTCTGAACTAAAAACAAATTACTGGCATAAATGTCAGCTGAAGCTGTCGGGGCTGGAGGGCTTTTCTCCTGTAACCGAGTGCGAAATGAAAAGACAGAGAGGTCAGTGGGAATGCAGACATGGCACGGTGTGAACCCGTGGAATTCAGGAGACGGGAGTGGTGTGGCTATCCCGTGCTGTGTGTGAGGTGGTTAGGTGTGGCTACCTGCAGTCTGCTGTGCTGAGACTTGCTCTGCCTTCGGCTCAATCCCTTGTAGTCTCTTGCTGTAGCCCAGGAGAAAAAGGCAGCCCTGGCTGGGACCAGGAGATTCACTGTCTGACCAGAACTTTAAAAAGCTCTGGAAATCTTGTCATTAGGAAGGATAAAGGCTAGATGTGGCGTAGCTTAAGGGATTCCTGTGCTTAAGCTGTGGATAGCTGACCTCCTTGGTCGCTGCTCAGTCCTCTGAGCGAGTCCTCAGGGGACTTGCTGAGCAGCCATCAGGTTCTGTGGGGATACATGGTAATTCCATACATCCTGGCTATGCTCTTCCCAGCTCTGCGTGGAGCCCTGTGGCCCGTCCTTGTGCTCGGCCTCTTCGCAGGTCTGTGTTTGCAGCCCGAGGTGATGATTCATGGAGCTCGCCCTCGCAGCACCTCCCGTTTGCAGCGGGAGGTTCTTCATGCACCAGAATGGTTTGTTTATCTAATTGGCATCTCCAGCTCCCTTTCCCGTGCCTTTCTCTGCAATCCCAAGGCCCTTGATGCTGTTCAGCGTGCTCGGCTCTAGTGTCTGTCAGCCAGGGCAGGTAACTCCGAGTCTCTCTGTCGTTTCCCGCTGTTGCCCCAGGTGATGAAATAATGAGGAGAAGCTCTCCGGGAGGGTTTGGGACCTGGCATCCAGGTGAGTGTGACAAGTAGAGCTCTAGCAATGTGACCAAGCTTTCTCGTGGCTTGCAGGGCATTAGTTCTCCCTCGCTGTGGCTGAACATGACAGAATTTACCTGTCCCCCCCTTGCAACTTCCAGGACGGGAAAGAGTTTGCTTTTGGGATTAAGTCACCGTTGAACTGGCACTGAGGCTCCTGCTGTGAAGCAGCAAGTTTCAGGTGGGGGGCACTCACCTCTTGGACCTTTTTGATGGCTTCTGTTGGAAAAGAGAAGCTGCAGCTGCTGGCATAGGGTTAATCCAGGACTGGGAAAAGGAGGAATTCAGCACGGGTAAAGGCTGGGATCCTTGGGGGTGCTGCAGATGAGCTTCCTGTCCCGTGACATTTGTGAGCTGCTGGACATGCCCTGAAATGATGCGATTCTCTTACCTGGGTGTAGCTGGTTCTCTGAGCCGTAGACGTGAATGTGGGGTTTGTGCTTTGGCCGCTGAAATCCCGGCCGCGTTCCCTCAGGGACAAGGAAAGGTCACGGCAGAGCACGGCGCTCGCACAAGCCGGGTATTAACATTGCAGCCGGCCAAGAGGATTTGGATGTATTGACTTTTCTCGTAACACCATCAGTATTTTCTTCACCTTGTGCAAGACACAAGTCCCTGCATTGATTGTGCAGAGGGATGTGGACAAGGTGAGAACTTCCTTCCTGAGCAAATGCAGCTTCTCTGTGCACATCTTCGTCCACAGTTTCCTGCTTTCGGTTGCTGCCAATATTTGCATTCGTGCCACCTCCAAAAGCCACCGATGTTGCTGCAGACTGGCCTAGTTTTGTTTGCTGTATCACTTTTAGTTGGGTAGGTTCTGCTGGTTAGTTAATTCCGAGGAGGAGATGCCCCTGTGTTACCCGTGAGCTTGCCAAGAGAAGTCTGGGAATCGGCGCTGTCAGCGCTTCCTTTTTGTCGAGCGCTTTCTTATGACTAAAAACTGTACAAATTGCCTATTTGCATGGAGAGAGCTCGCTTTTAGTGACCCTAAACACACCAGCAGGCTTGTGCTGACAGCTTGCCTGAGAAACATGTGCCTCTGCCATCCGAGTGGCCATACGGAAGCGCGGCGTTGCTGCGGAGTGACATCCACCCAGCTGAGCTCCCGAAAAGGGACACGACCTGCAGTAGCCCGGAGTTCACGCTGTGTTTTTATCACAGCCGTGTGTCCATATGCCAGTCGAGTGCCTCTGCGTGTGGCTCATATACATATCTCCAGCGTGTGCTTCCCTATCCCTGGTTTTCCCCCTTCTCCGTTGTAATTCTGGTCTCTGCTCCTGGAGTTCTCCTGAAGGTCCTGTGCAGCTCTGGTATCTGCTTACGGGAGAGATTTTTACCCCTCCAGCAGCTGCTTAATCCAAACAACAGGCCGTGTTCCCGAGCTTCCCAAGTGTTTGTGGCAGGCGGGAGCAGCTGGGAAGGGTTGTTCCCTGTCAGCCCCTCTGACAGCTCACAGCCCAGTGAGGCTGCAGTGGACAGAGAGGAGGGGGCTCCTCTGCTAACTGCAAATGTAGGAGGAATTGGGGTGGATGAGCCTTCTCCAGGTTTATTCATTTATTCCAAAAACCCTCTCATGGGGCTGCACTCTGCCACGTGCCCTCGGAGTGACACAGGAGCCGAGCTGCGGGGACACCTCCATCCGTGGCAGAAGACACCCGGGGACTGTTTACTGAGCGTTTTCCAGGAGGAATCTGGAGCAGGAGGACTCCCCGGGACAGTTCTAGGAAATGTCTTGCTCCCAAATAAACATGTTGGTTTTCTCAGTGCAGCCGGTTTGCCGGTGCCATCTGTTGGCTCCCGTTCCACGGAGGAGATCCGCGCTGATTTACGGGAATGCCGCTGCCATAATTACACTTCTGCAGTGATCGCTGATCAGGCTGAGCACATGGGCTCCTTTGGAAAGAAGGAGGGTTTTCTGATTTTCACTCGGGCCGCTGCAGAAACAACTGAACTGAAAGGGAAAAGGTGATTTCTGTATGGAGTGATCGCTCGGGCGAGAAATTTTATTTATCATTGAATTACAGTTACAATTAGATCCAAGCAGATGCATGGCACGAAGGAGGAGATGTTAGCCCAGACCAGGGTCTCTGGCTTGTTCCTTTGTTCACAGCACAGAAATAAAAGGAAGCAGTGTCCCGTGGCTCCTTTCCACCGAAAACAGACCGTGCTTCCACCTCCTTCCCTCTCAGAGCCTTTCCAAGCAGCTGGAGCAGTGCAGGGCACGGTGGCTGTCCTCTCCCTGCCCATCCGCCTGGGCACCCAGCAGTTCATTTTCCTTCCTGTTGGCAGGGCACTGTGGATTCAAGGAAGTCTGCCTGGATTATTATCCACACTCAGCTGAGAAACAAGATGTCCACATAAATGTTAACTCCTGCAGGTTGATATTCTCCTCTCTCCTATTTCAAGCCTTGTGCCTCATTTCAGAGCCCCTCACCTTGGCAGCTTTAGCTCTGGTGGCTGCCAGGTTTGAAAATCTGGTATCTCAGAGCAAGATGGGAATTCATAATGTTGTTTGTGTTACACTTTGGGAATTTTAGGAGAATCCTGTGAGTTTCAGAGCAAGAATTGTCAAGGCTTCGTGTGCCGGGCTGAAGGAAGTGGTCGGTGCTCAGGGCAGAGGGGCAGCCTGGGCTCCTCCCCAGGAGCTCACATCTCTGAGCATTTTGGGGTGCACTGAAGCTGCCTTGGCCTGAAACGTGCCTTCTGTCCCTCCTGGCTTCCCGTGGGACGCAGTGGGACGTGCTGATATCGGGGATAACTCTGTGCTCCCTTTTGGCCGTCCAGAGTTTCGGTACCCCTCCTTCCATTTCCCAGCTACCCCTTTTTGCTTTCATGTGGTTGAAATTTCCACTCCTCCCCACAAGGCTTTTGCCTGGCGTGCACAGATACCCAGCACAGCTTTAGGATCCCAGGAACACAGAGCAGCGTTCAGCTGAGGTGCACCAGGAGAAGAAAAATCTGGGAAAACAACGGAGGAGCCACCTGGGCTCCGGAGAGCCGGGGCCTCCTCAGCGCCCTGCAGGTGTCAGTTTGAACACCTTCCCTGCTCTCCACCCATTGTTTTTAGCAACTTGTCATTCCTCCCAAATAACAATTCCTTCCTCGAATTACTAGTGCAAGTTTTACTTGGATGCAAGAAGGAATAAATGAACTGTTTACAAGTGGCGGGAACATTTTGTTAATTGGTAGCAGCATGCATGCTCCAGGCTTGGCATTTATCCTCCTGCCTGCAAGCTTCATTAACTTCTGATAAAAGAATAGTTAATTTCTCAGACTCCTTTTTTAGAGTATTTCATTGTTTAAGAATTTAGATCATGGTTTTCTTCCACTTCTACTTGTGCCTGAATTTGTGCTTTACTTAATGATGTTTAGTCTTGCTCTCTATTTTATGTGGTGCTTGTAAGCATGAGGGAACGCACTCGATTTTGGGGTTTGGGGCTTATTTTAACTACCTGAAACTGATTCTTTTTGCATAATAAATAAATAAATAAATAAATATGTTTTTTGTATTTGGAGGCAGGGCAGTTATTGCCCTGGCAAGGATTTTATCATAAAATAGGAAGGTTAGTTTTCATGTGCTTCAGATTGTTCCCTTAAAGATCCTAAAGATCCTATTGTTTGGTTGTTTTTCTCCAGTTTGTAGTCTCCAATAAATAAAGAAAAAATAAAATAAAGGGCTGGATTCATTGTGGCTGTTCCTTGTAACTGAGCTGTCGATGGAGTCAGTCTGGCTGGTGCGACTCGAGGACCTCAGCCAGTCTCTTTTCTGTTGAAATCCCAAATCATCTTTCGAGGGAAGGGAGAATATTAGCCAGCTAGGAAATGCAGGAACAGAGAAACCATCTTGGTCTGTTCTGGAAAGCCTTTAAACCAGTCCTTCCCTCTGGAAAACAAGCGGTTCTCCAAAAGAACCCAAAGAGCAAAGCTCTGGGACTGCAGCTCCCCTGCAAAGCCCCGGGTGGAACATCAGCGCCCATCCCCGAAATTCCCTTCGTGTCCCTGCTGCCCAGCGCGGAGGGGATTTCCTACTTCCACCCTCGCGTGGGGCTGAGGAAGCTCTGCGCTTCCTGAAACCGGAGCACGAGGTGGTTTCCCCAGGATTTTTCAGGAGACTTTTGCCTTTCATGTTGCATCAGTTGCTGGAGGCATTTGTGTGGAATGAAAACATTTGGAAGAAACCCCTTCAGGTCTCTCCTCCGCCTAACTCCTGAGGGTGGGCGTGGGTTTGGGGCTGCTTGGCTGAGCTCGGGATGAGATCCTTCACAAAGAACATCTCCCGAGTGCTGCTTGTCTTGCTTTGCTCCCGATCCAGGTGTTGTGTGTCTCCTGGGCGTGGAGTTTCACTCGCCGCGTGTAAATCCCGCAGCGTCACAAGGGGACAGGGAGGTGGCAGCCTGGTCCTCCCTGCCCCGGGTTATCAGGGAAAGCCAGAGGAATTCGGGTCTGTTGTGTCTGGCCCTACTGACCAAGTTGGGTGCAATCAGATGCTCTACATACCTTGAACTTGGCCGAGAGTGTCAGCTCAAGCCATATAATTAAACTGGGAAATGAGATTTCCTTGGAGCAAATACAGAGCTGGGAATGAGTAAGGAGTTTAGGAATACTCCAGATCTGTGGATTTTCATTTACGTCTTTGGGCCTGAAAATGACTCACGTCTCTGGGTAGACATCTTGGCTTTGCTCTCGGAGGAAGCGTCTCTTAGCTTTTATGTGTATTTATGCTCAAGCTTTACAAAAGCCCCTTCTTGCAGGAAAACCCTGGGTGAAAAGCATGTGGAGAGTGCTTCCCGATCCCCCTCTGGCTCTCTTAACTTCCCTGGCCGGCTCCTGAGCGCCGTACTTGGATCTGTGCGGCGCAGATCCGCGGATCCCGCGCCGGGCTCGTCGCGGGGCTGCCGGCGGGGCCGGCTCTGCACCCCGTTAATCACAGCCCCGGTGCCTGGCAGCCCCTGCTGCCATTTCACCTCGTGCCTCGGCTCCAGCCCCGCTCCTGCCAGCAGCTCCCAGCGCCGAGTGCCAGACCTGGCTGCCGTTCAGCTCCCGGTGCTGCTGTAGGAAGCATGCTCAGTGACTTGGAAGGCTGGAAGCGTTCCTGCGCTCTGAATTAAAGGTTTCGAATGAAAGAAACGGCTTATTGTGCTTGGGTGCCTTTTCGGGATTCTGCTGGGTTCTGCTCACATGCAGGGCGGTTATTGCTCTGGCAGGGATTTGATCATAAAATATGGGGCTTAATTTTCATGTGCTTCAGATTGTTCCCTTAAAGAAAGATTCCCTTAAAGGATCTAAAGATCCTTTTGTTCGGTTGTGTGTGTGCCTGTGAGAGCATCCCTCAGCCCTGCCCTCGGGGCTGGCACTAGGAGAGGGACATGTGTTTGGGTCGTGTGCCCCTGTGGGTTTGTGCCCGTGGTCCTGGCACACTGCTGTGCGCAGAGCACTTGTCCTTGTCCCCGCTGAGCTCTGGGGTCCGGGACAAGCCGAGCGTTTCTGCGTCAGATTTTTCTGGCTGTGCGTCCTCAGCGGTTTTCGCGGCGGTGCTGCTTTGCATGCCCTTCCCCAGGCCTTTGCATGATCCTGCAGCCTTCCTGGGCAAGGACTTGTGTAAATTAGGCTCTCCAGCAAAGCAACCAGGAGATTTGTAAAAGCGGTTCTTTTCCCAGGGAGGGCCATCTCCGAGCGAGAAAACCTGCTGGGGGATGGTAATTCATCCCACAAATCCCGAGACTGGAGCGGCTCGCTCGCAGGGGTGTTTCGTGGTGGGGAGGAAGATACTTAAGGCTGAAATTTGATTTAGAAGCAGCAAGGCAGATGTTCCTCTGCCAGGCAGAGCAGCTTTTGCTCTCAGCTGTTTTCTCCATCAAGGTTTCGCTCTGCCTTTTCTCTCCTGCTCTTCCCGGCATTCCGGAAAAGATTCCCTTCCTTATTGTCTGTGCGTGGAGGAAACAGGGCGCTCAGTGAACTTGAGGACAGGTGGTTCTTAGCACAGAAGTGTCTCCACGTTTGGAGTCTGGCGGTTCTACGGTCCATGCCCAAAGGAGCTGGGAGCTGCCAGCACCAGGGAGGTGGAGGGAAAACCTTGGAGACCGGAGAGCAGCTGACTGGAAGCACTTAGACTTGTTTAAACTCCATTAGTGCAGCGTTACAGAGCACTTCTGGTTTAAAACAGATAAATAAATACCTCAATTGTTAGAAGCCTGACACTGCCCCCATTCCCATCCCTGCTGGGGTTTATCAGCCCTGGTATCAGGGAGCTGGTGTGTGGATAATGCAGCTGGGTCAGTAACTTCTCTTTTGTTTCCCCTCTGCCAGGTTGCGATAAAGATCATTGATAAGACTCAGCTGGATGAAGAGAACCTGAAGAAGATATTTAGAGAAGTCCAGATCATGAAGATGCTTTGCCACCCACATATCATCAGGTTGTACCAGGTAGGAGCACGCTGCAATGGAGTTTCCATCCCTTGACTCTACGCTGGGCAGCAGCACTTTCTCCAGAGTTATCCCTCCGTTCCTTCTACGTGGAACTGGGAAAGTCCTTTATGTTTTCAAGGTCTCCAAGTGCTTTGATTGGAGGGGCAGGGGGAAAGTGTAGCTAATCCTTCTCTTTTCTGGGACATCGTGCTTCCGCTGCGGGCTGGCCTCCTGCCACTTGTTTATGGCCATTGTGTGCTTCTCAGTTTCCCAGTTGAAACCGGATGCAGGTTCCCCTTCTCACTTCAAGGGAGGGAGTAAATCTCACCCGGGAGCAGGACGGGCTCTCCTCTCCTCTCCCTGCCCGGCTCCCTGCGCCCCCCAGGCCCTGCTGATCCGCTCAGCCCTTTCCTGGAAGGGGATCAATACTGGCGGCAGACTTGCTTTTGAATATTGTTTGCAGGCTTTTTCTCCAGCTTGTTTGACTTTTTTTTTGTCTGCAAACAAAACCCCCAGAGGCAGAAGCCACGTGGTCTGCCCTCTACACAGGTACCTGGTAGTGGTGCCCCTCTGCGAGGCGGGTGCAGCAGAGCGATGGGAGCGGGGGAATGAGGGACTCTGTTTCCCATCTGTGCTTGAGAGATACGAGTATTTATTTGGACTCCAAAGAGTTAAAGCGGAGTAGAAGTGACAGAGGTTAATGTTTAGCTACTTTGGCCAAGCCATGTGTGAGATGCTTACAGGGACTGTGGCATTTTCCAGGTACTCGGGGAGAGCTTCTTTGCAAACTTACTCCTTAAACCTTTTCTTTTTTTGAGCCAAAAAAACCTTTTTAAACCTGTTTTATTCCATCTAAAGCTTTTGATGCAATACCGAAGGGGCGACACTTGTGGCTTGGCTTTGTTTAGGGTGGGAGAAGAGCAGGGTGGCAGCCCTGAGAAGTCTCCCAGGCTGATGGAACAGGACAAGAGCGGGGAGCAGATGCTGAAGGGAGGGGAAGCAGAACAGGAGGAGGAAGGTGCAGGTGAAGCGTTACGTGCAGTTACAGATTTAGTGTTTGAAACTTGGTGTTTCGTCCTTACTGCCCCCAGTTCCTGTCCGTTCCTCCCCGTGGCTCTGGAAAGCACGGGGAGGTTATGGTTTGGACTTGATGAAAGCAGTCACGTGTGTTAGAGAAGGAGTAAAGGTGGTTTTAGAGCTGTTTCTTGTTGCACTCAGCAGTCTCCTTATGTGTCACTTCTCTGTCCTTGTGTGCAGGTTATGGAGACAGAGCGGATGATTTATCTGGTGACAGAGTATGCCAGTGGAGGGGAAATATTTGGTAAGTACATTTATTGCATTCTTTAATCAGATAATGCACTTGGTCAACTACAGTAAACTGAAAATAGCCGCCACACTCTCTTGTTTCAGCCGAGAGGTGCCCTTCAGCCTGCAAACTTTCCATTGACAAGAGGAGTAAAGGAATAAATGAGACCAACTCGATGGAAAAATAACCCCCACAACCTCTGTTTCTTCTTTGGGTTTCACTGACAGGTGGTGCTGCTCCTCTTTCGCGCTCACTTTGGGATTAAAGATGTTGGAAATAGTCATGCAGTTGGATTTTAGCGTTGCTGAATGCTTTGCTTCCCAGCAAGTTACATGAACCTTGTTGATGATAGTGGAGCTGTTGGGGTGTGTCAGTAGCTTTCAAAGAATCAGGCAGTCCTGCAGTTCTGGAGCGTTTTGTGCTCAAAACCACGTCTTGTCTTTTCTTTTTGATATCTGATGTTATCTTAGCAAGCACTGGTTACATCCCTTCCAAGCACCATTGTCTCAGAGAGTTTTGGCTGAGTGTTCTTGACCACAGGAGCTGTTCTTGAAAGGGAAAAAAGTATCTGTGCAGCACAGCTGAAAGGACTGCGGGCTGACTTATTAATTTGTTTGATGAACAATAGCAAAACTTGTAGAAATAGGAATTTACTTATGCACTGGAATTTCGTGCTGGGTGACAGAGTCAGGATTTTGCAACACTGGTCTGTACTGGCTTTGCCAATGTGAGCCCCCAGAAAGGGGGAAAATCCCGTGTGCTTGAATCAGCTTCGGTCAGGGAAGTGAGGACGGTCACACGTGGCCTGTCAGCTCCTGGGAACACTCTCCTGTCCTCGTCAGTCATTGCAGAAGATTCACTTTTGATTTCACTTCTCACTTCGTTGGAGGAGAAGCTGAGTTGTAGTGAAGGATGAAGCTTTTAGCGACGCGAGAGAAGCCCCAAATTAAGGAAAGTAAAAGCTGGAAAGCGCTGGTTTCCAGCCACTACAAACTGCCACCAGTTCCTCAGTACCTCTGTAGATGGTTGCCATGGCTTCTTGTCAATATTGTCCATGTCCTTTGGATTTCTCCCTGGGAAGGTGACAGCCGAAGGGGAAGCAAGTGACAGCTGATGTTTGGGAAGTGTGGATTGCCTGGTGAAAAACTGACTTGCTGAGCCTTCCAGTTGTTGATTCAAATGTGAATCATGGTGCTGGACGCACTCAGCACTTCCAAAGGCTTGTGAAATTCACCTTCCCATGCCCAGCAAAATCACCTGCACATGTCCCGGAGTTGGCTCGGGTGTGTATCACCACAGAAAAGTATAAATCTCTTTTTACTTTTTCTCCCTCTTCTGTTGAATTTGGCAGAGATGGGCTCATCTTTTTTTAAATCCAGAGCTATGTGCAAGCTCATATACAAACTTGGAATGAATTCTTTGGTTACAAAAATAGCCTTCTGCGTGAGTCGAAGTGAAAACCTAATTGCTTTCTGAAAGATTTTCTGCTGTAGTAAATTCAGCTCATTAGCATGGCTAATTTCCATGTTGCTGCCCAGCATTTTATCCTCGCTGATAGCTGGGAGCAGCCAGCTCTGTGATAGTGTGAGGCTTCTCCAGACCCAAGCCAGGAGGTCGTGCCTCTACCCGGTTTTGGGGATTTTCGGGCACTGCCCTCAGTGCAAGAGCAGAGAGGGGGAAACTCAAGCCTCAGCTTTTTGTGTTCAGAGTTTCCTGAGGAGCCATTAAGACTTTGTTCTAGCAGCGGAAGCAATTTGCAGGGAGGAAGCAGGAGCCCATTCTGGGAAGGTTTCCTTGCAGTCCTTGCATCTCCAGCGCTGAAGGGTCTCACGTCCTCGTGTGGTGGAGAGAAAGCTGATGGCAGCGTGGGCAGCTTGGGCTCTCCTGTTGGGTAAAAACCTCACCTGCACAGAGCTTCAGTGCCTGTCCCCCCTAGGGCAGGTGGGCTTGGTGGGAATGGCTGGATGTGCTGCAGGGATGGTGTGTGAGGGCAGTGCAGCCACTGTCACCGTGCCTCTCGCTGGGCACTGGGGATTCTCTGTGAAATTGGCCTGTGCTGAGTCTTTTTAATCTTTTTTTTGGTCATGTCCTAACACCTGCATGACATAGGCCTTAAAATGTGGTGCTGAAGGGTGAGGGGGGCTGACAGCTGTGGTTTTTTGCATGCCCAACACCCAGGGTAAGGCTGAGGGCAGCCTCGTAGAACCAGAGTTACAGCATTGTGCTGCTGTGAACGGCAAGTTTTTCTAAGGAACACATCTTAAGTTGCTTCCCTGATGCTTTCAAAACTTCCCAAGGCTCAAACCGTACCACAGAGCTGCCAGTATCACGCAGGCAGTGCTGGAGGACAGAATTTTTCAGCCGAAAGAAGGGCGGTTTCTCCAAATGGCCGCAGTCAGTCGGTGCTGGCCGCGTGTCTGGCCTGTCCCCGGCGGTCTGAGCTCTGCAGGGATCCCGGGTCAGCACCTGGGAGGGGGCTGCACCACCTGTTTATCCCAACTTCCAGTAAAAGGGCCGAGCGCTCCTTGGGCGGCCAAGCCGTGCCGTAAGAGCCTTTGATTCATCTCTTACTGGAAACGGTTTTGATAACTCACTGTGTTTGCGTAGCGGGGACCGGGGACGGGCCTCGGGTTTGCTGTGGGCTCGAGCAGCCAAATGTAAATTGTTATTTTTGTCCCTCTCCGTGTTTTGCGTGTGGTTGGGTCGCTGGTTTGACATTATGAAGAAATGAATGTCTCCTTTTAAACATAGGGTGGTCTCTGTTCCAGGTCCCTCGAGTGTCCTTTTTTGAGGTCAGATGGAATATAGTCTAAAACTCTGGTTTGATTTCAGCTGTTTACTATGAAAACTGCAAATAATCTGCAGTCCTCGCTGACTGAATATGGGTTCTTGGTTGATTAACAAAAAAATCACAGGAAATTTAGAAAATTATCGTCTGCTTCATGTGGTTACCACGTCTGCCCTGTCTCCCCACCGCCCGCCTGCTTGTCCCGAGCTCTGTGAGCATGAGCTGGGCAGACACATTAAACGTCGTGGTGCCCGTCTCTAGAAGGTCAGACTGCTTCTGACATCACAAGGTCACCAAATTCGCTGGAAATGTGACTTAATCCACCACACAGAGGAGACGTGAAGCTTCATCAGCGTTTGTTTTCCAGACAGAAAGCAGCTTAAAAGCGCGAGGCGTCTGTCCAGAGGCGGGGAGTGGAAACTTGCGTGTCGGTGCTCTCTGAACCAGAAGGTGATTTTTCTTCAGCGTAGGGCTGGATTGTTTTTTTAAACACACAGAGAGCAGCGTCAGGTGCTTCATGTAAGTACAGAGAGCGGTGACTGATGTCTGTAAGCGTCGTGCAATGACACGATGCATTCCTTCCTCTCCGGGAGACACTTGGAGGAGCATCGCTGCGCACCGAGGAGCGCGGCGACGCCGGCACGGCCCGGCCCGGCCGCGGCTCCGGGTGCTCTGGCACTGTTCAGAGCAGGGTGCTGCCTCCCAGCTCAACGCTCAGGTCAGCCCTGTAACCTCCACCGCATGGGAGGTTTATGCAGACTAAGCTCTCAATGGTTAATTTTGGCATACAGTTGCCCTCGGTGGTATGTGAAGTATTCTGTAGCCTCATTGTTTCTGTCCTTCCTCTGGAGCTGGTGCAGAAATGTCAGCGGGCTCGGAGCGCGGTGCCTACGTGCGGAGCCTGCGCCTCCGCTCCCAGCTCTTCACAAAAAGTGAGATTTCACGCCTAACCCAAAAAGGGGTTTTTTGCAGCCTAAGCAGGACTGGCTGGGCAGAGGGGCAGCAGAGTTTTCTGGGTGAGAGGCACAGGGCAGGGGGTGCCCCAAGTGCCGGGACTGAACGCAGGCGTCGCCGGCTGTGCCGGGACCGGTGAGCTTGGTTTGGGCAAAAATACGCTTAGGAGAGCCTTGCAGAAAGACACCTGCTGCAGGAGCTGGGTTTGTTTTCTTGCCTGCAGGAGAATTGCTGAAATATTTCGGAAATTGTTGAGAGATCGGAGCCTTGTGCTTTGTTTCAAGGGCACTCACCGCATGGACAGGCTGGCTCCCAAATCCCAGCGGAGCAGAAGGTGTGAATGACCTTGTTTAGGAGCTGAGCTATTACCTGTTGATCAGTGGCTTAAATTGGAGCAGCCCTCGCTGTGCTCTGCTGTCAGTCTCCTTAGAGTAACAAATTTACGGCCACGCAAATGCCTCAGTGAAATACGACGGGGCAATTTGAGATGCTCACTTTGCTTTGCCGAGCGAGCGAGCGAGCTGAGGGTCACATTTGACTTGGTGATGGTTTTCCTTCTCCAGCCCTGGTTGGGATTTGCTTATGGAATAAGTTTATCCGATGAATAAGAGTTAATTGACGAGTTCTTTGAAAAACACCTCGAGTCTGTTGCACAACATGAGTGGGCAAAGGCAGAAGTAGGTTGCTGTGCAGTCAGGAGCAGCACAACTGCTTTGATGGATCTTGGTAATTAGTATTTACTGCGAGTCAATTATGTCGCAGGTATTTTAATGAATGGGTGACTGGGGAAAAACACAACCACCTGATGGGGAACCTGCACGAGTGATTTATTGTTATTATTTTCAAGAACAGATATCTGTATCGAGCCCCCCAGTTCAATGGAGTTTAGGGAGGGACGTGGATCATTTCAGCTTAATTTTGGCCAGAAATGTTTTGAGGCCAACTCGGTGGCCCCACCAAGGAGTCACAACCTCCTGAAGTGAGGCTTCCTTTCTCTGCCTTTTCTGCTGCCTGGCTCCTGCCTGTGCATCCCCACTGGTGGGACAGTGACAGGTGGCTTCTGTGAGCCTGGTGCTTCCAGGTTTTAAGTGGATTGACTTCGGCTGGGTCACTGCTGTGTGCCTGCCTTTGTGATCTCTTGGAGAGGCTTTTCCTGTCCGTGTGTGCAGTGCTGGCTTCCAAGGAAAGCCCAGCTGGCAACAAACACTACCTTTGAGCGAGAGTACAGGCTTTCAGCAAAATATTTGGGAGTGCTCAGATTTCCGTAGTGGAGGCCAGCTCCATTTTTATAATGAAATGCTTTCTTGGATTTCGCAAGGATGCTGTTGCACCGATCCTCAGAGAGGGAGGATGTCAAACCCCTCCTGCAGCTGGTGGTAGCTGGGCTGGCCGGAGAGCTGAGGTGAGCAGCTGCTGGTGGCTGTGAGTACCTGGCACCTCGCTGGTTCCAGCAGGAGTTATCTTGGAGGCGTGTTAGACCAAAGACACGTTTCCTGTGAAAAAGCAGGGGAAGGAAGGAAGGATGGCACGTGGCCAGGAAGCTGCACCTCGCGAGGTGATGTGGTACAAGGCTTGGGGTCTGACTGAGGGCAAAGGCTGGAAAAGCTTCCTTTATATTCTGATATAGAAAAAGATCTTAAAACCTTCACACTTGTGTACAAAAACAGTTCTGATTTTCCAGGCATCCCCTCAGCTCTGTATAAAATAAATTTCAAAGCCTTTCACTCGGAGCCAGCCCAGGCGGGGACCGGTCGGCAGCGGTGTGCCCAATCCCTGCTTGTGCCTCTCCATGTCTGGCGTTGGAGCTGGAAACCACGCTGTCCCCGCGCCGTTCCCACCTCCCCAGCTCTGTCCACGAGCTCGAGAAGCCACCCTGTCCATAACCCTGTGTTCTCCTTCACCTCACAGATCACCTCGTGGCCCACGGGCGCATGGCCGAGAAGGAAGCCCGGAGAAAGTTCAAGCAAATTGTGGCTGCTGTCAACTTCTGTCACTGTCGTAACATAGTCCACAGGGATCTGAAGGCAGAAAATCTCCTCCTGGATGCAAACCTGAACATCAAAATAGCAGGTGAGCTAAGCTGAGCGGTGTGGGAGGAAGGCAGCTGCTTTCAGGAGTTAATATATGTAGGCACTGGCTGCTTCCAGGTATTCAGGGAGAAGGAAATGCGGTGCAGCTAAAGGAAGCTTTGGATTTCTGCGTGGCCTGCTGCCCAGAGCTGAAACTGCCAGGTTGTAGCCAGGAGATTTATATCTCCCTTCAAGTAGTGCAAAGTAAAAGAAGAAGGAGAAGAAGGCAGGTTTGGCTTCCCAGGCTGCAGACGCTGCGACGTTCGCTCCTCTGGGTGATGGGTGAGACAGTATCACAAAACTGACCTTGTTCTGAGTCCTGCTGCTGGTTCAGGGCTTCTTCAGAGCAGGTCAGGCTAGGTGAGAGAGCAGGAATGGCAAAGCAGGGCTGACAAGGTGGATGGTGGAGCAGTGAAGGGGAAACTGCGCTCCTGGAATCATTCACGATGTGGTGTGACAGAGCCAGAGTGGCCTCGGTGCTTTGGGGTTTTATTCCCTGCAGGGAAAGAAGCTGAAGTAGCTGAACACTCTGCCCTCACTGCCTGCTCCCAGAGTTTTGCAGGGCAGTGGGATGTTTTTGTCACTGCCTTTCCAGAGAGCTTCCTCCTTGGGCATTTCTGTCCTGACCTAACACAGAGCTGCACGTCTGTGGCGCTCTGACCGTGAGGCTGAGCCTTGGCTGAGCTCTGGGGGCACTGACTGGGCTTGACTTCATCGGGCTTGGTGGGATTATGACCAGTTGAACCAACAGGATCTAACACTTAAAGAGTTGGACTCAATCCTCATGGGTCCTTTCCAACTCAGAATATTCTGTGATTCTGCCCTGGTCATCTCATTCCATGGGCTTTGGAAGTGGAAGATCTCATACTCAGCATTCAATTCTGCCAGAGCCTAGAGCACAGCAGAGCACCTTTGGAAAGCACTCGGTTGCCCCCTCTCCTAACAGACTTCCTGGTGAGCTTGTTGTCTTTTGCAAGGGTTTGTAACTTGATTTAAAAAAAAAAAAGTGCTGTGGGCTACGAAACTTTTCAGTCTGAGCAATTTTACTTCTGGGAGGTGGGAAATGCTCCTCTTGTCTTGATAGCATCTTGAAGAAAGGAAACATTCTAGCTCGTTGTTGCTGTTCTCTCGTGTACCATCCAGAGGTGTTAGATTAGAGTTCAACACTTGGTTTGTGGTTAAAATCATCAGTAGCTTCTTATGCTTCCCTCATATTCGGTTTGTGAGGAGGGAGTGGGGAAGGAATAGGGAGGAGAGATGGACTTCATGAACTTTTCCTCTGGTGCTTAACAGCGTGAACCACGTCCTCCTTGGCACAGGGATGATAACCTGCTCCTCACTGTTCTGGGAGCAGGAGATAAGTGAGAGACGCATCTCTGATGAAGCAGGAGCGCAGGAGTAGGAGTGGAGAGGTTGTGGAGCTCAGGGAGAGAGGCTGCTGGGGAGGTCTCTGAGCAGCACTTTCTGGTGTTTTATGCAAAGGCTGCACTAATGGTTTGAGGCCATCTTGTGTTCACGGGAAAAATCCGCTCTGCGTGGAGGGGGAGGGTGCCTGGCAAACAGCGAGAAGTTAAAAACTAACCCAGGTGGAAACTGGAATTCAGCTGGATTTGCTGGAGAAATGTCCACGTGAGCGGGCTGAGAAGCTCTGGAAATTGTGGAAACCTTTTTTTTTTATCTAAGGGAGTTGGAAAATATTTTCCTTCCAAATCTGTGCTCCCAGAATGACTCCAGGAGATAGTCCCCACCCTGGTGGTGGCAGTGTTTGCCTTGGCAGGAAGATGCTGTAGCGCTTTGAAAAGTAGCCTGGAAAAGCTGATTTATGGTATAGGATTTTCCAAGTATTAACTTTTCTCCCTATAACTCATCAATTACAACTTGACACCAGTTCTTCCATTGTTTCAAGAGCAAAAAAAAAAAAAAAAAAAGAAGTGATAGCAACAGATCTGCTTCACACCAGACCTCCCAGGAGAAATGCTACAGCAATGCACATACCAGTTACACTGGTGGAGAACCAGCTGGGCCTTCACTGCCAAGCCCCTTAACTGTGTCTAACTCAAACTTGGGAGCTTTTCAGACTCTCACCGGTGCAGATTTTCTGACGCTTTACCCCTGACATCCATTTGCAGCTTTCAATCCCTTGCCCTGCTCTCGGCCTGCAGCCCTGGGGTGGGCAGCGCTGCTGCTCTCCCTGATGGTCCCTGTTTAGGCTGGGTTTTGATTGATTGATTGCTGCTGCGCTGTTTTTCCGTAAACAGCGAGATCCCGGTGCTGTGACCCTCGCTCTCATTTTTCCCATGGATGCTTTTTCTCCAGTGCACCTTCTCAGAGTCTGAGTCAGTAGCTGC
The DNA here is from genome assembly GCA_013398855.1 of Mohoua ochrocephala. Taxonomy (NCBI): domain Eukaryota; kingdom Metazoa; phylum Chordata; class Aves; order Passeriformes; family Acanthizidae; genus Mohoua; species Mohoua ochrocephala. The sequence continues at coordinate 46,658 of VZTA01011684.1, forward strand.
TGGCACCGTGTTCCCTGTGCTCCCAGCTGGAGAGTTCAGCCAGGAGTTGATGATTGCTAAACACCCCGGCCTTCCCGGGGTATGGTTTCGGAGAGGAATGCGATCTATGCATCGCTTTGCATTTGTCTGCGAGAGTCGGCTGCTCCTTCCCCTGCTGAGGATGAAATCCCCGTTGGGCAGAGACTGAAGCCACTCCCTGAGCTCTGCTCCGAGGAAACTTGAGGGACTGGACCCGCTGTTTTGTAGCAGAGATGTTTCTCTTAGATATTTTCCCTGTATCACATCACTGTGACTCACCTTGCTGTTCGAAAATGCCTCTTTCCCTCTGCATCTGTTTGTGGAACAAGAGCTGATTGCTCCCCGAGGATTTGGATTTATGCATCTCCTTGGCCATAGATTTTAAGAAAGTTTATTTAAGTTGTAATTTGTGTTTTTGTTTGGTTTAGATTTTGTGCTTAGTCGCTCCGGGGTTTTCAAATCCTCCCGTGAACTTTTTTTGGGTTTTCAAAGCCCTGCTGTTTTCCCCGGCCTTGACCTCAGTCCCGCAGCGCAGGTGGGATCTGGGAGCCGTTTCCAGCCTGGGAGCAGTGTCCGTGTCCAGCGGAGCTGCCTGGCTCCAGCTCCCCACAGAGCCCAGCAGCCTGACTGCCCCGAGCCCGGGAGGGGCAGCTCTCCGCAGGCAGAGGTTTCATCCCGAGATCCGGGGAGCTCTGGGACCCGCTGGCCCCGTTCCCTAAGGACAGACTCTGCATCTTCCCTTCTCCCCACCTCCTCTCCCTGTCCAGAAGAGCTGTGAATCCCTGGATGCATTTCAACACGATGTGGAAGGGCTGAAGTTTCCCAGCCGACCAATCTGCAGGAAGCAGAGGAGGCTGCAGGAGGCAGCTGTTGCGTGTCTGTTCCGAGGCCGCCGTGCTGCCAGCTGGCACGGCACGGCCCTGGAATGGCACGGACCTGGAATGGCACAGCCCTGGAACGGCACAGCCCTGCCCCTGCTGCCGACACTCGCTGTGACCTGTGCGGCAGAGTGGGGAACACCCCGGGCCTCTCACCTGTGCAGGGCTGGAGCCACTCCCGGCTGTGCACTCCTTGGAAAATCCAGGTGCTTCCCCAGGTGCTCAAAGCCCCCTCCCGTACATACAAGGACAAATAAAAGGAACTAAACCAGGATGACTTGCTCAATATATGGGAAGTGCCAAAATCCCACAGTCATAAGGAGTTTATGCCTGAGCCTGATGCCAGTGCTGTGCGTTGGGAAATACATCCAGCATTTATCGCTGGCTCCGGCGGCCGTAACTCAGGCACTTGTTACACGTCCCCCTTTGAACGTGAGACAGCAGCTCAGAAGCTTGCAGAGGTGGAAAAGACAATTGTGCAGCTGTGTGCTGTTTCCCTGGAATCGTCCTCCAAAGGCTGGCTGGAGGTTTAGATGGCTTCACTGCCAACAGCAAAGCCCAGCGGGCGTGTACGTGCCTTGTTTTGATACCACGGTGCTTTAAAAGAACATTTACCATCTCTGCTCTGTTCTGAGGTGAGGTTGGAGCAGCCTGGTCTGTACTCCAGGTGTTTCCACAGGAACAGGCTGCGTTAGGTATTCTCCACATGCATAAATCATCTCCACGGTGAGAATTTCCTCCCTGCAGAGGGACGGGGAGAAGGAATTCGGCCGTGCCCCCCAGGAGCTGAGCTGGCAGGAGCAGCGCCAGGTGGGCTGCTGACTTCTGCAGACGCTGTGCAAAGGAGGAGAGGAGTCACCTGGAATTAGGTCATGGAAAATCCCGTGAGGAGAGCGGCAAGAGGGAGCACGGGCTCACCAGTCAGTGCATTCTGGGGAGTGCTGGTGGGATTTGCCTCCCTCTGGCACGGAGGCGTTGGCCATCACTGGTGATCTTCACTTGGGATTCTGTGTGGAACTGGTAATTAATTGGTAATTAACTGGTAATATTGGGTAATCTTGAGTGTGTTAGAAAAAACATGTAGTTTTGTAGGATTTAGGAGAACAAAGCTTTCTGGATGGCTACGGATAAAGGGCTGTAAAGAGAAATCAGCAGATGAAAACGAAGATGAATTTTCAAGCAGAATGCGTATTTATTTCAAGAACTGGGGAAAAGAAATCCTTTGCACATGTGCACCCCAAATATTCTTTATCATTTGTATACATGTATTGAAATACACATTTTTCAGTGAAATTTTCCCACAACTCCGGGGTCTTGTGTTCCACTGCCGCCCCTCAGCTGTGCATCACCCCAGATCTGCTGCTGCTCTGACTGGCGACAGAGGCAAAACTCACCTGAGAGATTCCCACTTCCTGCAGCTCTGCTGTGCGTTTTTGCCATGACACTTTTTGCTTTAATCAGTCAGAATTTGCAAACTGAGTGTTTCTGGCCCTCCCTGCTGCGAGGAGCTGCTGGTGCCAGAGCCATGAGAAATGGCCTCGTTGCCGTGGGTCCCTGTCCATGGGCATTAATGTCACTTGTCCCCCTGCTGGCACTTCTCTGGCAGAAACAGAGGCGCAGCACTCGCAGATAACCTTGCGCTGGTCCTTGGTGGAGCTGCTTCTGAGGACACCTCAGAACTCCTCTCTGCAACTGTATTTGCTTCAATTCGGTTGAGGTGAAAGAAAGGAAGGAAATTCGGTGAAGATTCTTTTTACAAGAACAGGCTCCCTTCTCTGGGATCCAGACTGGTTTCCTTGCCTTTTGCAGTGCAGGTCCCAGCTGTGAGCCAGGGGGAGGCAGGTTAATTAGCAGAGAATGCCATTAGTGCCCACATGAGCCGATGGTTGGCTGCCTGTGAGGTGAAGACCTTTCAGGATTTATTATTTGCTCTTGATGAAGGATTTGACTCTGTTTGTAGAGCTGCCCACCCTAAACAAAGTTTCCAGCCCCTGTAGTGCTTTCTGGAAAAATCAGGAGTCCCATTATTTTTCCCTTTGCACTCTGTCCTTGCCGGCGCTGCCCAGACCTCAGGGCACCGGGGAGCTTTGGAGTGGCCACCCCTGGAGGTGCCCAGGGAAAGACTGGACGTGGCACTCAGTGCTCTGGGCTGGTGACAAGGTGGGGATTGGTCACAGCTTGGACTTGATAACCCTGGAGGTCTTGTCCAGCCTCAGTACTTCCAGTTCCAGTGTGTGCGTCCCAGTTACCCATTACAGGACTGTGCGTGACTCTGCCAGGCTCAGCAAGTTACTGAAATGCCATTTGTTCAGGACACTTGGAGTGAATCACATTCCTCTCATCGCCTCTCTTTGTTCTTTCAGATTTTGGGTTCAGCAACATCTTCACCCCTGGCCAGCTCCTTAAAACCTGGTGTGGGAGTCCTCCCTATGCTGCTCCAGAGCTCTTTGAAGGCAAGGAGTACGATGGGCCAAAGGTTGATATTTGGGTATGTGATGAGCCTCTTTCTCTCTGACTTTGATCTGATTTTTGCTCTGTTTGTTTGGCTTTGCTTCCCGAGCGCTCAGTACGTGTCTTGGAGAAAAGTCCTGACACAGCAAAAAGCGTTTTCCCAAAGAAACGCTTCCAAAATTGCATTCTGGCCACCACGTCCTGTATTTCCCCCTGCGGGGAGGTGCCAGAAGCACGAGCTGCCCGGAGATGGAGTGGAATTCCGTGCGGCGTTGCTGACGTGGGTTTGTTTTGGGCGCAGAGCCTCGGCGTGGTGCTGTACGTGCTGGTGTGCGGGGCCCTGCCCTTCGACGGGAGCACCCTGCAGAACCTGCGCGCCCGGGTGCTCAGCGGCAAGTTCCGCATCCCCTTCTTCATGTCCACAGGTAAGGGGGGCAGGGAGCCGGGGGCACGAGGGCTCTCACTGCGCCTCTTCCAGTTGGGGCTTTTTACAGCATGGTGGGGCACAGGTTTGCATCGACGGCCCTGTCAGAGATGAGCGTTTGTGTCCTGCTGCTGCAAAAACACTCCTGAACGCTTTAATCATAAATCTCGGGTGTGAAAAGTGTGATTAATTTTCCTATAAAAGCAGCTTAACGAAGAGTCATGTGCAGGTACTTGGCTGCCTGCTGTCAGGTTAAGGAATAATTTCGCGTGGAGTTCCCCAGCTGAAAATGTCCTTGTTTGCTGTCTTGCTTGGGGAAGAGGTTCTCTCCATGCAGAAGATTCTGGTGCTTTCAAAGCAAACTGAGATCCCAGCCTAAACGGGAGAGCCTCAGCAGTCTCTCTTGGTGACAGCACAGGTGTCATACGATGGAGAAATAACTGTTGAGTGGAGAACATTCTCAGGGTGCTTTGCTCTCAACCTCCAAAAGCCACTCGTGCCAAGACGGGGAGGGACGGGGTGTCTTCCCTCCTTCCTAGCACAGGGGAATCAGTGTCTGCAGCAGTGTGGCACGTTGGGGACCCAACAGGTGTGAAGTGCAGAAGAGGAGCAGTGTTTTTGTGAGGCGGCCTCCCAGAGGGGAGCGCGTTGCTGCAGCAGCCGCGTCCCTCCCGCGGGTGACCCGGCCTCTCTTCCCTGGCAGAGTGTGAACACCTGATCCGCCACATGCTGGTGCTGGACCCGAGCAAGAGGCTCTCCATGGAGCAGATCTGCAAACACAAGTGGATGAAGCTGGGGGAGGCTGATGCAGAGTTTGACAGGGTGAGCAGCAGGGAGCAGGGTTTGCTTGGTGACTCAAACAGGCTCTGGGCACGTGGTGTTGCAGTGCTGGTTCTGCTCTTTGGGAACACTCATTCCCAGGCATGGCCTTTCCCTTTTCTGCGTCTCCTGGCCTTGCTTTCCACATCACTCCTTATCTACGTACGTTCTCGTATCTTCCCCCGTGGCGTTGGGAACTCGGGGCACTGGATTTCGGCTCGGTTGCCATCAGAGCTCACGTCAGCTGCAGCCAGAGCCCGGTGCTTGGGCTCTTGGGAGCGCTGTGACTCATCGGCGTGCCTTTGGGAATGTCAGCCCTGACTCTGTGCCTGTGCCCTCACAGCTGATAGCAGAGTGTCAGCACCTGAAGACCGAGCGGCAGCTGGAGCCGCTGAACGAGGACGTGCTGCTGGCCATGGCGGACATGGGGCTGGACAAGGAGCGCACGGTGCAGGTGAGGCCTGGCGTGTCCGGCCTGCTCCTCTTGCTGCTCGGCGGCTGTGTTTGGGGGCAGCTGAGCAACCCCAGGACAGTGTGAAATGTGTTTTATCAAGAAGGGGTGACCGCTGTTCCTCTGCCTTTCAGTCGCTGCGAGCCGACGCGTACGATCACTACAGCGCGATCTACAGCCTGCTCTGCGACCGCCTCAAGAGGCACAAGAACCTGCGCATCGCACCCTCGCCCAGCATCCCACGCACCATGACCTTCCCCACCTCGGCCAACATCCAGGTACATCCCCTTTGCTGGTGTTCTTCCAGCCCTGCAAGGCCAGCCAGTCCCTGACCTGCTAAACTCAGACTTGCTCGTGGGCATCCACATCGCGGCTGGAGTGTCAAAACATTCCTCGCGTGAGAATTTGGTGTGTGTTTAGAGTATCCTAATCCTGAGGCTGGGAACAGTTTGTGCGTTGGCTGAACACCCTTCAGACAGTCTCCTGCTCGCTTAGTGACAGAGGGGAAGGACCTGAGGGAGTTGTTGGGAGCTGGAGTTCCCAGCCCAGGGCTGCTCTGTGATGCTTCTTGCCCACCTTGTGCTGCTATTGGAACTATGAGCACTTGCTTTGGGAGAGGCCAGGTCATGAGGGAAGCAGAAGAGATGCTGGCCCTGCCTGAACAGAGGGAATGGGGGTAAACGAGGCAACTCCTTGAGAATAAACAGCTCTTCACTGGCTCCGGGGTCCCCTCCCTGCTCCAGGTGCTTAGGGCTGGTGTTGATCCAGCAGTGTTTGTAAAGCAATGCTGTGTTTGTGTCTTCTGATCCTGGTCTCTCCACTCAGCAGACAGAACAGACAGGCAACACCATGAACATCAACGTGCCCCAAGTCCAGCTCATCAACCCTGAGAACCAAATTGTAGAGGTGAGGTACAGCCCCATGAGCCCTGCGAGCTCTTTTTCTGGCTCACATTGAAGCCTTTCCTTTGATCCTCATGTTGTGTTTCAACATCTCCGATGTTTGTCCTGCCCAGACTGATGGAACGATGAACTTGGACAGCGATGAAGGGGAAGAGCCATCACCCGAGGCTCTGGTCCGCTACCTCTCCATGAGGAGGCACACAGTGGGAGTAGCTGACCCACGGTGAGTGCTGCGCTCTAACCTGGACATTCACTCCCAGCGTGTGACTCTGGTCCTTCTGGGTGTTCCTCTAAAGGCCCCAGTCCCCTTGCACAGCTCGGTCAGTGTTTCAGATGGGGATGAGGTACTTTTTTCCTGCTCTTCCCAATCGGCTCTGGGTAAGCTGTGCTTTTGGTCGAAGCAGGTGTCTCACCTGAGCTGCACTGCTGTTGTGTCCGAGGGGAAGTTTTCGTGGTAAATGCCATCAGGGTTAATGCCAAGAGCTAATTGTGGCAAATCTCAACATGGAGGTGAAAAAGGGACAGATAAAACCAGAGTGGCTTGGCTGCTCTGTGTGACCATTTTCCAGAGCAGTAGGAAGCTTTTTGTGAAGGAAGGTGGGTGTGCTGGGTCTGCGAGGGGTTTCCTCACATCACGGCTAATTCCCCTCTCCAAATGTGATTGCACAGGACGGAAGTCATGGAAGACCTGCAGAAGCTCCTGCCTGGCTTCCCCCGTGTCACTCCTCAGGCTCCGTTCCTGCAGGTGACCCCGAATGTGAACTTCATGCACAATGTGCTGCCCAGGCAGAACCTGCAGCCCACGGGGCAGCTGGAGTACAAGGTACTGCCCACGACCCCTGCTGTGCTCCATGCCCTGCCAGGCGTCAGGGGTGCTCACACTTGCTCGCTCTGTTTGCCACTGCTTGGATTCCATAAGCCTCAAGAATTACTCTCTTTATGTATGATTCCAGTTGGTTCTCTAAAGTAGGTTTTGATCAAATATTAGGAAAATATTCTTTACTCTGGTGAGGCACTGGAACAGGTTGCCCAGAGAAGTTGTGGATACCCCATCCCTGGCAGTGTCCACAGCCAGGCTGGATGGAGCTCTGAGCAACCTGGGATAGTGGGAGGTGTCCCTGCCCATGGCAGGGGGTTGGAATGAGACGATCCTTAAGGTCCTTTCCAACCCAACCCATTCTGCGGTTCTGTGAAAAAGCTGAAGAGTGAAAAGAGCAGAGCGGTATGAAATGAATGGATGGGCTGGGGGCAAACAGGGCTGTGCTGCCTGGCTTTGAGCTGCAGGTTGCAGCCTGCCTAGCAGCTAAAGCAGCGCGCACGGAGCTGCAGAGTTAAACCCCGCTCCCGCCCTGTCCCTGCCGCGCGTCACTCGGAGATGCCGGTGACATCCCTGAAGCCCGGAGGGCTCGCCTTGTCCCGGCGCGTGGCCTCGGGCTCCGGCCGGGTTGGGTAACGGTGCCGTGTGTCGTTGCAGGAGCAGTCCCTGCTGCAGCCCCCCACCCTGCAGCTGCTGAACGGGATGGGCCCGCTGGGCCGGCGGGCGTCGGACGGCGGGGCCAACATCCAGCTGCACGCGCAGCAGCTGCTCAAGCGGCCCCGGGGCCCCTCGCCGCTCGTCACCATGACGCCAGTGAGTAGCACAGGGAAGGCAGAGCGCTTAAAAATATCCCCTCCCGCAGGCAGAGGTGGCTGTGCCCAGGTCACAGCAGGCGCAGCGCTGCGGGGACGTGCCTGCTCGCTGCCAAAGGTTCCCCTGTTCCCCTTGCGGGACTTGCTGTGCTCTGCTGGAGCTGGCAGGTGGGGGTTGTGTGTTCCTCTCTGGAACTGACAGTGTTTGTGCATTTTTTAATGGTTGCTTTTGTCCTTGGCTGATCCCGTGGAGAAAACTCGAGCGTCCATCCTGGGCATTCGTGCGTGTTCTCGCTCCCTGGGTGCATCTGTATCAATGAATTCTCCGAGTAGCAGCAGCCCTGCCCGGGCAGTTGGACTGGGGAAGGAATGTTGGAAGGGGTTCTTGGCCAGGTTTCCTCGGTGCAGCAGAGGAGCCAACACACACCCCTGTGGAAGCTCGTGTGGGAAGATCGGGTGTCCCCTGTGCGGAGGGGACAGTGCTGGGTGTCCTCTGGAACCGTGACTTCTCTCTCTGCAGGCCGTCCCAGCCGTCACCCCTGTGGATGAGGAGAGCTCCGATGGGGAGCCGGATCAGGAAGCTGTGCAGAGGTAACTCCCACTCTGTTAACATTTGCCCTTCCTACCTCCACGAGGCTCACCTTGGGCTGTTCCAGAGCTGATTCAAACACAGCCACCTCATCGGGGCACCAGTGTTGATTTTACAGCGAAGGCCCAACGCTTCTCCTGTTCCTGCGGGTGTTGGTTACTGTAGGCAGTCACTCCTCTGGCACAACTGGGTGCTTGCAAAGCTGGATTCCCCTGAAGTGGGCAGCTGATTGAGCAGTAGGTTCTCCAGAAACTCTTGGAACTGCTAAATTCCTTTGCTTAGTGTGCACCAGCATGCAATCCACACTAACCTGCCAAGTGAGTGCTGAGGGATTCCCCTCCCTGCTGAGTGCTGGAGGTGGGAGGATCTCCTCTGTGGCCTTGGGTGCCAGTGCAGCAGCTTTTGTATCAAGACATGCAGTAAACATCCAACTCTGATGCCTCAAACAAAGTGAGCTTGCTGGAATTACGGGTACCTCGAGCTGCTAATTTTAGCATTAGGCCTTAAAATAGTCTGCTCCGATAAGGAAAGCATTATTACCTCTCAGGCTGGGAACTTCTGTTCTCTGTGTCTGCTCCAAACACGTTGTAGGAAGCGGGTAGAATGTGCTTGTACCTTCTCAGTCCATGAACACACTAACCATGGCCTTGCTAACATTTTCTTAGTAGCTTTTGCATAGTTTCTTCTCTGCTAACCAGCTGGGCACTACGTGTGCTGGGTGCTCCTGCTTCTTACCTCAAATTGGAAGAGCTTTCTGGATCCTCCCCCACTTTGTACAGATCGTCACCTGGGTAAGGGAGTGGCTCCTCAGGGGCTCACGAGGGGTCAGACTGGGGGTCGTTGCAGGCAGGGTGGCACTGGGATGGGTGCAGATCCTGCTCCAGAGCCTCAGCCAGCTCTGCTCCTCTCAGTGCTCCTGAGGAACAGTGGGTGTGAGCAGTGACAGGCTGTGCACGGAGACTCCTTCTGCCTACCTCAGCCTAGAAAGTCTACTTGTAGCCTCACTAATAGCCTCAACAGCCATTAAAAGTTTTAATTTAGGGCCGATAATGTCCTCTGACGGCACCTCAGACAGCAGGTGGTCTTTTTGGCTGTGATAAATCTCATTCTTGGCGAGGGGATGCCTGGACATCTTACCCGGGCAGATTTTCACTGTTCTAAACCCGAAGGTTTCAGTTGAGCCTTTAAAGCATTAGCTCAGCTGGAAACATTTTGAAACCCCTGTGCAGTGTTTTGCAAGGCACTGAAATGTTCAGATCCCACTGAAAACCAGGTCCCCTTGGACTCAGAGGTCACTTGGTTGCTCTCGACAGTGCTGCCCTTAGCTCTTTCACAGCACATGTTCTTCTTCCACCAGATGGCCTTGAAAAAGCACCGTCCAGGTTGTGTGTTAACTTGTTCTCCACCCCCTTGTGTTGCGACATGTCAGTAGTCATCAGAGGAGAAGGGTAAATAGCATTAACATCAGGGACAGATGCAAATATTTAGCTTCTCAGAACACTGCCCCAAATACTCTGTTTGCAGCCACCAGCGAGCAGCTTTGGCCCTCCTTAATCTGACCTTGAAAGCAGAGCGCAGTCTTCTCTCTGTTCCAGGGAACAGTCACATCTCCTTTGAGCTTTGGGAAACTTTCTTCCACCCGAAACGCTGTTAGAGCTCATGATTGGATTGTTCCCTGGAGGGCTGAAATAAAATGATCTTAGCAAACCACAACAGTAAAGCTCTTTGGGAAACTTTCCCTGTCTGCATCAAATGATTCTTAAACAGCTAATGGCACGGGCTTTGGCGGGGCACCACGGCACTGTTAACCTGCTTCTGCTTAAGTGGCTTCGGCAGCAAAGAGAGGCTGGGTTTGGGCAAGTCTGTCTCGCTTGCTGCTCTTTCTGCTTCCCAGGGGCAGCTGCAGGGGAAAAGAGCAAAGGTGAGAGTTCGCAGGTGTCACTGGCCAGGTGGTCCTTGGCTGGTTACCGGAGCAGCCTCGCTGCTGGTTCACAGGAGCAGAAAGGGTTGAGTTCACACGCGGGCGTTCATCCCGGCGGCCTTGACCGGGCACGGCTCCGGGTGCAGTGCCAGCCCTGGGCAGGGGCTTCACCCCCCTCTCTGCCGGCCCCACGGCCCTGTGCCAGGAACAGCAGGGCAGGCAGCAGCTCTCAGCACTGCCTGGCCCTTCCTCACATCCTCGCCGGAGCAGAGGCTCCGAGTTCCCCCTTCCTGCTCTTTGGGGGGGGTTTGCAGCACACCTGCAGTTCTTTTCCAGTGCAGAGCGGGCTTTTGTTTACGCTATTGCCTCCCAGCTCTGGCGTGAGAGGCAAGCCCAGCCTTGGTGCTGGTGGCTGCAGAGGGAGGGACCCCCTCTTGCTGCTCGGGTTCCCGTTCCCTGCGCATCCCGGACCATTCCCGACTTTCCCGGAGCGGAGCAGGGACTAGATGGCGCACTTGGACCGGGCTGGCACAGCCGTGCCTCCGCCCGGCCCTTCCTCGGGCAGCCCGGGGTGCCCCTCGCACCCTTCCCCTGCTGGGACAAGGTGGTGGCCGGCCCCGGGCTGTCCCAGGGCTCCCCTGGCAGGAGCAGCAGCTCCTCTCCGTGCCCAGCTCCTGCTGGCTGATCTCTGCCTTGGCTCCCCGGGCTGGGAGAGAGAGGCAGACCTGCTCTAAGTGGCTGAATCCACGCTGAGGGCAGGCGGTCACCTGGGTATTCCCAAAGGGATATACCAGCATTCCCCTTGAGGTGAAACGTGGCTCTCCTGCTGGGAAGAGCGAGCGGCTCCTCTTTCCTTCCGAGGCTGGCAGTGGAGCACCAGCGGCCGGAACGACACTTGTCCCCAAGGCACTGGCGAGCCAGTGCCGTGACGGGCACGGGCAGCGTGTCCGTGGCGTGTTCCGAGCACTGCACAAGCTTCTTCCTTCCCGTTTTCTCTGGGTTGTCTAACACTCCCTGTTTTCGGAGTACTCCCATCAGTCTCTTATAAAATGTGCTCCTGCTTGTTGCAGATACTTGGCAAATAGGTCAAAAAGGCACACTCTGGCCATGACCAACCCTACAGCTGAAATCCCTCCAGACTTGCAGAGGCAGCTAGGACAGCAGTCCTTCCGACCCCGGGCTTGGGCTCCACACCTGGGACCCGACCAGCACCGGTGAGTAACGGCACCGGCCGGCCGGGCAGCTTGCGCCAGGAATCCTGCCCAGGTGGCGCCTGGAACGGAGCGCTGAGGACATCCCGCTGGCAGGGAGGGGTGAGGAGGAGGAGGAGGAGGAGGAACAGGGACGAAGAGCAGACCCACAGAGCAGAGGGTGTCTGACCACTCTGGCACGGGCTCCCTGCCTGCAGGGACCAGCAGGAATCAGCTGGCTCTTCCCTCCAGTCCCGCTTTTGTGGCTGGAGATGATTTGCTGGAATGGCTGCCATCACAGAAAAATTGGGAATAAGCTATTTTTTTTCCTAGAGGAAAGCTTTTCCCTGTGTAATGGTAGGCATCAAGGTAGCAGATTTGCTACAGAACCTTTTTGGAGGCAGATGCAGGCAAAAGATCGCACCCAGAGTCATCCACAGCAGAGCTTAAAACCCTCACTGTTCTGCACCAGAGTTGTGTGTTCTGACTGCAAAGTCTCTTTGCAAAGCTCCTGGAGAGTAATTTTATTTCTCACCCTTGACAGGAGTGATGTGAGGAAAGGGAGCTGGGTGGGGAAGCAAACAAAAATCACAGTGTCTGGGAAAGAGGGAACCTTCGGATTGGATCTGAACACACTCAGGATGCGTGGGAGGGACAGTCCTGATGGAGAGGTGTCAATGTGACAGAGTCCTTGTCACAGCAGCCCACCGGAGATGCTCATGCCACAGGGGGAGCTTAAATTCCTCTTAATAAGAAGAAACCCTCTTAAAAAATGCTTCAAAGTGCTCTGACCCCTCAGCGCTGGGAGCAGACCAGCTGCGCACTGGAGTTTGCTGCCTGTTGGGAAAGCAGTGGCTGCCAGGCCAGGCTGGTGCTGGTGTTCAGCCCCTCGGGCAGCTCACACTGGCAGGCTTGACAAAGCCCTTTTTATTGTAGCCAGAGAGCTGCTGAGCTGAGCACTGATGTAATCAGCAGGGACAGGTGAACTCTGAGCAGACCGAGACGGTGCTAGTGCCACGCTGGAGCTCCGGAAAACCAAGATAAGCACCTCTCTGCCCTCAAGTTACTCCCTCAGAGGTGCCGGGGGGATGGGAAGAGCAGGAGGGGGAAAATTTGTAGGGCCACAGCTTGCTAGGAAGAGGAGTGCAGCTTGCAAAACAAGCAGAATGTGCTGTGTCCTGCTTTCGGGATTGCTGCCGAAGGTAAGCCGGGTCCCTCACGCACGGCAGGAACGGAATTTTTACGGGACTTTAAACACACTTACCCTGTAAATAATGCTGGTGTCACCTCTGTCTCTTGGCTCTGGGGTCCTGAGGCTGTTGCATCACGAGCAGGGCGGTATCTGCTCGTTCCACTCTTGGTGTTGTAACGTGCTGTGAGCCTGGTTTGTGTTTTTCCTGCGAAATCACGGAAATTTCATCTGGCCGTGGTCTAAACAGAGTGTCCCACAGTGAGTCCATGACATACCTGGCACAGAAATGAGCAGTCACTGTGTGAATAAACCACATTACTGAATGGCAGGTGGGTTTTATTTTAGCCCTTAACCTATTTTAAGCCACCTTATGTGTCTTCTTTTGTAGCCCCTGGTTTTGTCACATTAAATGTCTGAAAGCAGGATTGAAGTACAGCTGTACAGGGAAGTGCAGCTGCTCTGCCTTGCCCACACGGGTTTCAAAGCCTCAGCATGATTTTATCTGTAGCTTCTGCTTTCCATCAATGCAACAGGAGAACAAATGGATCAGGATAATGGATGGGATGGCATCAAAAGGCAGGAGCACAGTTCTTTCCTTGGAAGGGAACTGAACTATGTCCTGCTAAGGCAGAGACAGTGACAAAACTGAACCCAGCCTGCTGGAAGTGGTCCAGCATCAGTCACCTTGTGACAAGGGGAGCCTGGAACAGGCCCTCAGAGTGACCTCTGGAGCTCAGGGCCACTCCAGCTGCAGCCAGGTGGGCTGTTGCTGGGTTTGGTGTCAGAGGTGCTGTAAAGACCACGTCTCCACGACCTCCTCACAGACAAAGGCTGCTGCTGGGGCCTGTGCATCAGGCGTTGCTTGCTGGGTTCTGGAGACGGCGTTTGCAGAATCTTTACAAAAGAAATCCTTTACTGCTGGGAGAAATTCCTCCCTGTGAGGGTGGGGAGACCCTGGCACAGGGTGCCCAGAGAAGCTGTGGCTGCCCCATCCCTGGAAGTGTCCAAGGCCAGGCTGGACAGGGCTTGGAGCAGCCTGGCATAGTGGAAGGTGTCCCTGCCAGCCCAAACCATTCTGTGATTCTGTGATTTGCACAGAAACCAGGTTCCACTGATAGCACTTGCCCGGAAGCCATGAGGGCAGGCAGAGAGCCCCAAGTGTTTGTTGTGAGGCACCTTGTGCTGGGTGTGTGCCAGGTTATCTCTGCTCGTGATAACACAGGTGGCACCTAATGGCAGGGCAGGGATAATGGGGAGCCCCAACTTTGGGAGAAAACAGCTCCTGAAAAAAATCTGACTCCCTCTGATGGCAAAGAAACCTCGTTGAGAAGGGGAAGCGCTTGTGGTGCCTCGGGCACAGCGTGGTTCAGATGTGCCCATTCTGACTGCCCAGTGTGGAGCATCCAGGCCACCGGGAGGCTGGTGGAGATGGAATGTCTGCACTGGAGTTTGTTTTCTGGCTGGTGTCACGTCACTGACCCCCTTCCCCCTGTGTTCAGTTCTATTTACAAGGACTCCAACACTCTGCACCTCCCCACCGAGCGCTTCTCCCCGGTCCGGCGCTTCTCCGACGGGGCTGCCAGCATCCAGGCTTTCAAAGCCCACCTGGAGAAGATGGGCAACAACAGCAGCATCAAACAGCTTCAGCAGGTGAGAGAGGCGTGGGGGTCCTCAAAACAGCCTCCACGAGGAATTCTTACTGCCTCGGTCTTGCCGCTTCAGGAAGCACAAGTGGAATCTTTACACGAAAGGCTGAGGGACACAGTGGGGACTTTGCAGCTGAGGGACACAGTGGGGACCTTGCAGCTGAGGGACACAGTGGGGACCTTGCAGCTGAGGGACACAGTGGGGACTTGGCAGCTCAGGAACACAGTGGGGACCTTGCAGCTGAGGGTTTGTTCCCGCTCTGTGTGACTGCAGCGAGCCCCGAGTGTCCTCTGGATGTACGAGCTGTTCACCTGCAGCTGGGGACCTGGGGGCATTCCATGCTGTGCCCACCCGTGGGTGTCCTGCCTGTCCCCGCAGGGCCCCCCAGCACTGTCAGGCTGCAGCCCCTGCTCTCCCACATTCCCTCTGGCAGCAGTTTTGGGGCTGTTCCAGGGTGTCTCGGGAAAGGGCAGCTCCTGCCACCGGAGTTTGGAGTGTATTGTGGGATATTCCCAGGCACGCCTTGCCAGGGGCTGGAGCAGGATTTGGCCCCAGGACAGGCCTTTCCCCTTGCAGCACGGCACGAGTGAGATGCTCTCCTCACCTTGGAGCGTCGTTTCCAGAGCTCTCTGCCTGCATTAGGGGGACACAGCGGTGCCAGCTCGGTGTCACGTGCACCCCTTGCTTTCCTGGCTTTTTGCCATGTCACTGCACACCTGATTCCATTCAAAGGAAATGGATTGGGTTTGCTTTGCCAGCTTTTCTCAGAGGGGTGGGCTGCAGAGCGCTGTGGCGTTCCGCACACAGCGGGGTGCCGTGCACCAGAAGGTCGTTTTTGGGACGTGCCGGGTTCCTTGCAGGAGTGTGAGCAGCTCCAGAAGATGTACGGTGGGCACATGGACGAGAGGACGCTGGAGAAGACGCAGCAGCAGCACATGTTGTACCAGCAGGAGCAGCACCATCAGATTCTTCATCAGCAGATTCAGGTAGCGGAGCCCGAGCCAGAGCTGCTGAAGGCTTAGCTCTGTTTTCCTGTGTTGCTGCAGATGCAACTCGTGAGCAGGCCCCGGGGGGATTGAGGGAGGGGAGTTTGCCGGGCTTGCTGTAGCGGGAAGGCTGAAGGATTTCAGCAGAGATGTTTGCACAGCTGCTGTGGTAGCCAGGGCTGCAGTCAGGGACTGACACTCGGTGAATCTGGATATGTCCTGCTTCACCCAGCAGTGTTTCTAAATTTACTGACTGAGACATTGACTGCAAACACTTCTTGTTTTCTTGTGGTGCCTGGTTCAGGACTGTATCCGGCCTCCCCAGCCATCTCCACCCTTGCAAGCTCCATGTGAAAACCAGCCAGCTCTGCTCACTCACCAGCTTCAGAGGTAAAGAAATGGCTTTAGGACAGCTCTGGGTTTTACTCTTCCTGAAGCCCAGGGATGAGCTGACGCACTCAGGAGAGGCCAGGCTGAGTTGGAGGTTTGTGGAGTCAGAAAGGCACAGCCAGTTCCCAGGTGGATGTGCCTGGTCCTTTGAGCTGGATTCTGTCTGAAGGACTTTAGAAGCAGAGAAGTCTGATTCAAAGGCACAGACCTGCTTTGAGCAGAGGATTGACAGTCCTGCCTTTTGAGTGGCTTGAAGGTGCCAGTTCAGCAGCCAGGCTCTCTCATGCTTCCTTGGGTGTCTCACACCACTCCAGGCCCTTGGTGAGCTCAGCCTCCTTGCCCTCAGCACCCTGACTTGTAGGTGAGGCAGGCTGAGTTACGGGAAAGGAAAGCAGGGTGTCTCACCAGGTGCAGTGAGTCAGGAGGTGAGCCTGCCGTGTCCTTGTCCCCAGGTTTCTGTGGTAGTCACCGGGTCACGCTGGCTCCCTGCGTGACTTGGACAAGTGAGGTGGCTCTCGGAAGAGAAGCCAAGCTGCAGAGACCTTGGGATCCCCGAGCAAGGGCTCTTATGGTGTTTTATTTTGAACAAGACACGCAGCGTTTGGCATCGGTTCTCACAGTTGAGACAGCATCTTGACAAGGAGCAGGCATGGTGAGAAGGTGCTTGTTTCCCCGCGTAGGTTACGGATCCAGCCATCCAGCCCGCCCCCGAACCACCCCAACAACCATCTCTTCAGGCAACCCAACAGCAGCCCGCCCCCCGTGAGCAGCAGCGTGCTCCAGCCCCATGGTAAGCGGTTCTGGGAGCCGGGCAGGGCCGTGTGACCCCCTCAAACCCTGGGGAAGCAGCGAGGGGGTGCCAGGGCTCCGTTCCCCCCCCCCAGCCCAGGCCCTGCACAGTTTGCTGATGATGTAAAAGATTCTCCATCTGGCAGCAAGGGCTGGTGTTATCGAGAGCTCGCGAGGAGCTGCCAGCTGGAATGTGCTGTTGGGTTCCTTGTCACAAGATCCTTACTTATCGCTGCCGGGGGTGGGGAGGAAGGGCTGATATTCTCGGGTTTATGCAAATCGCCGTCAGCTCCGCAGAGTTTCTGTTTTGGTGCAAGGGGCTCTGGCTGTGACCTTTGCACGCTGGCACAGCATGACAGAGCACCCATACGGGCACGTACGGGGCTCCCAGCCTGGCCCGGAGTCACGGAGTGAATCACAGCATCATGGCCTTGTTTGGGTTGGAAGGGACCTTAAAGATGGTCCCTTTCCAGCCCCCTGCCTTTCACTAGACCAGGTTAATCCCAGCCCCGTCCAGCACTTCGGGGAACGGAGCAGAAGTCGCTCCCGAGCCTCGCCCCGGGCTGGCAGGGGTGCTGAGGGTCTTTGTTCCTTGTAGGTGCTGCCTCCCAGTCCCAGTTCCAAGGGATGCCATCCCACAACACGATCTTCCCGCAGTCGGGTAACTGTTCCCCTCCCCCGGCCATGGGGCTGACGTGCCTGGCCCTGCAGCAGCAGCAGTCGCAGCCCCAGCAGGTCACCATCCAAGTGCAGGAGCCCGGGGACATGGTCGGCAGCAGCCTCCTGCCCGGGGCCTCCGTGGGCGGGCAGGGCCTGGCGTCCCACGCGCGGGGGATGTCCCTGAGCCCCAGCGCCAGCCAGATCCAGATGCAGCACCGCGCCAACCTGATGGCCTCCCTCAGCTACGGCCACCGGCAGCTGTCCAAGCAGCTCAGCGCCGACAGCGCCGAGTCGCACAGGTGAGGGCCCCTCCCCGCCTGCTCCCGGCTCGGGGGAGTGCTGCCCAGGGGAGGGAGGGGGAATCTCGGGATGAGACGTGGCGTCCTCGCCAGTCTGGGTTGTGCTCGCTCCGGGAGCTGCTGAGCCCGGCCAGGGCTGCCTGTGGGAGCCCTCCCGTGCAGGAGCAGCTCTGGCTCCCGCCGAGCAGTGCGGTCACTCGTCCTTTCCCTTGTCCTTGCAGTCTGAACGTGAACAGGTATCCCCCTGCCAACTACGACCAGGTGCACTTACACCCCCACCTGTTCCCGGAGCAGCCCCGCGTCTCCCCCAGCAACTACAGCCCGTCGGGAGGGGTCGGGTTCCCTGCAGCCCAGCAGGCTCTGAAGGTCCCGCAGCTTGACCAGTACCCCAGTTTCCCTCCGAACGCACATCAGCAGCAGCAGCACTACACGGCATCGGCACTACAGCAGGCACTGTTGTCCCCGACACCTCCCGACTACAGCCGACACCAGCAGGTACCGCACATCCTCCAGGGACTGCTTTCCCCCCGGCACTCGCTCACGGGGCACACGGACATGCGGCTGCCCCAGGCAGAATTTGCACAGCTCATCAAACGGCGGCAGCAGCAGCAGCAGCAGCAAGAATTCCAAGAGTTGTTCAGGCATATGAGTCAAGGGGATGCTGGCAGTATGGGCACCAGCATGGGACAGAACCTCTCGGAGCGCCAGTCGTTGTCTTTGCCTTATCAGAGTGCTGACACGTACCACCCCCAGAACAGCCCCCAACATCTCTTAAAAATCAGGGCGCAAGAATGTATCCAGCAGGTCCCTGCGTCTGTGCCACCGCCGCAGGGATACGGACACCAGCCAGCCCTGTTCCACTCGGAGAGCATGGAGGAGGACTGCGCCTGCGAGGGAAACAGGGACAGCTTTCCTGACAGTAAGAGTTCAAACACATTGACCAAAGGTTGCCACGAGACCCCTCTGCTTGTAAACGCAGGAGGGCACGGGGACCCCGAATCTTTGCTAGGAACTGCTAATCCCGCGCAGGAGCTGGGAACGCACCAGTACAGGCATCAGCCCGCGCCCGGATTCAGGAATAAGGTGCCCAGCAGAGGTAAGGCTCCCTGCCGCCCGTGCAGGCCAGGCGTCCACATCTGCGGGCCGGCTGTCCGTCCGTCCGTGCCAGCCGCTCACATCCCTGCCCAGGACACCGACCCGCCCGGCACACCGAGGGTTTCCTGACATATTTTGCATAGCACGGAATTACCGAGATTCTTTCTGGCTTTCGTGGCCTGAAGTAAATTGCAGGCACGGCCTCTGTAATAAACAGGGTTGAGTAAGGAAGGAGCCCGATGGGCTGCTCCCCTTGGGAATTTGACCTACTTCTGCAGGCAGGTGAAGACCAGGGCCCAGCTTGCTGCCATCTTTTCAGGGGTGCTGCCACAGATTTTTTCTCAGTGGTGGTGTTCCCCATCCCCTGTAAACGCGGGAGAGGAGCAGCTCAGCTGCCAGCACACCCCAGCTGCAGCAGTGCATCCATTTATTCCTGCTCTTAAGCACAGACCCTCGAGCCCAGGCACCGCTAAAGCTCCCACAAACACACACGGTAACAGTGTTGGTCGGTGTCCTGTGGCTCCAGCGGCCTTGCAGCGTCTCTGGCACTTTGGGAAGCAGCAGCAGCAGCAAGATTCTATCCCTGCTTGAACTGGGAAGGGTGGATTCTGGAGAGAGTGAGTTTAAAGTTGCCATTAGGTTCTGAAGACCTTTCCTGCTCCTTGGAAGCGGCTGCGCCTTTGCTCCTCGGTGGCTGCTCTGGCGGCGCCGCGCTGTCAGAGAATTCCTGCCTGAGCTGTAATTACAGGCTCCTCTGCAGGAAAAAAACACCCTCCGAGCCCCTCGCTAAGAGGGCTTTGAGGAGAGGCTGAGCGGGCGGATCAGTATTCCCTGCAGGAGTCGGGGTGCTGGGCTGGAGCCACCAGCTCGCCCTTGGCACTCGGGGCCCTATTGCGGAGGAGCTGTGTCCAGGGCACAGGAGGCTCAGCTTTGTTCAGGGACACAGCACGGGTTTGTTGGGAAAGTACCGGGCTGGAACAGGCTGGCTCGGAGGGCTGAGCGGGGCTGCCAAGCCCTGACCCCCCAGAGCGTGGGCGGGGGGCAGGGACAAGGCAGGGCTGTGCTGAAATCCTCCGAAATTCTGAATTCCCGATGCGTCTGCTCTCTGAGCTCCACTTCCCTGCTGTGCTTGGAGTGGGGGGAATCGCCCCGGGCCCGGTGGGGGTTGGGAGCCCTGGAGGGACGTTTGGTACGAAATCCTGAGTCTGAATCTTGTCGCTGTAGCCCGTTAGATGGACAGGGAGGTTTGGTGAAGTCAGAAGCCAAATCTCGGCCCCCGCACGGCTGGTGCGAGGACTGCTTACACAAGGGAGAAGGACTTTAGACTGCAAGGCCTTGTAAATGAGTAAAAGCAAATAAATGTTTACAAATAGGCTTGTGTAAGGCCTTCTGACAGGGCTGTTTGTAGTAAACTGTGTCCTGGGATGCAACTGCTTGTACCATTTTCCTTATGGCCTCCATAACCCACTTGGACCCAGGCCTGCGCCGCTTCGGGTCCAGGCAGAGTCACTTCAAAGCTTCCCAGGTACCTTTACCTGCAGCAAATCCTGCACCCTTGGGCTTTCCCACTTCTGACCTACACCAAATCCTACATCACCCCGTTTTCCCACTGTTGACTTGCACCAAATCCTACATCCCTGGCTTTTCCCCGTTTTCCCTGGACCGTGGAATGAGGGTGCAGTGTGAGGGGTGTCTTCTCCCCCTGCCCCAGCTCCCCAGAAGTGTTTTCCCTGGAGCGGTGTAACTCCCCCGTGGCCCAGGAGCGTCTGCCCTTCTGAGGGCGCACGCTGACGCCGATCCCAAGGCTCTGGATGTCTGCGGAGCATCTGCCAGGGGTGGCAGCTGGGGACCTTGAGAGCCGACCAAATCTGTTTGGGATGTGACTGAAGTGCCCGCGAATGGCCCTGCTCCAGTTTCGCTCCAACGTGGCCGTCCCGGGGCTGGGAGCGCTGCCCATGGGAACCCTGCCTGGGCTCGGCGCGGAGGGGGCCGAGCTGGCGGCAGCGCCGTGCCAGCGTCACATGCCACAGGGGCACAAAGGATGTGGGGATGAAAGGCTCTCCTCTGCGGGGCCGGGGGCGTGAATTCGGGGTGTCCCTCGGTCCAGAGCGGCATCCCCAGACGTGCGGTGCTGGCGTTGGGAAGCAGCTGGTTTTTGGGTCCTGGCTCTTCCAGGCCGAGGGAACTCGTCGCCCGCAGCGCAGGGACCGGGGCCGGGGCTGTTTGTGGAGCTGGAGCAGCAGGCTGCTGGCCCCAACCACTGTTCCCACAGTTGGAGCAGCATCCCAAGCAGTGTGTGGGTGGCACTGATCCGCTAACATCTGTTACCTCATGTTTTCCTTCTCGCTTTTCCGGGAAAGCTGACTGTTAACCGCACGTAACCCCACGGTTGTGCAAAGGAAGGGGGAGGCTGCGTCTCTGACTGCCCTGGGACAGGGCTCCAGCAGGAATGCCACATTCCTGATGGAGGAAGGGCACGGGGAGCGGTGTCCTGGCTGTGCTATCCATGCTCCCCGGTGTGGGAGCCACATGGGATGGGGTCTCGCTTGAATTCTGTTAAATTCGTGGGCAGATTTTGGAACTGCCCTGTGCAGGGCCAAGAGTTGGGCTCGGACGATCTTCGTGGGTCCCTTGCGACTGGGGATGTTCAAGGGTTCTGTGAGCTCCCTTTGGGGAGCAGTCCTGTGGCAGTCCTGGTGCCAGCTGGGCCGTGCGGTGTCCCAGCACCGCAGGACATCGCTTCCCACCGGCCAAAGCCCCGGGGAAGCTCTGGCTCTCTGAGGGATGTACCTGCAGCTGCGTCACCTCGGGGCAGCTCCCGCAGCCACGGCGGGCGTTTGTGCTCGGCGGGGTCCGCGCTCGGCGAGCTCGGCCCCGATGACAGGCTCCTCCGTGGCTCAGGCCTTTATCCAAAACATCGTGTACTCGATGACGAGAGGCTTTGCCTGATAGGAATGTGGCCTTTGCCCTCAGTCACAAGAGCTTGCAGCGCAGATGGACTTTGCCAGGCAGAACACTCGTGTGCTCCCGCAGCCAGATTGTGGGAGGGCAGGGAGAAGTCATCTGATAAAAGTGAACATCCTGGCCAGCTCTTCCAGCAGGATTATGTTGCTTACAATTGCCAAGGGGCCCTGCTGGAGGCATCTCGTGTTGGAGGCTCCCCCAGCTCTTGTGTAACGATGTGGGCAGGGTGGGGGTCGAGCTCCTCGGGCTCGAGGGGAAGGCAGAAGTGGGAAAGGGTCTGGTTCCTGTGCTCCTGCCCCAGTCCCTTCAGCCTGAGGCTGCTTTTGTAGACCTGGTAGGAGGCAGCTAGCATTGGGATCTTTTGGGATATCGGTGCTGGAGGGAGAAGCCTGTGTGAGCGTGACTGGGGGCACTGGTGCTGCACCACTCCCACCAGAGCAGCTGGGGGTCCTGTCCTTGTTCTGCCAGCACGGAGCGTTTGTGTGTGGCGTCACGTCTCGGTTCTGCAGCGGCACACATGGCTGGGAGCTGCAGGTTCATTGTACTAACCTGTCCTTTTTCTGTCCTTTTTCTGTAGAAACTAGTTTTCAAGAGTCCATCGTAGGGAACTGCATGGACAGGAGCTCCCCCGGCCAAGCCATGCAGGTGCCTGACCACAACGGCCTGGGCTACCCCGTGCGCCCCTCATCCAGCGAGCACCCGCGGCCCCGCACCCTGCAGAGACATCACACCATCCAGAACAGTGATGATGCCTACGTAGGTGCCTTTGCCTCCCAGGTCCCCCCAGTGAAACGGCCCGGCCTGGCTCTGGCCACGCAGGGCTCTGCAGACGCGCCCAGCCCAGCTCTGGCTCCTGCAGTGCTGCGAAGGAGCTGGTCGTGGTAGCCCAGACCTCGGTGCTCCGCTCCCTGTGGGGTTTGGGGTGCTGGGAAGTGTCCTGCCCAAATCTCGATGCGTGCTTTGCTGCAGCTCCCTTCTGCTGTAGAGGAGAATGGCAGCTTCACAGGCTCAGTGGTGCCCAGGACAGGACGAGGAGCAATGGCCAGA
Source organism: Mohoua ochrocephala (assembly GCA_013398855.1). Classification (NCBI taxonomy): domain Eukaryota; kingdom Metazoa; phylum Chordata; class Aves; order Passeriformes; family Acanthizidae; genus Mohoua; species Mohoua ochrocephala. The sequence goes on from VZTA01011684.1 coordinate 68,999, forward strand.
AACTAAAACACAACAAGTTGCACCTCAACATGAGGGAGAACTTCCCGTGGAGGGTGGCAGAGCTGCCCAGGGAGGGCCCGGAGTCTCCCTCTCTGGAGACATCCCAAAACCACCTGGACACGTTCCTGTGTCACCTGCTCTGGGTGTCCCTGCCTTGGCAGGGGTTTGGACTGGGTGCTCTCCAGAGCTCCCTTCCAATCCCAGCTGTGCTGTGATTCTGTTCATTAGAGGGATTTGGGCTGCTCAGCCCATTCTCCTGTTGAGGGGACACTGGCTGCACCCAAGCTGTGCCTGATGCACAGTTCTTGTCCTTCCAAACCCTCGCTGAAGGTTTGCAGAAGCTCCCTGCAGGGCACCCTGTCCGTGGGCAGATGGGGCAGGATCCTCTCCTGAGCTCCCCTTGAGGCGTGTCCCGCTGTCTCCACAGGTGCAGTTGGATAACTTGCCTGGAATGAGTTTGATGGCAGGAAAAGCACTCAGCTCTGCTCGGATGTCCGACGCCGTGCTCAGCCAGTCGTCGCTGATGGCCAGTCAGCAGCTGCGCGACAGGGACGGCGAGGGTGAGCGCTGGGGCCGCACAGGGGGGAGGTGGGCAGCTCCTCGGGGGGCTAAGTCACACAGAGAGAGGTGCTCAGTCACCTCTTTGCCTTTACAGAGTGTGGGGAGAGTTTGGAAGGTCAAGAGCACCCGAACCTGGGCGACGGCAGCCAGCACCTCAACACCTCCTGCTACCCCTCGACGTGTATCACGGACGTCCTGCTGAGCTACAAGCACCCGGAGGTGCCCTTTGGGATGGAGCAGGCGGGGGTGTAACCAGGAGGGAGTGAGTATCCGTGTGCTCTCTCTCCACACTGCATCTCGGGCTGCCTCCACGGCCTCACTTCATGGGTCGCCTTCCCTGCTCATCGCTCCAGTGCTGGGGTTGGGACCATCACCTCGGAGCTCCTGTGCTGGGGCTGTTTGCTGTCCCCCCCTTTGCCCAGAGACAGCATCCATCCTTCCAGGCTTGTGCTGCTCTCCGAGCCCCTCTGCATGGCAGGGTCTCTCTCCTGGGGCAGGGTCAGGAACGGCCTGGGAATGCAGTGCTGGAGGGCTGTGGGAGGAGATGCACCATTCTGGCGTCCCCTAACATCCCCGTTTCTCTCTCTTGCAGGGTTTGTGTACAGCTTTGAAATGAAAAGGTCCATTTTAAACCAACAGTATCTAGCAGCATTGCGCCAAATTGCCGTAGTATTTCTGACTAACTGGAATACCATGGCCCCTTTCCTCATCCTCACTTCATCCAGTGTGTCGTTCCTTTGGGTTCTTTAATTTCTGCCACACTTGCCTGTAACTCCAGCTACACCCAGAGCCCTGAGCCCGACGCGGAGGATCGGCCTGGGCACCGGGGCTGCTCTGGGGGCTGGCCCTGCCCGGGGCCCCACGCCGGGCTGGCTGAGCCTCCCTGGAGCCTGCCCTGAGCAGGTCCGAGGGGACTGGAGCTGCTCCTGGATGGAGGCCCCGCTCTCCTTCCACTCTGTCCCGCTGCACTGGGGGGGTCTGGGCCTGGCAGCGCTGGCGGGGGCCCTCCCCACCCCGGTGCAATCCACTTCTTGTCTCACCTCTGTCTCCTCTGTTCCCTCTCGTGTGTCGGGGTGCTGACAGGATCACCCCTGCCCTGCCCTCCCTTCCCTTTTCTTTCCAAATCCGCCACAACTTGGGGTTTTTTCTTTTCCTGGCTAACGTAGGGCAGACGGATTTTTCTTTGTTTCCTTCGCTTTTCCTCCTGATCACGTAGGAATTGTTTTTTTTGGTAAATGTTGTTTTATTATTATTGTTATTAATAAAAGGCAAAAGGAATTTCTGTTTGAGAGAAATTTTTAACTAGATTCTGTTCTATATGAATTGTGACTTGCACCTTTTGTTCAAAGTATTTTATTTCTTTTAACGACATTGTACTTGTGACTGGTTTTCTCTCGTGCCAGTGGCGACAGTGGTAATTCTCCTCATACAGTCGGGACGTGCAGAGGTCTCTTCTTTGTCCCTTTTCCATCCTTTCCGTGGTGGATAGAGCGGGAGGCCCCCCCCCCGCTGGGGCTCAGGAGCGCGTGGTGTCACCCTTGCCTTTGGGACTTGACAAGCTCCGGCTCAGATCCTTCTTACTGACATTTTTCTGGAATATTTTTTAAAACTAAAGGAAACATCGACCCAGCCCTCCTGACTTTGCACAGAAGGAAGTGTGAAACCAGCACGGCAGAGGTGACTTTGCTATCCTTACCCCCCGTGCCTCTTCCCGGCCTCCCCTTCTCCGGGAGAACGATGCTAACGGCTCTGCGATCCCGAAAACCAGAGAGAGGAGGGGAGCTCCCGAAAACCAGAGAGAGGAGGGGAGCTCCTGAAAATCAGAGAGGAGGGGAGCTCCGCAGCCCGGCCGTGCACGGCCCCTCACCCGGCACCTGCAGGCTCGGGGGGCGCGGGGAGCCCGCCGGATGGAGCGGGAAGGGTGGGAAACGCTGAAAGCCTTTTTGCTCTGTCCCTTTGGTTCGTTTTCCTTTTGTTTACATGACACTGTATCCTGGGAGAGTCGCCGGGCCCCCCCCTCCCCGCAGCAGCTGCCCTGCAGGGCCGCGTCACCGTGCCATCCGCAGTACCACACTTTTTTTATCATGGCTTTGTATTGTAGTAATCAATACGCGCAGTATATGTTGAATGTATATTAATATACTTTGCTATTATTTCTGTTTTTTGGAAATGTCAGAAGTATTTTTTTTTTCTTCCTCATTTATGTTGGACTAAAAACGAACAGGAAAAAAAAAAAACGTTTCAGTAAATCTTCAGTCCATTTTTTTGTGGGTCACTTGCAACTAGTCAATTAGTTGGACAGTGGGATCATAACAAATAAAACCATGATTATGATCTTCCCTGGGCTCTTGTTTGCCTTGTTGCTCAATGCCAGAGTTCAAGGGGTGGCAGCTGCTGTGTCCCCAGTCCATCCCTGGGGCTGTCACTTCCCTCGGGCTCCAGCAGCCCCCCCGGTTGGGTTTCCCAAAGCCCCCCCGGCACTCGCAGCCCCCCTGCAGCCGGCGCCCGGCGGAGTCCGCCTCGCCCTGCAGGTGTGGGGAGCTGCAGCGCTGCAGATCAGACCCTGCCCGGGCATCTGCTGCTGCAATGGGGCTTTTGCGGCTGTGGGCAGAGTCTGGGGGGCACAGGGAGCTGTGCCTGCGCCTCCAGCACCCCGCAGCACATGGGATGGCAACACCTGTGCGATGCCCTTGAGGTGCCCAGCGTGCTGGCAGGGGCTGGGGCTGCAGGGAGCCGGTGCCACTCAGGAGCATCATTCATTCCTCTGGAGCAGCTCCCGCTGGCAGTGCCAGCCCTGCACGCTCCCTGCAGCCCCGGCTGGGGACACGGCCCCTCTCTCCCCGGCCCCTCTCTCCCCTTGCCGGGCTGGGCTCAGCCCTGTGCGCTTGGTTCCTGTGGATCCCTGGGCGGGTGGCAATGGGACAGGGAAGCACCTGGGGTTGGCTCGGGCTGAGGGGGGTTTTGGGGTGGCCGTGCCAGTGCTGGTGCCTGCTCTGAGCTGAGCCTTCGCTTTGCCCAGGTCCCCAGCGAGGGCTGGCATGGGCGGGCAGGGACACAGCTCCCGGGACCTCTGACTTGGGGACACGGCGGGGAAAGGGGGTGACGTGAGCGGCCCGGCGAAGGACGGGGCACAGACCCGCGGCCGAGGCGAGGGGTCCAGGTACGGCCGGCCAAATCCCTGCGGGAATAAACCTTGTCCCCGGGCCGGCGGCCAATCCCTGGGGGCTGCGAGGGGCCCCGGCAAGGCCGCAGGGCCAGCGGGAATCTGGGTCACCGGGAGCGTAAACAGCTCCTTGGCCGGCGAGGCGCGTCCCGCGGGGAGCTCCTGTTTGCTCGCCGCCCCTGCCAAGCCCGCGCTCCTCGCCGGTGCTGCGCGATCCTTGAACCCTGCGCGCCACATCGCCCGCGGGAGCGCGTTCCGGGGCCGCCGCGCTGGCTTATCTCCGCGGAACTGCCCCTCCGGCATAAATAGCGGCGGCGGAGCCCCGGCCGCTCAGACGGGACGAGCAGCAGCAGCAGAGAGAGCTGGTAAGAGCCCGGGCTGCTCCGCAGGACCCGCAGGGACAGAGCGGTGCCCCTCGCCCGCGGCCCCGGCGGGGACCCCTCGAGCCGGGCTGGGGCTCGGTTGGATTTGCCGGGGCTCCCTGCGCCCAACTCTCTTGCTCTGCCCGCAGGTCCAGCGCGAAGATGAGAGCCGTGGTGTTGACCCTCGCCCTGCTCTGCCTGACGGGTAGGTCCGGACGGGGCTGCGGCGGCGGCGGCTGCGGATCCCCGTGGGATGGAGCAGCACGGGAGGGATGGGGCGGCTGAGCCCGACGCGAGCGCTGCTGGAAGCCGCCGGTTTCCGAAGCGCTTTGCGAGTCGGGCTGCAGCCGAGGGGCTCCCCGGTCCTCTCCCGAGCCGGGCAGGACTCCGGCAGGGCTGGAGCCGTCCCCGGGCGGCGTGTCCTGAGCACACCCGGCTCTCTCCGCAGGCACCCAGGCCCGCTCCTTCTGGCAGCACGATGAGCCCCAGGCACCCCTGGATCGCCTCAAGGACATGCTCGATGTCTACCTGGAGACAGTGAAGGCCAGCGGCAAGGAAGCCATCGCCCAGTTCGAGGCCTCCACCGTGGGCAAACAGCTGGAGTAAGTGGGAGGGGTGTGGCGGGGGGCTGGCGGGGGACCCCGGGCGCCGTGTGTGACCTCCCTCCCCTCCCGCAGCCTGAAGCTGGGCGAGAACCTGGACACGCTGGGCGCAGCCGCCGCCAAGCTGAGAGAGGATGTGGCCCCCTACTACAAAGAGGTGCGGGAGATGTGGCTGAAAGACACCGAGTCCCTGCGCAAGGAGCTGACCAAGGACCTGGAGGAGGTGAAAGAGAAGATCAAGCCCTTCCTGGACCAGTTCTCTGCCAAGTGGACGGAGGATCTGGAGCAGTACCGCCAGCGCCTGGCACCCCTCGCCCAGGAGCTGAAGGAGCTCAGCAAGCAGAAGATGGAGCTGCTGCAGCAGAAGCTGACCCCGGTGGCCGAGGAGGCGCGGGACCGCCTGCGCGGGCACGTCGAGGAGCTGCGCAAGAACGTGGCCCCCTTCAGCGATGAGCTGCGGCAGAAGCTGAGCCAGAAGCTGGAGGAGATCCGGGAGAAGGGCATCCCCCAGGCCGCTGAATACCAGGCCAAGGTGGTGGAGCACCTCAGCAACCTGCGCGAGAAGATGACGCCCCTGGTGCAGGACTTCAAGGAGCGCCTCACCCCCTACACCGAGAGCCTCAAGGCCCGTTTCATCAGCTTGCTGGAGGATCTCCAGAAGACCGTGGCCTGAGCTGCCGGCCGGCGCGGCCAGGGACTGACCCCAGCCCCGCTCCGCAGCCGCCCCGGGTGCTCCCTGCCCTGCCCCGGGCGCTTCTCCTCAGGGGGCTCTGGGGACAGGCTGCAGGAGCCCCGGGCCAGCCCAGCCCTAGGGCGTCCTCCCCGGAGACCCCTTCCTCCCCTAGAATTCCCTCCCCGACCCGGCGTCGCTCTCAGCTTTGCCTCCCTTTTGTCAAATAAACTTGACTTAAGTTATTGGAGCTCGCTCAGTCTTTGCAGTGGATGCTGGAGGGGGCCAGGGGTGCTCTGAGATGGGGGTACTGGGGGACCCAGAGGGAGTGGGGGGACAGGGAGCTGGTGGGGGGGTGCCCTGGGCTCGCCCTGTGCTGAGCCCAGCTCTGCCCGAGGTGCAGCCGGGCTCAGCCCCACGCCGGGCGCTGGAGGATGGTGGCACTGAATTTGCAGGAGCTTGTGGAAGCAGCAGCCGGCTACTGCCTCCCCGGGCACCCCGACATGGCCGCGGGTACTCCAGTGCTGGTGTCTGTCCCAACCCTCCCTCTCCCTGCGGGTCGCGCTCCTCCCTGCCAGCCCCCCAGTGATGCCACCACAGCGTTTCCTTCAGCCCCGCTTTATTGAGAGCACCACGACAAGCGGGTGGGAGCCGGGGGGTCCCCAGCCCCGACAGCCCCCGGGCAGCCCCCGGCGAGGCTACACGGCCGGAGTCTTCTTCCAGAGCTCCGCCAGCTGCTCCTTGAGCCACACCAGCCGCTGCTTCGCCAGCTCCGCGTTGTCCGACAGCCACTGCCTGCACGGGGACGGGAGGAGAGGGCAGGGGGTCAGCGCGGGGCCCTGGCCGGGCTCCCCGCCGGCATCGGGGGACGGGGACAGCGACAGGGACAGGGACGGGGCTG
>VZTA01011687.1:0-58552 GCA_013398855.1 Mohoua ochrocephala
TCAAGGTCATGTAAAGCGAGCAGTGCAGACTCTAGAGGGAAAACCACAGTGTCATCATAGTTTGTACAGATACAGAAACAGTTTAGTCTTTTGTACAGCAAAAAGGTCAAAATGTGCGGCTTTGAGGAAAACACAAGCAGATGTATTTATTATAGATGATAACCTTTAGCTAAGTTGTAAGCTCCATGCTTATTCAATAATTGATATTACATCAGAACTTCAGGAAAGCCTTGTTGAACATGCTGAGTTTAAATAAAATGGTTTGGCACAATATTTTTTTCTGAAACATAATATAAAGAACAAACACTGACACAGAGACCAACAGGATGAAACATTTCTCTGTTATTAAACAGATTACTGTATCTAAAATAGCACTAAACCTCACAAAAATCTCTGGAAGAGGAAAATTAACCGTATTTTCATGCTGAAATATCACCTCAAACTTGTGTTTGCAAGAGGAAGCTTGCTGAGGGTTTCTACTCTTTAAAAATGCAGCCTAAATGCTCTGTAGAGTGCTCATAACCACAGAATGATATAAGTAGCTTTAAAGGAAATGATGAGCTGATTCTTAACTGATGTAAATCACCAGAGCTCTGCTAGAGTAAATGGAAATTTATTCAATGGACAATTTTAATTTTAAATAAGATACAGATTGCAGATCCACCAAAATAGTTTCCATATACTTTCTTTAAATTGCAATGAGAAAAGGAAAATTCACATTTCCACCCTTCCAGTTTCTGTAGGTGACTGTGAGACTGTGCTCATTTGGCAGAAGGAAATGTTAAAACACACCTCATTTTCCTCTCTGTCATGCTCTAGTAAATCACTGGTAAGTTTAAAGAGGTTGCAGTGCTGCAAAAAGGTAGTCAGAGGGAGCATGTAGTTAAATGCAGAGATGCTTCACCTCCAAGTAAGTCATCTGCATCTTTTATGCCAGGTAGGAGAACGAGAGTGCTGCAAATGCCCCACTTCTGCCTTCTAAAGAGCCCTGCCCACTGCTGAAACAGAAGCTGGACTCCAGCAAGTGCTTTTTGAACTTTTCAGGGTTAAAGGTAAGCAGCCACTATGGGTATGGAGGCTTACACCGTGGCTTGTGATGGCGCAGGAGAGCCCTGCCCTTGTCCTTCTGCTCTTTGGCAGCTGCTGCAAATACTGCAAGCATGCTCTGGTCATTTCAAAGACTGCTCCAGTGATTCATCTTTGTGACTTAGGTACTAAATTCTAAACCAAAAGAAACACATGAGGTATTTATTAAAATAAATACAGGTTAATTTCAGATGCCTCAGAGATACTGCTTCTTAATGGATATAATCCAACTTTTTTTTTGAGTCCAAGCCTGCACAGCTGCAATCAAGGCCAGCCTAGATTTTAAGCAGGCTCTTTGTAGTAGCAGCAAAGCCCAGCCTCTGCCCAAGAGCACATTTTCCTTGCTCTTACGTTATTCGCAATGTCTGATTTCAGACACAAAAAACCCCAAAACCATTTTGCACCCATTAGAGAGGCTTTGTGCATTGAATAGGCTCCAGGTGACGCTCCTTCCCAACAATTCCGGACCATAAGGAGGAAACCACTGCAATTCCCATTTCCAAGCGGTAAAGCAGCTTTCAGCACCACTAGCTGACTACTTAGTGTATTTTAATTAGCTTGAGAATGTTCCCAGGCCACTGCGTTGAAATGAAATGTGCACACAACTGAAGACTTGCTCATTGGCAATCAAATTTTTAAGCCACCAAGCCTGCCGGGTTCTCTTTGCAGAGCAAAGCCGCTTCTTCAGAAGCAGTGATATTCCTCCAGGGGCAAGGGGGGGAACATAAGGCCATATTTTTGCATAATCACAGCTTTCAGTAGTACAAAATTCACTGCTCTGTGGGAAATGGCAAGACAAAAAGTCTTAGTAAGTATGAAGTCCTCAGTGCTCTGGCATGTTAATGTAACTGAAAAATTGCCTTGCACAAAAGAGATTATGAGGGCTATTTGGCATAATTTCTCCATCCACAGGTCATTACTCAGGGTCTCATCACAGCTCCAGAGCAGAATGCTGTGGTTGGGAGGGCTCTGTGAGCAGTATAGCTCAGAAAAAGGGCTTTCTCTGGCTGCTCAGCCCTCCTTCAGGAGAAGTCTCTCACCTCCAGGAAATCCAGGTTATAGCATGACGTAATTTTAGCCCCTGCTGGCAGTCTCAGTATTTTTTAATTAATTTTTTCAAATTTATTGCAGTTTCTTGCAGATCCAGCGTAAATGCTGCGTCTTGGCTACTGCAAAGCTGACACCGAGAAATTTTGCAGAAAATCTACTTGCACTTATGATCACTTACATAGTGAAAAAATACTGCTTTTGTCTACTAGTGTGCTCAGTTAAAAAGGAACAGCACATTTTTCTTTTTCACTTTGCCTGAATTGAGAGGCAAATGTGTGTCTGTCATATATTTATTTCTATACATTGGCAAATGAGGTCAATGATTAGGTAGTTTAAAACCCACGTGTGCCCATATCCAGTCTTACAGAGATTACAGGCAGAGGATGACGTAAGGCCTCTGTCCTCAGCTAAGCTTCAGCAATGGAGAATATGGGAAAAAGAAAGCAGAGCTGGGCACGAAGAAGACATCGATCAAAAAATTGACTGATCCTTTCAATCACAGTTTAGGGTATAGGTGGCACAGGTTGTGGGCATCTTCCACTGGACAAGCATCAGCCTTGGCTGGCTCCCTGTCCAGGAGTCCCAAGGATAGGTAACAGAACCTCGAGCTGAGCAGGGAAAAGAAATTTCTGCAGGATTCAAAGATGTCCTCCAGGAGAGGTCAACTCTCCCGGCAAGGGATGATGAATCAGATCTTCACTAAACAGCAATGATACACTGAGAGTAAACACAGAGCAGTGCCGTTCTGTAGCGTGCTGGATTCCAGCTCTACCCTCCTGAATTCACTGAGTGCTCTGGATGATGGCAAGAAACTCTGGCATTAATATTTTGGTTTTACTTTTTTCCAAGTAAAGGGAGTTTGACCTGGTTTCTCAAGTCAAGTAGGCCACAGTTCTTTCAAAATGATGGGCCTCCAGGGAGCCAAGTGTAACTGAGCTAAGTCAAGAGACTCCCACAATTTACTGTTCCATAGAGCCCTAAAGGTTTTCTGCAGATGTAAGTGAAACATTTATTTATTTAATTTTGGTTTGCTCATTCACGGGCATCACAAGAAAGAATTGCATTTTTATTTACAGCTTTGCAATCACTGCTAGATTTGTAAAAGAAAGATGATCTTATGTTTCACATGTTCTAAATAGCAGAGAAGAAAGAATTTGAACTTGGTGAGAAATTCTTTCTTCTTATGAGCACTGCATGTGGAGATACAGCTTTAGGCACATTCTTTCCTTAACTGCACAGCATTTAAATGTAATTAAGTACAGCCACTTGTACCAACCAATGATCATGAAGTGTATAACATAAATAGATCTCTGTTAACATCTTCTATCAACAAAAAATGATACCTTAATTTTAAAATTATTTTGCAGAATTTTTAACAAGTAACAATGTGTTTGGTTTAGAATATCTTACTCTGTCCTTGAACTATAAAGTTCCTTGAGGCATTACCAGAAAGTTCTCTCTTAGGTTTTTTATTTCATTAACAGTTATGATCCTGAACAAGATTAAGCACAGTCAGCTAGTTTGTAGCAAGCCCAAAATTCATGGTCTTTTATTAAAGTCTTTTATATGTAGGAGACACCTTATCTCATACTAAGATGCAATTTCATCACCCTGCTATGCATATCCAAAAGATGCACCCATTCATTCACTGCCATCCCACTTTCACAACAACAGCTGACCTGGTATGTAATTGGTTTATTTCCATTTGCATCCGCTTAACCAACTCAAATAGCTGAGTAATTAAAAAAGTACCCAATCTTTGCTAAGTAAAAGGATGTTTCCTGGATCTAGCCGAGCTACATCCAGGAACCTCTCCTGAACTGTGCTGCTTAACTGATAATTATTCAGTGACAGAATCACTGGAGCCCACCACATACAATATTGGAATGACAGCAGGAAACATGAATCTTATTCCCAAATACTTATTCCCTTCTGGAAGGTCAGCTGTGCTCTCTCGGGCCTCTGTTTTCCTGTGATCATGGTTTTTTGGAAAGGGATTTGAAGTCTTCAGGAGAGAAATGCTCTGCAAGTGTCATATATCAGTAATAAAAGTAGGCCTAATGACCACATCGTTTCCCTTTGAAGGCTTCCCGTGGAGCCAGCATCACCCATGGAGATGGTTCTGCAGGACTTTGCTGGTGTTTTTACTCTATGAATCATTGTGAGATGGGCTCTAGTTACCTGTTTATCGTTATAAGCCTGTGCTGACACTTGTACACCTAAATGGTGAAAATTCAATCACCAATGTAAATTTCCTTATTACTCATGCTCTGTGCATTGCCAAACAAGCTTTTGCCTCCTGGTTGCTGCAATGACATTTTTTATAAGGCGCTGCTGCCTGTGAGACCAGATGACAGTGCTAATGACCCATGTCCTTGTTCTCTGCTTCCCTTGCTTACGCCTCTTGTTTCTCCACACTCAATTAAGGAAAAGGAATTGAGGTTAACACTCCCGTCGTTGAAATTAAATCTACCCTTGCCCCACAGTGCAATTAATGAAAACAACTTGGATACAGAGCCTTTCATCTCTAGTTCACTGGTTTATTTAGTAGGAGTTGACAATGACTCACGCCATTAATTTGTCTGCTGAGTGGCAACCACAGAGTGAATTAGCGACATTAGCCTGGATTGTAGGCATAAACCTTGCAAAATCACTGCCACGAGTTAACAACCCTGCTGCTCTTTGAGGCGAAGAGTTGTGGTGACTCCGAGACTCCTCCGTGTGTCACAGGTCCTCCTGCAGCCTGCCTGCAGACACACAAAGGGTACACATGGCCCGTGCTGCTCTTGATAATGCTGATTCTAGGGGTAATTAGATAAAAGTGGCTATTATACACCAAACATCAGCCTTGGTCCAAATAGCAGGGTAAGTTATGCTGGGCACTCACATTGTGAGAAGTGCTGGTCAATTATATATTTGGCTACTAAAAGATTTTAAAGTCCAAAATAATGTTCAGCAGCAGAAACACAACTGATGGGTCAAAATGAGTGTAGGCATCATCTCTGATTTTCCTCACTGGCAGATGCTGACTACTGGGGAGTTCTTGTGGTATTCACAAATGCTAAAGGCATCTGAAAGTAATCTCTCCTGTATCAATCTGTAGCCTCACTTGTAAGGCAGGGAGACCTGTGTTCTGCACCATCCATTTCAGGACCCTGAATTAGGCTCACAGCCTGATTTACTGTGGAGGAATACGTGTCTCCCTCGCCTGTGAAGCAAATGGGAGAAAGTGTCTTTGTGAAGACTTCTACCAGCCCTCCAGCTACCCACTCCAAGGCTGAGCTCTGGGAAAATGGTTGGTATGGGAAGAATAGCCACATACAGAGCAGAGACAGCACCATCCCTCTACGATCTGATCCTTGTTATGAAGAAGGCTGTGTATCTTTCAGCTCACAGGAACATCTTCCATTCACTGCTGCCCTGATACACTGGGGTAGGCTTTCCAACCCCAAGAATCCCCCTCAGCTTTTGTAAATAAAGAGAAGCTGTAGGTTTCTTTCCCACATCTCTTCAGAGCAAAACAGAAAAGATCCCCAGAGTCACAGCTTACTTACAGCCATGCTGAAAATTTTTGACCTCTGCTGTGCCTGAAAGAAAGGGGAGCCGGTATTAGAGCGTTATCATCACTCGCAGAACAATGATCAGATCTGAGCTGATACCACAGGGAATATAAGTCCAAGTAAATACCAGCCACTGAATCATAAATGTTCAGGAGGGCTCGAAGTGCTTAGTGTTCGTCATCTAATTCTTAAGAGATTTGAATTTATGCCAAGTTAATAAGGGAACAGCATCGCCTGCAATTCATTGCTGCACCACCCAGCAATATTTTATGCAACTGAGTACAATAACACTGATTCAATTTTTGACTAGCTCAAGGAGGCCACTTTTCTTCACTTGACGTGCTCAGGCTGGACCGCAGAGTAGACGATGGAGTCAACAGCATTGAGATTTGAGAAATCTGTTGTGATGATCTTGCAAAAACTTCCCAATGTAGCGTGCTGCTGGGGTGGCTTGAATGCAGATGAATAAGTGCCTCGCCTGAATGCTTCTGTATTTAAGGCGTATTTTAGAGCTACTGCACAGTTGTCCATTACACAGCAGGAGGGACACTGAACCAGAACATAATAAGTCAGCACTTTTAAACTTCTTTTAAGCACACTTAAAAACATTCAGCTCATTCATCCTGCAAGCAAATAGGGCTCTTGGGACACAGCAGCACTGGCTAACAAAGGGCTGCTACAGACAATATCGTATTCCACTGCTAGTGTGGACAGTTCTTTTGTTTAAACAAGTGTTTCAAAAGTCAGATTTCTTAAATATTAATTAATAGATTTAATTTGTTAGTTTAATTAGTATTTATTAGTATTAATTAATTAATAGATTCAATTTATTCTATTATGTTTTCTTTGGTGAGGAGGGAATAAGAAATCGTGAGAAATGCTGTCCTGTGGTGCAAGAAGCCAATAGAAATGAAGGAACATTAAGCAGTGAGTTACTGATCACTATACAACATTCATAAGAAACTTTCCTGAGAAATGGGGTAGAACATATCCTCTTCCTACTCTTGCATGTGCTGTTACTGCCATCAATTTGGTGTTCCCCCTGATTAAGATATTCTGAAAACGACTCCCTTGTTATGAAATCTGCCCCCAAAGAAATCAAGTAAGGGCTAAACCTCCCCACCATCTTCTTTAAAATTATATTTTATTACTTTTTTAAGCAACTATCTAAACTCCGTACATAGAATCACAGAATCATAGATTCATTGAAATTGGAAAAGATGTCAAAGATCAAGACCAGTCATTGACCCAGCACTGCCAAGTCCACCACTAAGCCATGTCCCTAAGTGCCACATCTACACAGCTTTTAAATACTTCCAGGGATGGGGACTCAGTCACTTCTCTGGGCAGCCTGTTCTAATGCTTGACAACCCTTTTGGTGAAGAAATTTCCAATCTAAACCTCCCCTGGCAAACCTTGAGGGAGTTTCCTCCTATTACTTGGGAGAAGAGGCTGAACCCCACCTGGCTACACCCTCCTTTTCAGGGAGTTGTAGAGAACCATAAGGTTCCCCATGAGCCTCCTTTTCTCCAGGCTAAACAACCCCAGTTCCTTCAGCTGCTCCTCATAAGACTTGTGCTCCACACCCCTCACTGACAGAGACTAAAATTGTAGGAGCTGGATAGAGTACAGAAAAGCTCTGTGCAATTGGTTGTATTTGCATCTTTTCCTGCTCTGAGACTGGGCACCAGGAAAGGAAAAAAAAAATCACCAAAATCTGAATTTTCAGACAATTAAAACCAAGTTAGATTCTTTATGTTCATCACTTTTTGCACTTTTTGTGATTTACCACAATAGGATTTTAATAAAAAGATATCAAGTTCTTTACCTGAGATTCTGCTCCAGGAATATTTGGATAAAAAGTTCTGCTTTATGGATGGGAAATTCAGCTGTGAAGGCCAGGTGAAGGCTGAGGTTTGCCCAGGAGGTGCAGGTTACATGGTTCTAAACCCACCAAATTAAAGCAACTGAGATGGAAAACTCAGTTTGACCTCTAGCACTTTTTGGGGGGATCATGGCATAATATGCAAAATTAGCAATAAGCCAGAGACATTCAACTCCCCAGCTGTGTTGTTAAGGCTTTTTCCTCTTTTTCCTTTCAGGTCTGAGCACTCAGGGCACTCAGGGAAGCAACCACGAAAGCCTTCACCACTTGTTTCACCACACGGTTCCTTTGGTAGCACACTCAGAGAAGGGCTTGTGCCAAGGCTACAAGGCTTTGTACTTCCCTGATCCTGAGATGTGGGATACAGCGCACTCGATGACCCTCACCCCAATTTTTTGTTTTTCTTCCCCAAAACAAATAAACCAAATCCCTCCTTAGCCATCTCTTTGGAACTAGGGTTTTTGACAAGCATAAAATTATCACTGTAAATCTCACACTCCACAGCAGCTTTGGTGCCTGTCAGCACTCAAGGACACTCGGAGCAGTGGCTGAAGGCTGCTGATGAAAAGCAGCAGCCCTGCTCTCACCACCAGCCCTATAACCTCAGCCACGGCGCTATGCTCTGGTGCAAAGCGCAGCTGCACTGACCAAAACGACTCCTGGCACTGACTCTTCTTCTGAGGATGTATCTGAGCACTTTCCTGACAGAAGCAGTTTGCCCCGGCAGCCCCGCAGCCCCAGGCAGCCCTCAGAGGATGAGCAAAAGTAACTACACCTCCTACCCTATGAACAATTCCTGGCTGTGCCCAGCCACTTTGCTAATGATGAAGGTGATGTAAGAAACTTGAATAAGAATCTGATTAGCCAGATTTAACTTTTGGAGGTTTAACTTTTTGGAGACATCTGTTCGAGGAGACCTCCAGTGGCAGACATAGGCAGGCTCCCCTGGGACCTTGGAGAACAAAAATGCTCACAGGAATACTTCCACAGTGGTGGCTTCGCAAATATGGATATCCCCAAATGACAGGATGATTTATTCCCCCTTTTAGCCTAATCTTTGTAACTTTGCCGTTTTTGGAAGGGAGTCTGAGTAGTCTAAAGCATCTACTCTATAGATACAGCAGCAAAGCTGCATGAAGGGTTCACCTCCTTTTCTTAAGCACCTTTTTGGCCACCCATCTTTGCACACTGCAGGAGCTACCAGGTCAGTCATGTGGCTTTGCATCACTCAAAGGTGGCCACAGTTGTGAAGTCCACACTGCCACTCTTAAAGAAGAGGAGCAGAGCCAGACAGAGCTCTTAGGCATATCCACCTCATCATAGAATGGTTTGGGTTGGAAGGGGCTTTAAAGATCATCAAGTTGCAACCCCTTGCCACAGGCAGGGACACCTTTCACTAGACCAGGTTGCTCAGAGCTCCACCCAGCCTGGCCTTGAACACTGCCAGGAATGGGGCATCCACAACTTCTCTGGGCAATTTTCTCCAGTGCCTCACCACCCTCTGAACAGAGAAAGTATAAAGATTATATAATCTTCAAGCTGCCTACAGCTAGGAAATTTTTTTTAATTTTCTGGTATAAACTAAGATTTTGTCCCATTGCACACGCTAAGCCCATAGGTTATATGAATGCAAGTCACCACTTGGTCCTTTGCCTAATTACCACGGGAGAGCAGTCTAGATGCAGTTGCTCCATCGCTTTTCCTGTTCAGTATCAGCGGGAGGGAAAAGCATGACCAGGAAAAGAGAAGACCACTGCATTTCCACCAGGCTGCACATCAGTGTTAACAGATTCACAGAATAGGTAAGGTTGGAAGGGACAACAGTGGGTCACCTGGTCCAACCTCCATAGATCTCCCAGACCATGCTACTCATGATTGTGTCCAAACATCTTTTGAGTATCTCCAGTGAAGGAGACTCCACAATTTCTCTGGGCAATCTGTTCCAGTGCTCAGTCACCTGCACAGTAAAGAAGTTCTTCCTCACATTCAGGTGGAACTTCCTGTCCATCAGTTTCAGCCCATTGCTGTTTGTCCTGTTGCTTGGCACCACCAAGAAGAGTATGGAAACATCCTCTGACACCCTCCTTCAGATACCAATAGACATTGATGAGATCCATGCTCAGTCACCTCTTTGCTAGGCTAAACAGGCCCAGCTACCTCAGCCTTTCCTCACGAGAGAGATGCTCCAGTCCCATCGTCATCTTCATTTTCCTCCACTGGACCTGCTCCAGGAGCTCCACGTCTCTTTCGTACTAGGACCCCAGAGCTGGGCACAGCACTCTGGATGTGGCCTTACCAGGACTGAGTATGGAGGAAGAAACACTTCCCTAAACCTGCAATGCTTTTTCTAACTCACCCCAGGACACCACGTGCCTTCTTGGCCACAAGGGCACTGCTGGCTCACGGACAGCTTGTTGTTCACCAAGTCTTTTCCAACCTTAATGATTCTGTGATTCTGTGATGTGCTCCTCTCCATCCATCTGTAAAAAGAAACAGTTCTCAAGTGCATGGCTGCCTTTATTCGAAGGGGAGTACTGACAAACTATGTGGAATTACACAGACGCAAGCCTGTTGTATCCTTTGGAGCACCTCAAATTTTCAGCTCCTTAGTGTAAAGCACACAGCTATGAATAAAAATCTTTTTTCATTAATGCTTGTTTAGGCTAGAGCCCTAGGATTAGCAGTGCTCTAAGTATCTTAAGACAGTATTTTATTAATAATTAAAAATTAAAACTACTTAGTCTAAATTCGGTTTTGCTCTTTCATTAAGTACTGCTCCATGACCAGATGTAGGTTCAAAGTTAAAGCATTTGTAGTAAATCTCTCCCAGTTCAGTGGGAGATGTGAATTGTCCCTGCAAGAAGCAGGAAACTGCTACAGGGGCACAGAAAATAACTGATGCACTCTCACACCTGTATTTATCTGCCTCTAGAGAACCTGATCTTCACAGGCATAGAGTATCACCCACGTAGTGACATTACTGAAGTAAATAAAAACTAAAGAAACCTCTGATGTTGGAAAAAAAAAAGACATCTATCAATTCTGATTTGATATGTGCAGCTCTCTACAGAATCACAGAATTGATGAGGTTGGAAAAGACCTCTGAGATGATCAAGTCCAGCCTATGACTGAACACCACCATATCAATCAGACCGTGGCACTAAATGCCACGTTCAGTCTTTCCTTTGACATCTTCAGGGACAGTGACTCCACCACCTCTCTGGGCAGCCCATTCCAATGTCTAATCACCCTTTCTGTGAAAAAATTCCTCCTAATGTCCAACTTAAACCTCCACTGGTGTATCTTCAGACTGTGTCCCCTTGTCCTGTCGCTGGTTGCCTGTGAGCAGAGGCTGACCCCCACTTGGCTTCACCCTCCTTTCAGGCAGGTAAGAACATGTGAGGACATAACACTGTGTTTATATTTGCATATACATCTACATGGGTTTACTTTCCTAAGATCCTCATCGTCAACCAGCTCACCAGGGATATCTGTATTCTGAGGGATTGGGTGTGCCACATCTTTTTTCCTTCCCCTTGTTCTTTTAAACTTTCCCTGCAAGTTACAGCACGGGACCTGGAAGAGTCAAGTTGTTCAGAACACTTCAGAACAGAACTGAAGCACAATTTTGTGTTCTTCACAGGCAGTGAGACACTTACGGGGGTCGTCTCTGTCTCCGGTATGGCAATGGAACCTCTCAAGCTGTAACATCCATTATTAACAAAACAGAGAAGTTCCAGGGAATGGAAGTTTTCTGAACTTAACAACATGCACTTATCTCTTTGCAGAACATCCACAGGGAAGACGTGGCATTCTTAAAATATCTTTATACTCAGTTATGAGTAAGACTATTCATCCTACACCCTAGTTCTGCATACAGGAAGGGACGAGCTCATAGCAGAAGAATTTTTTTCGGCAGTGGGAACAACTGCACGATGATTATCTTCCACCCAGTGTGGGATTCCATGAGAGATCACGGATGCTCTGGCAAGTGTTGGGGCATTACTACATGTTTGTGGAAGTCTCTCAGCTTTTATTAATTAGATTCCTGACAAAACAGTAAAACCCTGCAACAGAAAGCCACACTGCTCATTCCTGAATCATATGAAATCATTCACCATTTTATGTACAAGTTTTGAATTACAGTCTTCAACTCCTCATCAGAAAAAATAACAAACCAAAAAGCCTAAAAAAGCATTTTTGGAAGAACTGCATAGTATACAGAAGCATACTTCAATTACACAATATCTTACAGAACACAGACTGTAACAAAAAGCAGAGCCTGTTACCTTTTCTGAGAAGGCAGTGCCCAGCCAAAACTAGATGTTTCATCTCCATTATTAGAGGAACAGCTTTAACTGGACAGAAGAGTACATGAAAAAAATTCCTGAACAGTCCAAATAGTTTAACAGAAAAATAAAAGTACATTTGTAAACAACTTTAAAACAAGAGCCTTATGAAAACAATAAAGGTCACTGAAAGTTAAGCTGTTACACTCTTCTGAGCCCAAACTGCTGTGTTTTACACTTACAGCTTTTTTTGTGATAAACAAATTTTGTCATGCGGAAAACCTCAGTGAGAAATCTGGGCAAGTATTTTTTTAATTTTTGGTGGAATTAAGAAAGGGACAATTTGAAGGCAAAAGGTCAAACTCCAAATTCCCTTTGAAAATTACTAGGGCGATAAAACCAAACTATTGATTGCAGCCAACAGTGCATGGTAGCACAGCACTTATTTTATAATCTGAGACCCTTTTTAATGTAAACCCTGAAAAATCATAAGCAACTGCTAGAAATTACTTTTGCATTATGTACCATTAATTTATCACTGCATTCACTTCCATTATTCAAACCTTGCCATAAAGTGAGTTTTCACATACAACACTGATTTACCTTAAGTGTATCTCTTTTACTAGACAGCAAAATGTAAAAACTGTCCTGGAAATGATTTTGTGTATGTAACTATCAATGCCTCTGAAGTTGAGCATCAGCATTTATGCTGCTCTACTTCATGCTTCGGCATAAGTAAGCTGCTGATCACTGAGTGTGTCTCCATTTTGGTAGATAGACAGATGTATGTGAACAGCAATGCTTTGGATAACTTGTGCTATTCCTAATACTGGAGTTATTTTCTCCCCCAATTACATTTTGCTATAAATATGTGTGCCCTTAAGTTGATCCCAATATCAGTTTCAGCTAACTAATCAAATTATCTGTTAAGGTTTTGGGAATGAGAGCCCTTCCTTTATTTAAATAAAATGAGGGAAAGGTTTCTAACTCCCAATGGTTTGCCAACAATAGATTTATTTTCAAGACAGGATGTTCAGTAAGTTGTTCATCATCTTTGCTGTTCACAGATAAGCACAACAGTATTAATGGTTTTTATCAGGTAGGCAGGAAGGGAAAGAGAAAATAGTGTAAGGTTTTTCCCTTAAGGTTTTTCCAAGTTCTGCTCATGGGCTCTTATGAACAACCATTCATTTGAAATAAGTGTATTTCAAATTTCAGATTACTTCTCTTTTATTTATAGGGCTCAGCAGCTAAACTTCAATTTCCTATTTTTCTTTTGCAAACAAGTGTTATTAAAACCCTGCCTGTAACTGAGTACATCAAGAACTTATGTAAGTATGTAAGGAGCAATTTATTATTATATTTAGAAGTGCCTCATTTTTGTACCAGTTAAAAGTTAATTCATAATCCAAATAATCAATCTGCAATGTAAACAAGTAATTACTTTCTCCTATGTAATAATGGTAAATAACGACACTGAGCATTACATATTCCACTCGAGTTCATTAAATGCAATTCTTCAGTCACAAAGGCAGCAGGCATTCTGTGTTGAACTTCCTTTGAGCTATGTTCAAATGAGTGGAATAACTGAGATTCCTGATGGAGATCTAAGCCACTTCCCTCATTTTCTTAATAGTTTCCACTATTTGCATACTCAACTCCATTTTATAATTTGCTATTTAAAATAAATTCATTTCCCCAAACTCTTCTCTCCCTACCCTATCTAAAACAAACTTATTTACATTTATGGTAAATGCTTTTCAGCAAATAAGTTGTAAGAAAAAAACCTCCTAAAACAAAATCAATAAGGGAGCAAAAACATAAAGGGAGCAAATGTTTCAAGTTCTGTATTAATTTTCTTTCTGAATTTCCTTCCAAAGATGCTACAGGGACAAAAGTTTCGAAGGTTTAAAACACGCTTTTACATATTTTTGATTATTTCTCTTTTATACAAGGGACCAACTCTGTCCAGTGATCACCTTCCTAATTTTCACCCAGTATTTAAATGAAACTGCATGTCATTCACACCAAGAAAGTAAACAAAATACAGCCTTTTACTTCAAATATTTTATGAATGCAAGATTACAAGAAATATATTAGTCAAAATGCAGGGCTATCAAGCACTGAACCAAGAACGCTGGCATCAGTTTGCCTACCATTTTGCATGTGGAAAAAATACACTATGTCTACAGGTAAAAGGCATCACTAATGCATCATGAATTATTCTGGTCAGCCAACATCACCTCCGCAGCTTGGTGCATGTTTCAGTTTATTATGAAAATAATCCTCATAATAATAGTTTGAGATGAGACACTGGAACAAAACCATTCTTAAACAGGAAAGTTTTTTTTTTTTTTTGCTCTTAACGAGGTAACACCATAAACTAAAAAAAAAGGTCTCACAATTTAGCAGCCTCCTCAACACTTGTTAGGCTAGCCTTCACACAAGGAACATGCAAACAGCCACTCTTCTTGCTTTAAATTGAGGGCTATCGGTTAATTCAAGTCACTGTTTTTTCACCCTATTCAATTAACCTGTTGAACTGGATGTCCACCTAGAAAAAAGAAAATTAAATGATGTTAAGTGTAGCAGACAAGTACAGATCACACCAAGAAGCTAACACTCATGAGCTGTCATAATAAGGGATAATAATAACAATAAAAAAAAAAAATCAGTCTTTTCTGTGCATATTTTTCATTTGAAAGGTCCCAGGAAATCATGATGTGCCTGGCCGTTTCTGTTGCTGATTTCTGATGACCTCTAATTGTTTTTTGCATTGCTGATAGTATGTTGAGAGACTTTTGTTTTCATCTAACAGCTTTTTATGTTCTTGTACCAGACGGGATGTGTTTTGCTGGTCTTTTTCATCCTGGTCCAGTTCTGCTATTAGTTCTTGTCTGAAATAAAAAAAAAAGAGTCATTGTCATTTATATTCTATTTCTATTTGTGAGTAGATGACTTCACATGTTTCAAATCAGTATTTGACTATCAATCTGAACTCACAGCTGGTGATATTTTGTTTAAAAGAAGTTGACAAAAGAAATGTTATTCTTTAATGCAGTCTGGGGAAAAATTCCCTTCCAAATCAAATCCACATTTAAACTTTAAAATAGCTGAAAGACAGAGCCTCGGTCTCTAAAACTGTCCTTTAGATAATGTCTTTCAGATGTAGTTTTACAGGTCACAGTAAAATATCTAAGGAGCCACACAAAATTTCATAAATATATTCAACTCCAATTTTAGGTATCTATATATACATTTTAAATCTCTAAAAGGCAACTTAAAATACAAAATTGCAGTAATTTTTGTAACTTTTTAGCGAAGTGCTATTTTCTATCTGGACTTGAACTTATTAAAGCAGTGGAAAAGTAGAATCAAGGAAATTATTTCTGTAACTGGCATTTTACATTATTTATGCCATAAGTATTCGATATGTTTTTTTAGCAAAGATTTCAGAGGCCCAAACACAGTGATAATCTTGCTATAATTTATTCTGCAAAACTGATGTAGCAGTTTGTTTTACTATTTTGTTATGAGGTGACAAGAAGGCAAGCTGCCAGCAATATTTTTGCAACAAAACAGCAAAGGAGAAAGTTCATGTTAATTAATTGTTGCCATATGGTTTTTAATTACAGTTAAATAAAACTTAATAATTGTATGAGGGTTGAACTAACAACTACCTTAACCAGCATTAAATTCATCCACCACATAATTTTTTGTTTTAACACCTATCGACAATTACATTCTGACTTAGAAAAAACAATTTGGAAGAAATGTGAATACAAACTTCCTAGGAAAAAAACCCTGTAGGAATCTAAAAACAGAGAATTAACAGTTTTGAAACAAAAATATTTAAAATATTTTTTTGGCCCTTAGAGACAACATAAATAAAATTAAGGTATTATCTTTAGCTTCATTATCTCCTCATCAAATCTAAAAATTCTAGTTACATGTGAAAAAACCAAATTGTTCTCAGAATACTAAGCCTAAAGTGAGTATGTGATTGGAGTTCAATCTTAAAGTAATGTTTTCCCCCCATTCTGTGTGCTATTTCTACTGCACAAAAGGTTTACACTCACATTTTTCTCATCAGCTAATCCACAAGCACCAAGGCAAGCTCCCTATTAACAGCTGCTCGCCTGCAGTGGCTCAGACACTGGTGGGTAACAAGCTGATTATTTCGTGTAGTGTGTGACTATGACTGCTCTGAACTGGTCCCCAGCACAACAGAACTTGTTATGAACTCTAATTCTGAATCAGCAATAATTTTTGACCTAATACAACAACATGTGCAGCTGCTTTACTTGTTTGTGTAAACAATGCAAGAGGAAAGAGTTTATTTCCAGTGCACGAGGAGAAGGTACATAACAGGTTTTAAGTATTAGGTCTAAAACCCATGGTAGAAAAATATGAGTGTTGATAATACTGTTGTAAATGCAGTGCTTGACAAAAGTCAAGATATATGATTAAAACCAACTGCAAAATGAGTAACACTGACATATTACTCAAAATTCTATAGTCCGTTAACTAAATGATTATCTACAAATTACAATTGAAAATATTTTAATGGACAGCGTTGCAAATAAAATTCCAAGGTTCTTTAACAGTCCAGGTCTTTCATTTGAGATGAAACAAACCCTACCAGTTTGTTACATACAGAGATTTGCCACGACCTTATTTATGTAGGACTTGTCCAGAAGAAGAGTCTTGATGTTGATTAGAACTTTCAATTACCTGCTCTAAATATTTCATCTGTACTGAGCAGCTCAGTATTTCTGAGTTTAAGGTTGGAAAATAATTATGCCCTATGAAATGTTACTTCATAAAGCCAGAAATAATAGTCACAGTGACTATTATTTACTTTTTATTATATATTTTTATTATTATTTTCACAGACTGTGGAAAGGAAACACATAGAAGAACACAAAAGGTTAAACACATTTCACTTACTTCCTCTGCAACAGCAATGCGATTTCTGTCTGAACTTTCATATATTCTTGTGCCATTTTGCAGTGCTGTTCAAACACAGCCATAGATTCTTTGGAGTTTGGGCATGGTGCTAGAGGCTGAAAATAAATCAGACATGTTAAAGACTAATGAACTGATATCTTAGTAAATAGTGTGTTAGAATGTCTCTGCAGTGTATTTATAACAGTCTTTTAAAAACCAGTAAGCTTTTAAAAATAAGTGTTAAACCATGCCCTGGAAAATATTACTGCACCAATGTCAAAGTTTACTTAAATCTGAAGTTTTTAATCTGACACTTGTCACAAAAATCAGAGCTGTGTTTAATCCCACACACACAAAAATAAAGTGTATAAAACAATTTGATTCAGTAACACTCAAGCAAATAATGTCTTATTTTGACAGTCAAACTCAGCTTACATTTGGTTTTAGGGATCATGTTTCCCAGGGCTTGTTTTTAATAGCTTGATCAAACCTCAGTCAACCAATCTCAGATTACATAATATATTTTTTTTAGCCTTGGTCAAAAATTAGACAGAACATAAACCCAGGTAAATATGTGGCACTATATTTTGCAGCCCTGAAGTCACACGTTAGAATAAAACGCAAACTTGAGAATCTAATCAAATGTATATTTATTACCTGTAACTGATGATCTAATGTGAGATATGCCATTGGGATGGAGTTATCTGACCCATTGGTCTCTGTAACAATACCAAGAAAACTTTAATGTATTTTCAAGAGTTAATTCTATTCTTACAGGACAAAAAACAAGAATTCTAAGTAATTTCACAATACACAATCTGGATGTGGATAGGCAGATGGAAATAGCAGCGTTCCAATCCCAAGGCAGATGAATCATTTTGTTTTTCTGATAGTTAAGAACATCAAAAGTATGGTCTATCACATCAAGAAGAAATAAAAATTATGGTTATCAACCTACATTTCTAGAAGCCATGTAACAGCACACAGATTTAAAAAATACTATTTTTGTACAGTTTGCAATCATTTCTGTTTATAAAAAAAATTGCCATTTCATTCTTGTTTATGAAGGATCAGCCAGCCAGCCCATGCATCTAATGACTTTAAAATTAGAAGCTGTGCAAATCAGCTCTGCCAAAATAAAATAAGCACAACCTCCTGCTCAGTTTTGAAACCTGCTCCCAGTGAGGTCTCTAAGTATCTTCCTTACAACATGCTCTAGGGCATCTTCTCTGCTCTGCATAGATACTTTGTAGGTAGCAAGGAACCCAATAGCCAATCTGTCTCCTGGGCATGGCTGCTCCCTTCTTACACTGCAGTTACTCTGGATTTCTCTGGAGCTTTCATTCCAGATTTAATATGTTCCTGAAATCTTTTGGTAGCCCACAATCTGGGGACCACAAGGTTACTGTTAAGCTTTAAGAGACACAGGAGTAAAGACACATGGAGAAACTACTGATTTTACAGCCGCATAATTGCTACTAGAGGATTATATGGAGGAGGGTAGGTGGGAAAAAAAAGGGGCTGCTTACCCATACCCCAAAAGCACCTGCCACAGAGTAGTCGTGGTAGAGAAACTAAGGTGTTGCCCTCAAAGACTATGCTATTTCCAAGAGCAGCTTCAAAAGGAAACAGAAATAAGAGGGTGGGAATGGAGAAAAAGTGGTTAAGTGTATGCTTGTAAGGAAACTGGAAGGTGGTAAAAACAAAAAAGAAAAACAAAACAACCCTAAAACCAGAGACTTAATCACCACGGTATCTTAAATGCAATCAACATGAGAAGTCCCTCCCTACATTAGACTATTGCCATATCTGAATACTGCCACAATGAAGGAATCATTGCAATGCTTCAGAAATACACCGATACATGTAAATACTTCAGATGACATTCCCGAGTGTTTCAGCACCATGTCAAAGAACTGCAAATTTTTCTTGATTGACCAGATTCAGCTGCATCCTTGTTTTAACACTTTGCTTCATTAAATTAAAAACGTAGCATCTTTTACAGAAAACCGAAATTACTTCTCTCTTCAGAAATTTGAACAATTCTTTGTGCATGGCCTACATAAACCTAGCAAGAAAAAATATACATATGGCACATTCTGTATTTACCTGAGTATAAGGTGTGTGATTTCTGTGGGCCAGAAAACAGACCTGGCTTTTAGCTCCAGTGCTGTTGCTGCATTTAAGACCAAAAACCTGGCACAAACTTTTGTTGCACTGGCTTATGATTTGCAATTTTCAGTTCCCAAAGAACTACTGACTGTGTAAGAGCTTGCTTCCGATGTGAGGCAGCAATTCCCATTAGTGCTCACTGCCTAAAGCAACTCGGGATCCATGCTGCACAAGAGGGCACAGGATGGGCTGTAGCAGTGGGCAAGGGCTTGGGGAAGCTATGAGTGACAAGCACTGACTGTGGTCAGGCAAAGCAACAAAGGACAGAAAGAAGAAAATAGAGAAGTGAAACACAGGAGTGTGTTGTCCTCCCACTAATACGGGGGAAAAAAAAGTTCATCTTACATAATCACCTTACAATTGGTAAAATACAAGTGTGCAAATATACATACATATTTATGTATATATATATATGCTTGTGCAAGAGTCAATCGCCACATGAGTTTCCATTTTGCATTTGGTTACAGAAAAAGAGTCTGATCATCCAGATGAAAAGGATCACAAGAAAAAGATCAGAGAATTTGAGGCACTGTGAAGTACCATCTTGAGACTAAGTTTAAGATTCAACATGTACATTCCCGCAACAAAAATGTAATTTTTATTTATATTCTAAAAAGGAATTTGTGGGGATCCATTTTTTTCCTGCAGTCCAGTACTGGATCTTTTCATAAAAGAATGCATTATGACTTTTAAAATCAAATTCAATTATCTTCATTCTTAATCCTATTTCATAACAAAGGAACAGTGATGCTACAGTAGAAGTATTTACAACGTTTCTGCAGACACATGTTAGTTCATTTAAAACCAGTAATTTTGTGGGCACATGTACATTCTGCATAAGCAAAATTACACCAGAGATGACAGACAGAAGTAACCTACTCCAGCTGGTACTCACCTACAAAAAATTTAATTCCAGATGTCAGGGCAATGAAATCTTTAAATGTGCATTCAAAAGACAAATGGACCAGACTAAAAAGTTCCAAGATGTCTATTCCCCTAATTTCCCAAAACCACACTATAGTAAAAAAACAGTGCTAACAAGATCTTCATTAAATATTACTACCGCTGTAATGTACAGTATTTTCTTAAAAGCAAAATGCTTACAAGTTCATGTAACTTAACAATCTATAAAAAAGCATTCTTAAAGCGTACGTGAAGAACAAGGCAGTAATGTAATGACAGGGTTTAAGCAGAACTTAAAAGAATCATGATCGTCATTGCTTACTTTTATTTATGTCTGAGCACATACCCCACACCACAATCAAGTAAATATTTTAATTTTTTTACAGGCAAAAACATTAAGTAATGAACAAAGGATTACCTGCATCATCCGGTGTCCATGGATTACGTGTTGGCTTTTCAGAGGTTGGTCCCGAGGTAGTGATCATTCTCACACTAGGACTAGATGATCTACTGCTGTTTCTACTCTCCTGAAATGACAAAATAAAATAAAATGACAAGTTAACAGAAGATTTTTTGAGAAGTTCATTACGGAGAAAAAAATTTGAAGAAATCTGAACCTATAATCCTCCAAAATGCTCTCCCTCCCCAAGCCTTTACCCTAAATGCTCTCCTAATGGTTTAGCCAACTTTACGTGCATTGCAGGGGCAATTTCATCCCCATTTCTTCTCCTTTACTGTGTAAAAGAAATTGATACAATTTTGCTATTCAGTATAATAAAAAGCAATGCTGAACAATGTGTTCAAGATCTTTATAGAAAATCATGACAAGTAATGTTCACACCATCATTCAAGTGAAATCTAGCAGCTCCATAACATAAGGAAGAAATAAAGTTTGTTTCTAATGTTTAATAAGTGAATGGAACTACATTCAATTAAAGGCATACAGCTTAGTAGCTGCACTAGACTACTGTGTATTAATCTACAGTTTTCTTCTGGTTCTTTTGTTAACTCAGAGGTTATGTGATTAATCTTCAAAAAACATGAAAAAAGAGCTTAATCAAAAAGGATCAATCAATTGAAGCACATCAATCAGAAAATGAGTACATTCTCCCTCATGAAGCAAATTAAGAACTAAACCAAAATTCTGAAGGATGTTTTTTCATGTACTGTTTGACTCCTCCAATCCTTTTGTTTACCAAAGCACAAAAACATAACACAGACTTCATTATTCTACTAAGCTGCTTTTTCAGAAATGTTATTTACAATACATATGTTTCTATTTCACATACACCTTCAGTGACATTAAATTAACACAGGAAAGGATTTAAGACTATAAGCCCCAGCAAGTTTCTCAGAAAAAAAAATGAAGTAAAAAAAAGATGCTATTAAAATACAACTATTTTCAAGATGGTGTATTTATCATGAAATGATTCATTAAATGACTCCATTTTTCAAAAGAAGCACTCAAATATACATTAACTAGAAACTATATTTCTTTATGACTCTGTTTCCAAATATCCTACTTTAAATTAAGTTTTAAAATTCAGGATTTCAGCCAAGTAATGATCCAAAGAATAACAAGATTCTACACACTGAAAGATCCATTATTTCAAATGCATAGTCTTTCTTCTGCAATGTTTATTTAGCATTTTGTGTTTTATGTTAACAGCCAGAAACAGGATAATAAACTGTAGAAATAATCTGATGGATATTATTGAGACGACAGCATCAGACATTTTGAAAAATCTTCTGTGTTGGAGTCTTTGTTGACATTAAGTAAGGTTTAAGTTGCTGAGCTTATTGTTAGTGTCCTCAGATATGAATGACAAACACACCCTGCTGACATAGAAGATCAGAAGATAGAGAAAGCACTTGTAACAGCTTTTAAGTCCTTTAAGCAAAAAGAGAGTTGTTGAGTATCTATAGTGGATAGTGAAGGGCACCTGAGAAATACTCTGGTTACAGTAACTTCTCAGTGCTTTACCAGATTGTTTTGGTCCATCAACCAAAAAAATGTTTCCTTGATATCATTATTTACATGAAAAGCAGTTTATATAGAAATGAAGGAATCACATCTGAAGCATATCTAAAAAGCACTAGAAAGCTGAAGGGAAGTTCCCCAAACTGAACACAGGTTAGATTACACTGTTTCAGTGTGGTTGAGTGAGATGCTTTAGGCCTCCTGGACGGCAGCCCCTCTGACAGGTAAACCAGTGTCTGTACTTCAGCAATCAGTTTCTGCTACCCCTTCATCCTTGCCTCCTCCATACTTGCTAGCAGGTTACTCTCAAATCATCTTTGCCAGGTGGTCACACCCACAAGGCATTCTTAGCTTCCATTTCTCAAAGACTCGCAGTCTTAAAAAGCTGGCATGCTCTGAGGAATAACCCCCCCTGGAGTTTAAATAGGCAACACAATTTAAAGAAATCATCGTTCCTAGTCCTGTTTCCTCATCTCATCTGTGAATTTTATCTTGCTGTGAAAGAGGAGAAAAAAACCCGAATGTGCATCTGTGACAAATTTCACAATCTCACGGACAGAATGATTCATCTGGATAATATCAGATCCCCAAATTATCCTACTTAGCTTGCATGCATGTGGGCACGTACATTCTGACCTTGCTTCTCAACTGTTCATGTCAGTACATGGTTTTCTTTAATATATTATTTTTTGTCACTTCAAAGTAAACTGCAAGAGTTATGAAGGCCCAGCAAAAGTTACGACATCCCCTCTCCCCCAAAACCAACAATCCCAAAACAAAACAAAACAAATCTTTAAAAGAGGTAGTAGGTAGTTTTGGTATTTATGATAGTACTGTGAAAGATGTTGTACCAAAACAACTACACCAATAAAAGATACACAGGCAAGGAGATGGATACCACACTGGGCATCTGATCACAACCTGCAGATCTTGAGTCATTATGCCAGATATGTTTCTCAGGATCCGTATAAAATATTAAATTTTGCAAAGACTGCATGCAGCGTAAATAGCAATTTGCTGTGTTCCTTCAAGTCCCCAAAAATAGTACTAGTTGCAGTTCAGAGTCTGCACATCTGTTTCTGTGTTACAGAGGTGTTTAAGCAAGAGCAATAGCGCTAGACAGAAGACACACTAAAATGTTTTGAAGTGCATGTACAGGGAAATAGAAAGGCACAAGAAACAATTCAGTGCAAAAAAAAAAAAAAAAGAGAAATTAATAGAGCATCACAGTATACAGACAGAAACAAATGAAAAGGTAGCGTTTGACTTTAGAAGGAACAGTTGCATCAGTGCTGCTCATGTCACTTGGAGTAAGGACCAGTCTAAGGTCACCAAGCAAAATCTGTGAAAATTCAGACCTAAACACGTGTTCTGAACACCAAATCACTCCAACAGCTGGTCCAAAGATGGAAAACCTTTGACCTAGCAAATTTTCCTATCAAAACTGTTGATACTGAGTAGTAACACCCTCTGCAAAGCACTATTACTGTCTGCTGTTGAGAACACCAGTAAGAGCAGTAAGTGTCTCAACCACATAAACACAGTAATCGTCAGCCATTCAAGCCACACAAAAAATTCTTCTAAGAGCACACAGAAATAAAACAGACATACAATCATAGAACACACAATTAAATTAAATCAGACAAACAGGTACACAGGAAGACAAGAGTCTTGGTCTACCCCTTTCAGGTAAGCATACAAACTTTGGTATATGTATTATTAAATATTTATTGTATATTTAGACATATATATAGAGAGAGAGAGTATATATTTTTATTGTATATTATTTAATATTACATATACATATATTTGAATATTTATATACAAGCTTAGTGTTTTCCTTCACCTTAAGAAAACTTCCATTCTGAATTGAAAAAACCTTTCTAATTAAAAACCAGTAGTTATAACAGAATCATTTTCTACTGACACAGTAGCAATTTTCAGGAAAAATATGTTCAGTAAAACTATTTCTGATCAGCTTTACTGCGTCAAAGAGTTAAAAGCCAGAAAAGAGGCACCGTGGCAATCCTTCAGTTTTGAGTGGGATAGGGCCTTTCCCAGCCTGGGTGAGGGAGCAGAGGCACGCGGGGCCATGGCTGCTTGGTGAAGAAGGCTGTGCTGCAGAGTGGGTGTCAGGGAGAATGGAATGTGGGGAAGAAGGATGTTTGCAATGAAGGGAGGGAGGGGGAAGGGGATTTTCACATTAGAAAGGATACCCTATATATGGTATGGTGCATATGGGGAGATTGGGTGAACTGACGAGAGCTATGCCAGTCGGACGTTTTTTCTGCTTTGGCTTGTAGGTTGCTTACACGGCTAGCAGTTCAAAATTTTTAATAAAAAATCAAGGCACTGAGGTCCAGAGCTATAGAAACCCATAAAGATTAATCTTAAGTCTTTAGCCATAATTACACTGTGCTTTGTTTCCTCATTGTTTTCCAAATTTTTTTTTTTTAATATACAAGCACGTGTACATCAAAAGTTAGCATTAGTTTCAGTGAACTTTTCTGTCTCTCCTCACATCAAAAAGGGGATAAAAATTCATCATTTGTTTATACGGACAGGGGAAAAATGTCTTTGAAACCGCATTTTTCATGCCTGTTAAAATATTATGTTTTCCAGATTTTACCATAATGTTTCCAAAGAAACTGCAGGAGAGCAACAGATAATTGTAATTCTTCCACTTACATTTCCAATATATACACTATCAGAACCAAGAAAGTAAAATGTGACTCTGGTACTTCTATAGACCCACATGAGAAACTGGTGAGGCAAACATAAAACAAAATTTCTGTATCCTTCTGTTCACAAGGACAATTTAGCTAGAACATCCATACAAGCAGCAGAACAGCTTTCAAATAAAGATTATTATAATAGTTATTAAGATATGAAGCAAATGATGAAAATCTGAAATATCAACCATTCATTAAAATGAACAGAATGAAAACTTTTAAATACAAAAGCTATAATTAAATATATTCATACATCAATCAGCACGATTTGGTATAATTGATGTATTGCCACTTAATTTTCTCCCCCAAGTCTTGCATAATTTTAATTCTACAATTAACTGAATAGACTAAATTCTTTCCTAAATTTTGCAGATTAATTTCTTTCCAACAAACCTGTCTTCTCTGAAGATACTAAAATGTATTTCAGACTTGTTATTTTCTGAGAGATGCACATAGTAAATTTACTAATACCTACAGGACTGATGAGATTTCTGTGGCTATCGTACTCCATGGAATTAAAGAAAAATCAAAGGTTATCTCCCTGATAATTACACCCCCAAGAATTACCATCTATTTTAGATTACTGAAGTAGGTTGTTTAATATGGAAACCTGGTTAACCTGATGAATATGCTAAGCACCAGTATCCCACATTCAAGTAATACTGGGGATCTCAAAATTGCTAATTCACACTAAAGACCAAATAGCCTCTGTGAATTACTGAAGCAATTAAAAACACAAAATAAACACATCTGAATGAAGCATTAGCTATACTTTTCTCATTTAAAATTGAAATGAAACTAGGAGAATATTATGCAGCATACCACTGTTTCTGTTACCATGGCATTTACAATACCAGACAAATAGCTATGTTATTACAAAATATCTTTTTGAAATCATGTTTTTTTTTTTAAACAAAACTTTGTGACAACATCCTGCTGTAAACCTTTCACAAGAAATAGAAAGATATTTCTGTAATTTACTATTCAGGATTCAGAGATGGATATTAAATAACATTTATGATATTGATGCACATACTTTTTATTTTCATGCAGAAAGTGAGTCTATATATAACTGTTTTAGACAATAAGTAGTAATTACAACTGTTTTCTACATACAGAGAGACGAAAAGGCTTTCCTGTGTAACACGTGCCCTCAGCCAAATTAGGCGGTACACAAAAAACACTTGTACATAAAAATGATAAATACTGCATAAGCTATACAGAAAATGCTTCTCATCTAGAGCTCATTCATAGTTACCCTCATGGAATCTCATTTCAATGCAATACAAACAACACTACAGTCTGCCAAGCTTCCACATCATTTCTATGAAAGCATCAAAGGTGAAGATTTCCAGATCGGTTCCCAAGTACAGATTTGGTGCTGACTTTACTGAAAGGCAAAGAAGAGATGAGAAGGACATTACCTGACTGGACTCTGTTCCAGCAACACTAAGATCTTGAATGGATCTGCGCCTCTGCTGTCCGTTTCCTGCTGGGAAAAAAACAAAACAAAAACAAACCAGTGAAATATATTCAGAACAAAATAAGAAGGGTGCGACTGTTGCAGAGGAGCTTGGAATTTGTACAAATCCACAGAGACAAAGTGAGAGAGGGGGAGAGAGAGACAGCTGCAGAATTTTAACTCAAAACATGCTGGCCTGTCAACAAAAAGTATACCCTAATACAATAACCACTCCTACCACATGAATAGCTGCTGCACTCTACTCCACCATCTTCTGTCACATGTATTTGGTCAGGCTTAGTACTTGGGGCAGGAGCTGATGACGACATCTATTTCAAGTGCGTTACGTTATGGGGATTTCTAAAAGCTAAACCGCGAAGATAACAGGCTGCCAGCTTTAACCTGTTGCTCTTTGGCTTGCTCAAGGAACACAGCAAGGACTTCTGCCCGCCTGCTGCTCCCCTCAAGAAAACTAAAGAAGCGAAAGCGCTTCCTTCTGGTCTCCTGTCTCCTCCAGAGGAACGAAACTATGTCCTATTCTCATGCTCTGAGAAGTGTGAAAAAGGGACCTTTCAGCTAAATCACATCTCACCATCAACCTACGAAGCACAATGCTGTAATCTTTTCCTCTTCTCCTTCCACCTGTTCGCAATTATCCACCAGTGACAGCTACATAAAACAGTTTAAATTTTAGCACTGACACGCAATCAAAGGCATTTTCAGGAAACAGAATCTCCTTAAAAATAAAAGGAGATTATGCAACAGAATCTCCCTGGCTACTTTGATTTTTATTACAGTGATTGTTTATATTATCTCTTGAGAGCAGGTCAGCTGTCCAAAAGGAAACACCAAAATGTCCTGAGTAACAGCTGACAATGCTCAAAATTCTTGCTCTTAGCTCTGCATTACGTAACTCTGCTACTGGAGGGGAGCATCTGAAACATGTACTGCAGCCGTGGCAGCCCCTCGCCCAGCAGCCCTGCACTCAGCAACCAACACGGCTCACTCAAAGCCCTGCAAAAGGCATCACATTGCTGACCTTTCAGATACTTCTCATTCAGCATCATTCCCACGACTCCAAGCCTATTCTGACACGTGTTTGGAATTGCAACAGTTACTACAAAAATGTAAGACTATTTTATATTGATTGATATATTTAATAAGCCTTTAAGTTTTTAAATATATGTATTATTACATGTAGGAACAAACTACCACAAAACAGCAATACAATATTTTTAGTGTCACTTTACCAATTTGTCATGACATTTTAAAATTTATAGAAAGTACTGTAAGTAACAAGCATATGAGAAAATCAAGCAGGAATCTAGAACAGGAATATATTTTTGCTCTCACTACAAATGGATTTGAATTGCAACTGTTCTGTGGTCTCAGTCTTTCGCTTCTGAAATTCAGGGAACGTATATACTTACCTAAGCAACAACGGCTAAGTTGTGTTTAATACTTTGATACTAGGGACCTTGTGAATGACAAATCTATGTCACAATGTCTGAACTTGTTCATTTGCAGCGAACTTTTTCACTACGTAATCATTCAACAAACAAGATTATATATTTAATAGAATTCTGTGCTGTGGATACTTCATCTGGCTGACACAGCTCATCTCAATATTCAAGATATGTGCGATCCACCCACGACTGATACAAAATTATGTGCACATTTCATTCAACAACATTGTTATAAAATTAGCTCAGCTGAAATAGGCTTGCAAAAATATCTGAAATTCTCATTTCAGATTAGCAACATTTGTGAATTTAAAGAACCCAGCACATGTGTTGCTGAAATATTAGAACATGGCTGCCAAAACGTTAAAATAATCAGGGTGGGGTGCAAGAAAGAAAAGAAAATGCCTTGCGGGAAGTGAAGGGGTGGGGGGGAAAGAGGGGCCAAAACTACTGTGTTGTAAAAAATGAACACCTTTAAATGAAATATCTCCAAGTTAGTAGCATGAGGGAAGAGCAAGCTCTACTAGGCAATGCCATTTTAATTAGTGTAACTACTGCAGACATCTGGCAAATAGCTTCAACAAGGCAGAAACAGACTACAAATCAACAAATACTTATTGCTCCAGATTCAAAACAAATTTCAATTGAAAAGTATACTATACAACACAACAGAAAATAGTTATTTGAAAAGATCACAGCTACTTCTTTATGCTTTCCTCTCCCAGTTTTGATCTTGTTCTTACCTCTATGTCCATTTAAAAATAATTTTTCCTCATTATAAAAACTAAGAGATTTGTACATGGACAGAAGTTAATCCACAGTAACTTGATGCACAGTGTCAGGCTTTTGGTGGTTTACAGGATTTTAAGATTAAAAAGCAAATGTCACAAACATACTTCATGGCCTCAGAAAAACCCATTTCACGTACTGTTGTTTATTTTCTAAAATTAAATTCTAAAGGAACAGGAAACTTCCATCATGTCCTGCCCCACATACTCCAGGCAAAAATAAATTCTACAACTTATTAAAGCTTTTGATCACCACCCCCACCCGGCCGCCAAACATCCAGACCAGCTATGACCTCTCCTCCCTGCCCTTTAGCAGATACTTGCGTCTCCTTTTACACTTTCTTATTTACTCACAGTCCTCTCTCTTCCTTACACACCTACAAGGCTCAAGGCTCCCTCACACTGCAAGGTGATCAGTGACTGTAACAGTGCTACAAGACATGTTGAAGAACTTAAAACCTTGATCTGTATTCCAGAAGAATGAAGCGATCTGGGAAGACAAGGGTGGGATTTCTGGCATACGTTGATTTTAAAAGTAGATAGAAAAACTACAGACCTACAGCATCCATCATTCCTATCCACCTTCTAAAGACCCTCTACAAAATGTGTCTATCTTGAGTAATCATTTATGCAGTGTCAATGCTATAAAAATCGTAACGCTGTGGCACAGTTTCAGATGACAAAATTACAAAGCCAAATGCATACATGCTAAATGCACGAGATGTCTAACATTGCCAGTGAAGAGAAGGCTGTACTTGTAGGTATATTTGCTAGATGCTGCTTGGACGGTTTCTATCAAAAAAGTATACAAACTAGAATTCAGATGGGGTTTTTTTGTTTCTTTAAACATAAAGATACTTAAACCTTTTGTACTTACTAGGATTTTTTAAATATATATATCTGTATATAAAAATAAAGTTGGTGCTTATAACCTGTATCATACATACTGTAAATTAAAAAAAAAATAAAAATTGATACATCACTAGGCTATCTGGTTGCAGGATACCACCACTGCAAACTCATTGGCTAAACTGTTACACAAAGGAGGAATTATTTGATCCATTTTTCCCTTTCTAAGTTTTGTAAGCTAGTAACACAAAATAGCCTCTTAAATGAACAAATAGTTCTATTCACCCTCACCATACTTATTTAGAAAGAAGAGCAAATATATTCTAAAAACTTCCCATTCTGCCAATATTTTACCTTTAATTGATAAAAACATGTATTTTACGACCTTGGTAGCATAATCAGTTCATGGACGAAATGCAGTTGAGGCAACACATTACGAAAACCCCCAGTGATAGCAGATGTAGTACTCATACTTCCAAAATAGCCCTGCCCAAAGCAGCTGACTCACGGTAACATGCCTGCCTGGTGCCTCCCCTCTCCGGGCAGCAGCTGCTCTACCATGTGCTCAGCACAACTCCAGGCAGCAGCACAGACCGGCACTTGTGCGGCTCCAAGGACAGGGACGAGCTGCTCGCCCCATCGAGGGACGTGACCAGGGAAGTTCGGAGGAGCCGGGTCTGTGGCAGAAGTAGTATGGAACGTAACTGGGTGGGATTGAGATGGTGGCGACAGTTTGGGGGTCTTGGAAGTTTAGGGGTCTAGAAAGTGAAAAGTGTGTTGAGGCCCAAATTGAGAGCCTTGTGCTGAGAGAGTAAGGAAAGGAAAGAAGCGAGAAATATACAGATGAGTATAATTAGTTTACTGGGCAGATGATCACATTCTGTCATGTAATGATTAATCTCATTTTTTTTCTGGCTTTGGGATTATTACTGGAAAGATGTTCTGTCAACCAGAAAACTTTCAATATAAAGCCCAGATTCATTTGCAGACAATTTACCTATTTTTTTCTGTAGTGCCAATACTGTCTTTTAGCTTAAGTAGTTCTCTCTTCCTAGTTTTTACCTGCAGATTCATCTATAGAAAATAATTAGTCATTCTCAGCTTTCATTTTGTGGGCTAAAAAAAGCCATGGTTTCAGATTTGTTTTTATACTCTCTATACCACTCTTATCCTAGTAACTCTTCTTCATATTATTTCAGTGCAAGTATGTTTCTTTTATATGGCTGACCAGAACAGTATGTTGAATTCCTGATTCAAACTCAACAAGGGCCAGTAATAGCGAGAGTGCTTCTTTATCTTTTCTGGAAATGAACCTTAAGATCTCATAGGTTTTCACAACTACATTAGATTCATGGCTCATACCGCCTGAGATTAATCTGCATGCATGTGCTATGGTCCCATGTCATCTTATTAATAGAAATTGTTAGTGCATGACCCTGGATTTTACCCTACTTCTATTCAGTCACAGCAAAATTCTCCCTATGTGATACTCTAATCCTCTTCTTAATGAATAGTTGTTTCTGATAAAGCATTAACAGGGAATTTTATTATTGCTCATTTGACTTAAATACCTTAGGAGTAAATTTTGAGAAAATTCATTAATATGCTTGCTCCAACCCTATACCTTTTTTCATTTCTACAGGTTTCTATTTCTTTCGTATGTATTCCAAATTATCTTGGAATTCCCAACCTGTCAAGCTCAATTAAAATAGACCAGGTGAAGAATTTTTAATGACTGCCTCTGCCTAACTAAGAAACCAATAGACTTGGTACAATCTATTTTGTGAAAACAACATGGTATTTTATTTCACTGATTTCTTCATTATTGCCTAAAAGT
This sequence comes from Mohoua ochrocephala, assembly GCA_013398855.1. NCBI lineage: Eukaryota > Metazoa > Chordata > Aves > Passeriformes > Acanthizidae > Mohoua > Mohoua ochrocephala. The sequence goes on from VZTA01011687.1 coordinate 31,008, forward strand.
TTCAAGGTTTCTTGAAGCCTCAGTGCTGTTATGGGCAATGGACAATGTACACAGACAAGAGGCACTCATTAGCTTCTAGAGCTTATTTACCAGGCTCTCATCATGAGTTAACACTGAACCTGGACAGATGTCTTCACTTTCGCTTTCCTTGCTTTCTCAGGATTTCATTTATGTCAGTGCAGGCCAGGACCGCTCGAAAGTTACAGCGGAAAGCTACTCAATAAACTTTTTTGCCAATCTGTTAGCCTCAATGCCAAAGATGTTTTCTTTTCATGGGTGCTATTGCTCTTTGGAATCTACTTTTTCATATTCTGTATTTTTAATGTAACCTTCAATAAAGTTATTTGAAAGTTTTGTACAAAATTATCTTTTGCATTCAACTTTATAATACCAAACAATATCAAGATTTAAAAGGAAACTTCCTCAGATGACACAAATTTAGAATAGGAGGGCCACAGTTTTTAGTGGATTTCTAGATACTATCACTTGCATTTCCTGCCCCTGACACAGAATTTTGAAGTGACTTTGCATACTGTTAATGGTACGCCTATCACAGTTTGCTAATGATTATACTTATTTTTAGGCTTTGAGAAGTATGAAATGAAAGAAAGAAAAACGACATGCTACTAACTATAAATAGACTGGGGATACATGAGAATTATTCATTAAAGTCCCAAATGATATCACCACCCATGGTGCCTGATTATATTAATTTTTTTCCTATCAGAAGCCTCTCCTAGTAATTTTAGTTTGCATTAACTGAAACACAACAGCAATACCTCATGCACACACATTTTAGCTCTAGAAAAGTGCAGTCAAATGTAAGAATTACACAGACTAAGTGTTAATGTTTTAATCACAAATATCACGTGGATTTGAAATTCTGTACATAATTTATCTTAGTTTTTTTGTTCTACTATGATCTGATTAAAAATGGGAGCCCAAACACACCAAAGATCAGGGCAAAACAATTACCTAGACAGGAATTTTTCAACTTAGGTCCATTTTCACCAAATGAGGTACTGCAATTCAAGACTGCATATACAGTCTTGCTCTATAAGAAGACTCTGAACATCAAGATCATAAAGGAAAAAGTCCTTTAGCAGTAGAAGTACATTTGAATTAGAAAATTGAAGAATTTACTGATAAAAGTAAGTTTGTAATAAAATATCACGCTCCTCTTTACAGAAGCATTATGAAAATTTTAGTGGGATAATTTCTAGGGCTGCCCTAAAGCAACTGGAGCAAGAAGTATTTTAGAAGTCTGATCATTATTCCGGCATCTTAACCAACTGACCCGTTCACCTGGTCTGCGATACCTGGTATGATGATCTCAGGGACATCCAGAATGTTGCCAAATGAAGCAGTTTTACGATGGCCTCGTTTAGGCTTGGAATAGGCTGAAAAAATACACATATACAATACACATGCAAAACACTAAAACGGCAAGAGCAAAATTATTAAATTCCTAATACTGCATTGTTCATATACTTGGTTAAACTAGAGTTCATGCAAAAATTTGTCATGCAGAATAAACTGCATTGCCTTCCACTCATGCTTACACATAGTAAAGCAACTGTTAAAAAGCAAAAAATGCAGAACTAGGCATCATTACAACACGGTGTAATTAGTTATAGTTAGCAACACAAAAGTCAAACACAGAAAGCAGCATGGCAACACAGAAGGGAAAACCAAATGTAATTATCCAAACAAAGAACAAATTAAATTATTTCAGTTCACCTGTACATTCAGAAAAAAATCTTGATTGCCTGAACTTAACTAATATTTTCTCTTTAGTGTTGTGTACAAACTATTTTAAAAAAGGTCGAAAAATTATGTACTTCTGTTTCTTTAAATCACCTCCTTTCAAAGCAAATCTCATCTATTTCTGAAAAAACGCTTACTTTTATTACATTTCGCAATCATTCCTGTTGGTTACTCTTTTGTCTTACGAGTGAAGATTTTTTGTTTTGAAAACTATCACTACCAGCTTTTTCATTTTCTAATCATGTTCAAGAAACATTATACACTTTGAAATAAAATCTACTCCTCCTTTTTTTTTTTTTGTTTTACTACTTCTGTAGTTTAAGACAAATAGGTCCTATTTAGAGATAAATCTGAATACATCTCCCAAAGGTAGAACATTGTAGCATACTCATCTCAGCAAGTAATGGTGATGTACATTACATGATTTACTCTTACATTTAATCTAGAGGAAGATGGAACAAGAATAAAAAATTTTCAACCTGATTTAACAACAGCCCAATTCTCACCCAGCCATGCAATTTTTTTTCATGTTCACAGCGTATTATTTCTGTCACACAGTTAACAAGATTAAAAAAAGAAACCAAAACCAATACAGTGATGTTTCACCGCTTTTTGAAAAAGTTACGGTCAGATGTGCTTGACCTCATTTCTCATCGTCCACTACCGCATGAAGTGATTTCTTTAAAAAATACCCAAACAACCCCAACCCAAAAATAGTATGTTCAATATGTACTTTTATTTCAAGAAAAAGAAACCCTACAGTCATTAACAAAAAAACCCCAAAAATCCCTTTGATTATTCTGAGTAGTAATTATTTTTTCAGAGCAATGTGCTTAAAGAGGACAAACTAAGAAAATTAAAAACTTGTACAAAGGAGGGCCAGGTTATCTCTCCTAATGTCAAAAAGTTACATTTAGAATGTCAGTGACCAAAGTGAGTCCTGACATATTTTAAAATAAAACCAGCATGGTGTTATTACCAGGTAAGTACACAGCTGCCTTCTGTGTTAAGAAACCTTTAGAGATATTCAGGGTGAGATGTGCTACACAACCATCCAGTCAAAGACTGACAGTACAAAACACAGATTTTGGAATAAGGCTTTAAAATAAAAACATGAAAGTAAAAAGAATTTAGGGCAAGATAAATATTATTTCAGTACCTCAGTATTTAGTAAAACAAGATCCTGGAGTAATCATAACACAATGAAGAACAAAAATGAAATAGCCATGGTGCACAAGAAAGCCAGAATTTTGATGTGTAATTCCTTATTAATTACAGCTACTCGACTACCCTAATTTTCAGATTGGTAGACAAATACTCAAACAGCTAAATAACCCTGAACTAACCAAAGCAGTTTTCTTTGATTATTTAAATCTGCGGTTATATACCGTAACACAAAAAACTTTCACATATGAAACTTAAAACCTGAAGTTTACATAGATTAACAAACAATATCTTTGATGAAGAAAAGAGACAAGGAAGTGTTTGCCAAGTGTACACATTTTTATTAATTCACTCTTTTGGGATGAATCAAGATTTCTTTCACCATAAAGTTATGTATTTATACTTACAGATAAATTCTAATTCTCTCAAAGATTTAAGGTTTAGAAATGACAGTTTATATCTGAAGGAAACCTGGCAAAGCACCTGTAGCTTTTTTTTAACAAAAGACAATGCTCTCTTAACCTGGTGAATAAAATCTAATTACGTTTCTCAATACGAAATCTGTCAAAGTGGATTTTAAAACTTATTTGGGAACATGCTGAACTTTAAACCTACCTCTTAATTTCAAAAATATTATAGAGACAACCCTGAAGAAAATGTTATATAAATAATTATGCTAGCAGAGACGGAATAACACTATTTCAGATAAAAAGGAGAAAGTTGTGCAATTGGAATAGGACTGATATTCAGAAATCTCAGAATGCATGTTTTAAAAGTAAAAATCTAATTCAACAAAATCACTAAAAGCTTTAAAATACTCAATTAAAATACTCAGTCTTGCTGAGTGTACGACCATAAATATAAAGGCATTTCTCCCCCGCAATTAATAAAGGACAATCAAGACTACATGAATAGCTGAAGTATTTTCACATGGCTACTGTTTTTAACTTTCTGTAAGACTATGCACGTTTTACATTTTCCTTCCTCCTTTACTTCTTTCCAATTCCTTAGTCTACTCCCCAAACATCATTAAATTTTACCTGTGATGGAAGCTATTCTTGCTTCTATTTCAGACATGTCAGCACTCATCCTTTTGGCTTCTCCAGACACAAGGGCTGACGGCGGTCGCGCGCGAACGTCTGACAAGCTCTCAACGCTGCTCCCACGAGATGGGGGCAAACTCAAGCGGCCGGGATCACCCTGTAACAGTCACCTCTTGTAAAAAGAAAATTCTGCAGATGCCCCTCCGTAACATGCACCAGTATGTTTCTACAATGTGCATTTTAAAAGTGACAAGATTTAAAATTTATAACACAATAAACGGCAATAATTTAACTATTATTGGTATATAAAAATGAAATATCTGCAGCTTTGAAAATAATCCAACTTTACACAGATTAAAAAAAATCAGGAGAATTAGGCCAATATTGTCATACGAGAATCATTGTATTTTTGCATTCTACTTGAAATAAACCAAGGTATTTTCAAAATTCACCTAAATGTTTAATCCCTTCGTGTCATACCAATATTTTGGTTATAAATTAAGGCAGCAATTTTCAAACATATTTTTTTAATCTAATAAATCCCTTTAAATAAAATGAACAATTCAACATTTCAGTGGAGATCTTATTAGAGCCTTCCAGTTTACCTTTTTGGAATCATACAACGTTTTTCTGTCCCTTTTCATACTCTTCTCCTATTACTAACTAGATCGAATTTTGCACTATTTTGAATGAGGATACTCGTGTTTCAGAGCAGATACAACACTTATGTCTACCCATGTCCACTTTGTTACCATCGTTCAAAATTGCACACGTTGGCTTACCGGCTGCTTGGCTGTATTTTTGATTTGCTGTGCCAATTTTGACTCTAAACGTTTAATAGTGTCATTGGTAGAAGCTCCTTGGAAGTCACTTGGTTCCATGTTAGCATCGCTCTTGTTACTTGTGTTTGTAGAAGTGATGTCCATGAATGAACCTAGAAACCAGTAACAAGGAAAAGCATTTGAGAATGTCCACTAAAAATACTGAAGTGCATCTCTTCACAGGAGAGCTCTCAGAAGTCTACCTTGCCTTTAAAGGAACACTTTTGAAAACTTTTAAAGAAAGACAAGTTTCAAGACTGCTACAGATCAATTAGCATAAGATGCAAGAGGAGTCAAAAAAGAATACGTAACTAAATACTGTGATAACATTCTGAAGTCAATCTTTACCTCTCTTTGAAATTTTTAGGGTAACTGTTATATTAACAACACAACAGCAACCTCATTCACAAGTAATGACAAAGACCATCATTAACCACAGAGGAGCAAAAAGACCTGAAAAATATCAGCCAATACATATTCACAGTTTGAAGTGATAAATTAACATCTTAAAATCATGTGCTGAGAGGTGGAGAAAAACTAGTAGCCAGTGAAATGCTACAGTTGCAAAGATTTTGTTAATGTAAAGGTCACTAAACTGCAAAGTAGGCAGTGAAGCTTTATCCAAAAAACCAGCAATTTCTGTGGAGATAGAAAATAATCCAACCGAGCAGAGGAAGCAGAAGTAGCTAAAAACTACTGAAGTGGAAAAAAATGCACTCTAAACAATAGGGAGACTAAATGATCTTTATTTTTTATTATTAAAAGGATTTCTCTGAGGGCAAGACTACCTGAAAGTCTAGCCCACATTTTGCTCCATCCACCTTTCTTAGTGATCTTTCTTGCACTTATTTTAAATTACTGTATTTACTGCATCGTAATATAAAACAAATGCAAGTTTAAATTATGGAGACTGCAACTTTAAGCAGGTGCAGCTTTCAAGAACAGTGAGAAATTTTAAATTGACAACTCCTAAACATTACATATGAACAAAAGGGTGTCAATTGCTAGCAACATTCAAGGGGGAAAAAGGAGACATCAAACCTGGGCATTTGGAGACAGCTTTTATAATAAGCTTTTTCCTCATTACAGGTACACTTCAGCAAAACCATTTGACTGAGAACACTAAATATGATGTGGTATAAGGTATTAACAAAATAAATAGGGTCTGCTGATGCTTAAGATTTTGGAAATCTTTTCCATTTTGAGTTCAAAATCAATATAAGAATGTGCTTTATAATCTATCTGCATCATTTCACGTTGCTGTTCTTTTTCTCTAACTTATACAAATGTACCTGTGCTAGTGGCAGAGTTGCTTTGGCCTTCATCTGAATACTGGCAAGGATACTGCAGAGGTTCATCAGCTCCTGGAAAGTACTGGGAAAAAACAGTAATTATTTGATTAAAAAGTAATTAAAATTGTTTTTAAATTATTTAAATAGTACCTCATAATTTATAAGTGTAAATTATATATTACATTTATAATAATTTATTTAGAAGATAAATGAATGCAATTATTTTTAGTAATACATTAGATACACTTATGACTATTAGTTTATTTTCTCAAATCTATTATGAGTTATTATACCCCTCCAAAGAGGGTATATGAATATATATATATTTATCTAAAAAAGACAACTATTCTCTACTGCAATAGTTTGATAATTTTTGTTAAAAGGAGAGAAGCAAAAGAAAACATGCAAGCCCACCTTTGGAGTGGGATGAAAGGCATACCTTTTGTACATCAATTTCCCAGCTTAATAGTTTAATAAATGATTAAAATACTTAATAAATTTTTATACCCGCATCAAGTGTGTCATTATTTTAACAATTTCCTCCATGGATGGTCGTTGTGAGGGATCCTTGGACCAACAACGGGTCATTAAACTCTCAATTGGTTTAGGTAAATTTTTGATCAGCGGTGGCCGAGTACCTGTAATTGAAAAACACCCTTAAATTTTTTAAACAGACTATAAAATGACTGAGAGTTTCTGATCTCTCTCCAGTCTTTTGCTAAATAAATAAAGGAAAACACAGAGTTAATTGTAATCTGAAGGAACTGGCCAGTACTTAATTTTCTCTCTTATAAACAAATATTGACCAAAAAAGTTCCTTTGCACTACACAGCAGCAGTAGAAAAAAAATTAAACTTTTCCTTCAGTACAGGTTTGAATATATTCACTGACTGACCAAATACAGCATATTACAAAGGCTAATGAAATGTTACTTCTTTCTGAAGAATAAAGTTCTAGGCCAAACTAGGAAGCAAGTTATAACAGTCTTTGGTTCCTAATGCTGTATTCACAAGAAAAAAACCAAAAAATCCAAAAGGCTCAAAGTATTTTTGAAAGCTGATTTTGCTCCTAAGAATGTCCTGAAAAATTATTAGGCACTGGAACTACCAATTTTGGTGACTTTTTCATGGCCTATACTAATTTTTAATAACATTTTACTTCAACTATTGTATAATTATTCAGCTGTTTTTTGGTTCAAGTTCCTCCTCTTACTACAACTTCAGTGAGGACAATTAATGGACATCCAGTAGTGTTTGATATATGAGACACACGGACGGTTTGCAAAGAAAGCAGTCAGTATTTAAGAATACATCAAACAGAACAAATAATACATGAAGTAAGAATGCCACAATAGTTTTAAGTGAGATGAAGTGCGCTAACACTTCCTTCTTAGGAAGAAGGAAAAAGAAAATAGGAAAAGATAAAAACCATAAAATTTTAAAGCAAAAGTAGGTACAGAGAGGAAATTTTAAAGTATACTCCCACACCTTACTCAGGTTTCCTAATTTACTATTAGATTTACACTTAGTTTTACAGTTAATGCTTTTATGCAAAGCACTCATCACTCCTAATCTCAATGTCCAGTGTCCTTGAAAAACTGGAGAACCTCTTTCTTCATTCAAAAATGCCAAACATCTCTCTTTGTGCATTACTATGACTATAATATTCATTTATTCTATCACTGTCTGCCCCATTCTCTTCTTTGAATAGGATATACCTGTGCTCACCTTCAGCTTCTATCATTTACTACCGAAGCAATGACACTCAGGCAGAATACCAGCCTTCATTGCTCGTTTGTTAATGTTTTCTTCCAAAAAGTTTGCACTTGCTTTGATGTTATCTCTCACAAATGGCAGAAACTCTTTGCAGACATTCACTGAACTACCTCACTATCATTACTTGATTACTCAAAAAATTCTGTTTTGCCATGGTTCTTAAAAACACAGCAGTAAAAAGTTACACCTCTCTAGCATGAAGATACCACAGTCTACTACCCTGACCAATGTTACACCGCTGCTTTAAAGAAAGCAGTCCATTTGAACACAACCACTGTGCCCTGCTCATAGGTCTAACCTCCTGAAAACCTGTTCTGTATAGTACCTAGCACAGAAGAGTGCTGCTCCATGAGTGCAGGCACCTAGGTGTAAAGGTAAAACCATTCCAACAGCAGAATAAAAAAAACCAAACCCCAAAACAACACAGATGAAAAACAAAGTAACATTTACACCTGCAGGAGGTATCATAGTTTCTAACATTTTTAAACACAGGTTAAGTTACTTAGAGTTACACATTTCTTGTAGATGTCCAATTTAAAAAAAAATAAAAGAAAGACAATGTAGCTAATAAAATCATCATTCAGCCAGGTAAGAGGTTTTTCTCAGATCACTTCTAAAATGGAGTGTTGTAAAAATGAGGACATTGCTCTTTATCCTTTGTTCATACACCAGTTACACGTAGCAAGCACTGTAGCAGCCGAGTAACTCAAAATCCACACTGATACAAAAGTGTCAGTGTCTGCTTAGTCTTTGTGACAAAAATGCATATTTAATGAAGCATAAAATGGAAACACTAGTAATTTAAAGCTGTACAGTTAAGACTGTTTAGCAAATTTATAGGTCATATACACAACTTCAAATGCAATAAAGTATTTTCAACTCACCATTGTGAACTGCCCACATTATTCGGAAAGCTGGACCACCAATCTCATCAAAAGGTTTCCTACGGGTGATTACCTCCCAGAGAATAATACCCCAACTGAAAACGTCACATTTTTCACTGTAATTGCTACCTGGAAGAAAGCCATCAATATAATTTGACTCTTTTCTATGTAACACGTTAAAAAGTAACACAGTTTGAGCAGATCATAGAATCAGGTCGGAAAAGAGCTCCAAGATCATTGAATCCAGCCTTTCACTAAACACAACGTCAACTAAACCACGGCACTAAGTGCCGTGCTGAGTCATTTCTTCAGTGCTTCCAGGGATGGTGACTCCACCACTCCCCTGGGCAGCTTGCTCCAACAAATAAATAGCTCTACATACTTACTTTCACTTCACATTTATTTTGGTGAGGAAAAAAACAAGTTTTCTAAACCTGGCTGATTTATGCTAACTTAAGTCTGAAATCACTTGACAGTATGACTGTTAAGAATGCCCCTCTCTGGGAATCAATCCTTAGAGTCATCTTAAAATGATAAAATGCATCCGTTTCCTTATTTAATATAAATCACAATTTATTATGTTTAAAAAATCTCTTGCATTCAGGGTTTAATTGATTACATTTGTTTCCTCTAAATATTCTTCAATTCACTTCTTCCAACCTTAGTCACAATATGCCAGCCAATAACATCTGTTGCATTCATTACTCTTTATTAATTACAGGTCTATCAGAAGAACTACTAAGTTACCATATGAACAAATCAGGAGAGTCCTCAATTCCTGACCATCTTATTTCCTCCTGGTCTATTATTCTTATTCTTTTTGTAATGTCATTACTTAATTAAAATTCTTTGACCATAAGTTTAGTATTTCTAAGACTCCTAAAGTGCTGAAGACAGGTAAGTGACATAGAATAATAAATAAAAATGTTCAGAGGCTACAAAGAATGTATGCTTTGTAACCATAACTCATGCAAATGCTAATAAGAAATGTGAATGGCTAATGACATGAGAATAAATGTGCAAATATAAATTATAGGAGATTTGCTCATCTATCTTCAAACAAGGATTAAAATTGGCATATAGTGGCCAAGAGATTTTTTTGTTGATACCTAATCAGAAAGCATTATTCAGACAAACCATTTCAGTAACAGTGGAATTAAAGAAGTCTAGTTTCACGTGAATATCCACCATATAGCACCAGTTGCAACAGGCTCCACTACCTGTGAGCCAGCTTCCTCTGCCCCCATACCTCTGACAAACTGTGTGAGGCAAACAGTCTGTTCTCTGGCCAGTTCTTCCAGTCCAGACAGTTTGCAAGACAAACACAAGAAACAGGGTGCAGCACGAACCACAAGCCCTCTTTAAGTGAAGGCACTAATTTGGACTTTAAAAAACTCTCTAAGAATGCGGATCTCCGAAAATCTTTTCACCTGTATCAAAGTAGCTGAATGTGGCTAATGAGTTCAAAAGGTACAAAGAAAGAAAAACAAAGTCAGCTTTATCAGTCGGCTTATCTTCAAAGGTGCTGGAGAAAAAAAGTCATGTAAGCAACGGCAGATCACTAAGGGGAGCAAAACAGTCCCTAAGCAGCCACAGCACTTCTGTAACACACAGCCTATGAAACTGAAGTAGTTCTATTCCCCTGTTCGAGCAGTGAAATTCTATTTTGTGGCTGAGAAGTCTTGGACTAATTCTGAAAAGAGAGAGTCCAAAAGAAGTGAGAGAGTATTCCGTGTTGTTTCCTTATGTGAGAGACTAAGATTGCACAGACACAGTAATTCCTCAATTTATCCAATTATCCCACAGCAATTTTAAAATACTTTCTTCTTAAGGGAGTTCTGATATTAGAATTGCTCTCTTTCACTTCATCCTGATCTATATCATATTATTTTCATTTAGATTACTTGATCTGTACAAGGCTTTAGGTGCCCTAATGCTTAAAATGGGGGGAAAATCTTAATATTATGGCACCTACTTCACTAAGCACCATCTTCTGCGACAGATACTTCTCATGCCTTTATTGTTCTCATCCAGAAACCTTAGTACTAGAACAGCACCAAATTAATATTAGCCTTTATTCCATTGTTGAATTCTGATGCAGTAACACAAGCAAAGAAATTTTTAACAATTTTGACACTTGAAGTGGTTATTTTAGTAGTTGAATGACTGTTTCAAGAGTAATTTGATACGCTGCATCGTAGAAGATGCATCATACTAGATTCTTTCCTTTCCTTGATACTTGTGTTTTTTATAATGATTTGTCTATTTATCAGTAAATGCTTTCAGTTAAAAGTACATAAAAAAACATGTAAATAAAAGGCTTTTTGCTGCTATCCAACAATACAACTGCAATACAAGATTTCTTTGTTCTGCCTTGCTGGATTCATACACCAGAGGAACTAGGATATGAACTGTAAATCCCTACTACAATACACTTATTTATATCCATTTTAGTTAAGATTTTTCACCAAAAAAATCTAGCGTTAACACTGATTGTTCAATTGTTTATTTCTAAAATAAAAAAAATTTCTCCTATTTATACAATTTAATTTAACAATAAACAAGTGTTAAGAAAAGAAGCAGTCCTGGCTAAAAAACCAGAGGAAGTGCCTGAATATAAAATGACATAATGGAAAATTTTCAGGCATCAGAGTGAAACAAATAACCCTTGGGTGGGTACTCTAAGCACTATGTGGAAGAAAATGGTACCCTCAGAACAAAAGTTCCAAAGGTGATGTTTGAGAGGAATCTTAAAACTGTATATGGACAGTTCCTGGAATAAGGACAGTAAAAGAAAAGAGGCCACTTGGATCCAGAATCTGGGAAACCAGTGCTGCACCTAGGCACTTGCCAAATACATCAGATCAAGGACACCTGCTTCCTAAAGCAGGAGGGTGACTTTTCCAGACCATTGCTAAATTGCACTGATAATTAAGGTACTGACTGGTTAAAAAGTGTTTAATCTGCAATTTAATATCTACTGGAATATTTCTCTGACAATCATGCAGCAATTATACCTATCTAATTATCAAGTATCATCAGTCTTTCCCAATTACACTCCAAGAAATAGCTTGTTTTCCTACTTAACCAAATTAACTGGCATTAACAAGTTCCTCAGCATGTAGGAAAGAGGAAGTACATCAAATCCCTAGATTACACAAAAAGCAGATGAAGATGGGAGTTACAAGAAAGTGGGGGATCAAAAAAGAAGGCAATTATGTTCAATTTAGAGACACTAACAGGGAAATTCTAAAGTTAAAAGCTGATCAGAGTAGGGAGTGAAAGTAATGACAGTGTATTTAAATGTCACAAGAGTTTGAAATGATTTAAGAATCTTAGAAGCAGTAAAATTGTGGGGAAAGAGCCCTCTGGCTGTATTTTACTTACTTACAAAATAAGGAACTGCAGCCGTCTAAAGGTACCCCTTATGTAAATCTCAGCAATGAGAAATAAAGGTTCCACATCGTCATGTAATTAAATGTCTAATACCAACATGAGAGAGTCGGTTCAGTGCTGCTCTTCAAACTTCTGCACAATTATTTGACAATATACAATTGTACAGATTTTTTAAAAAATGTTGGACTTCTGCCAAGACTCTTTCAGTTGTTACCTCAAACTTTAGTAAACTTTATTTTAAAGACGACATGATACTCTTATTCTTACATCACACTAATTCACAGCTGCATCCCTAAAAAGAAAATGTAATATTGACACTGAATTTGTATTACCTTCAAAGACTTCAGGTGCCATCCAAGCAGCACTTCCTTTATTGTTGGTCATGTGTGTTTGAATATCACAGGCTGTACCAAAGTCACAGATTTTTAGAACTGTCCCCCCAGCTACCAAGAGCAAACTGTCAAAGAAAAAAAAGGATATTAAAATTGTAGAATGAAGTGGTCTGGTAACAAATCACTCTTTATTTTTTTTTAATCCCAACAACTATCATTCTAATATAGGTGAATATCTTAGGCTTTGCATCTCACGGCTTTGTTTTATAACCTGGGAAATAAGTAAGGTAATTTGTGTCTAATGTGAACATATTACATATTTTAAAGTAATCCAATATATGTTGTAATTTATTAATATTTCTACATGCTAGATTTTAAATAAATATCTCTACCCCTAGCAAACCACTAAGTATATATTGACAAAATTAGTCTTTCTAAGTCTAGATGCCAGGGGCTGAAAACCAACAAGTGCTGTAACAATTTTACCAAAAGAAGAACAATCAAGACTCCCACTAATGTCAGTCAACACAGCTATTTATTCAAATGGAAGCACTCGAAGATACATGTGAACGACTCTCTAAATCAAAATTGGGGAACACAAGAAAGAACTAAAGATTTAAATTGTGGCTTCATGTTATAATTTTACCTGGTAATAACTGCAGGTTACCACCAAAAAGAGATGACTCTGCTGATCCTCAAATACCTGTTTCTATCTAATCTGTGGAGCCAGATCTGAAGCTGTAAAATGAGTTGGATAACAGACTGACTGGGTAGAAAACTATTAAATTTTGTTTTGGTGGAAAGTGATGGGAGCTTCTGGCAGGGGTAGCAGAACAGGCAGAAGAAGGGGATAAAGGAGGATGGCCACGTGGCAAAAGAGCTCTAATGCAACAGATTAAATACGACATTAGAACCAATCAATCCCCCCACAATGTTCTCTTATTGAACACCACAACCATTCCAAAACGGGAAGATTTTAAATGCCTCTGATTAGAAGCCCTATTCCTAATAAAATCCTCTTCCATGATGCAGGGCGGGAGCAAGGTATTCTTCCAGTTTAACAGAAAGTAACTGAATACAGTTCATTTTCTGTATCATATACCATCATTCTGTAACTGAAGTTTCAAATGCACAGCTTTCATTTGGAATACAGTACATCCAAAAGTTAGTACCAATTAAAGGTATTTCTTTTAAATGCAATAAAATTATTATAAATTATCTTAAATTCCAATTGTAAGAAAATATGAAAAACGAACCATAAACCTACTTTGGTGGTTTCAGGTCTCTGTGAATCAGAGCCTTTGGCTTCATACTGTGGAGATACGCCACTCCTTGGGAACACTGTAAACACCAACTCATGGCATGTGCAGCAGTATAATGAGGCAGAGGTTCAGCACCATGCAGCACTGCAAAACAAAGGCACAAACTAAAAAGAACTTTATTGCATATTACAACAGATACAATGGAGTTAACAAAATACCAGTCGGAAAGCTCTGTGGAATCTAAGTAATTACTAACACCTCATTACTGCAACTAAAAATATCCTTCTGCAGACTGTTAAAATAGTCTGTTAAAATAACAGAAATGTCAAAATATTTCCCATTTTTTTAGTATACTTTCCATAATCTTTTATGTTAAAATTCAATATGAAAGGTGTTGCTTATTCTCAGCTATGTCTGCTAAAGTCTGTGTTAAACAAATGCTCAGGGAATTTACAAATTAAGGAAGAATGTTTTCAGATGTTCCACTGGAAAACCTTAAATTACTTGCATAAAATATAAGAAACTGATATCAAGAACAAACCAGTGGAGTGAAAAGAGGTTTTAAAAAGCACACTCCTTTCTCCTTAAAATTATTTTAAGAATTTCAAAGAACCACATAATCGTTGGAAGAGACCTCTGGAAGTCCACCAAGCAGGTCAAGCAGGCCACCTCCAGCTGGTTGCCCTGGACTGTGTTCAGGTGGCTCCTGAATAGCTCCAAAAATGGAGACATATTTATGAAACAACTTGTAGTTTATACTATGTTTGCCCTAATACTAGCACTTTAACTCCAGGAAGTTGAAATGATACTCACCATTGTACAGAGAACCTCCTTCAGCATACTCCATAACAAGACACACCTTTGGGGGAAAGGGGACAAAAAATAGGCATATTTTCAATGCAGAGGCAGAAAATAGCTTTTGTAAACTGAAAGGGAAGTTCTTTGAGAGCAACTGCAAAGCCTCCATACCTAAGCTAATGGAAAATATATCAGTCAGTTTGAAATGTATGTATTTACATGTAAGAGAAATGAGTTTTACATTTAGTTCTCATTGTAAGTTAGAAAATAAAAGAATGACCTCCCCCCTCCTCAGACTTAAAAAGCAAATACTGTCTTCAAACTGCAGTTCACTGTCCTTTACTTTCTTCCTTTAGTAGCTTACAAAAAAAATTCATTAAATATCATGTCAAAAGAATTTCACTAGTACTGAGAAAGAAAAGGGATGCAGCATTATTTTAAGCAATTAAAGAGCCCAGAGAAGAATTAGCTAAGGATACATCTGTCCTGTCATAGCACTCTCTTTTCTGCCCAGAGAATTCATGGGACTGTTTGCAGCTGTGGCAGAAAGCAAGCAAATCCTGAAAATTGCATGTATGAAAATAGAACTGATTTACAAGCTATAATCATGTGTTGCTAATGCATTTACTTTCAGTATTGCTGATTTGCAATTAATAGGACTGTAGATATGAATGTAAACATATATGTAATATACCAAATGCCATTTTGACAAACTGAAGTATAACTGGTGTTTAGAAATAGCTTTGGGGTATTCTTGAAAGAATTTATTTTTCATAGCAGAAGAAAGAAAAAACAAATACCTGAAAATATCAACCAACCTACATATCTGTATATTTCCTTACTGTGGCTAAAACATAAAAAATATATAAAATATACATTTTTAATATAAAATACATGTTCTGTGCATTGAAGCTTGCATACGTTAAGCTAGTCACCTTTTGTCATACTGACATAAGCTATAACTTACTGGGTTTAGACAGGCTCCATATAACTTGACGATATTGGGATGGTTTACTCGTGACAGTTGTCGAAGCTGCAATACAAATCACACAAACCATGGGAAAAAGGGTAATGCTTTATTTTCATAGCTATAAATAATACACCACAACAGCAAGTACAATTTTCTATATCTGCATAACCTCAGATGGTGATTTTAGGAATTACAAGACTAATTTTGCATTTTATTATATGTAATCAGGTTTGTGTCAAACGGGAAATGTGTTTTAAAAGAATGTTAGAAGAAATTACATTTAAAGAAAGTCTGTTTTTCAGGTTGTAGTAAAGTCACTCAAGTCACAAGCGCTGTGCAACTATGACCTCTATAGATTTGGTGCTCTTCCTAGAGCCTTCAGTTTCAGAGTATATAAAAATTGTCTGATTCAATAAAAAAAAAAATCAGGATCATACTGGCTGTTTTCACAATATGGAAGATAAATACTCTAAAATCCCCAAGCCCGCAATCCTATAAAATAATTTAATATTAGAATGACATAGTTCCAAGAACCTATTACTGTTTGTACTGACAATTGCACTATTTTGCACTGGTTTTTTTTACCAGTACATAGTAGAAGCAAGCAAAAAAGGATTTTTTTTCCCCCTTACACAGACTTCTGAAGTAGTTTATGCTGTCTATGGAGCAAATGCTATTTTTTCTATAGACTTCAGAAAATCTAAAAAATCGGAATGAAATATTTCAGAATGAACTGATCCTTGTGCTGTGCAGGGTTTCCTGAATAGCAGTAATTACTGAAGCTCTTCTGGGATTATCTACTCAGATCTCTTTCAAACACAAAAATCCCAAGAGATAGATCAGATCTACTCAGTGTTAAACTAGACTCAGATTATTAACCTTAAAAACTTTCCATGGTGATGAACAACATATAAATATTTACAGAGAGGCCTATTACAAGCATGCTCCTTTCAGCCCTTTACTGTGTTACATTTCATTAGAGTTAGCTCTAAATGTAAGAGTTTTGTTTTTAACATATTTTGTGTATCTTGAACATTCTAAATTATAACTGAATAAATACTAAGCAGTATGTCACAATAGATCTCATTCAAATTAAACATTTGATTCTAGAAAATACTATGTATCTTGTGAAGTTTATCAGTATATCAGAACTACTCAACGCATTTTTGAAGAAGTAAACATTGAATGAAAACAGTCATTGCTTTTAAGGTAGCAATGTACTTATATATAAGAAAAAAACGAATCAAATTATTAGAACTGCTGAAAAAAACCCTCAGAAACAGTCTCAAATATCAACCCGTTTGTGCTGGAGAACCTACGCTGTAGCCCCTGGCAATGTTAATCAGCTCCAAGGCTTTGGTGGGCATCCCAGCTGCACCCTGACTTCAGACTGGGACAGAATCTAAGAACTGTTATCTCCCCAGTTGTGTGCCCTCCTCTCTCCCACACTCTTGCCTTTCAGTTTTTATGAGAAGCAAACTTAAGGAGCTGCAATGTGCTTTGACAGGTCTCCTGTTCTGCAAGACAAGGGTCCAGGCCTGAACCGGGTACCACAGGCGGCATTTATCTCGTGATAAAGACGTTATCTTTTAGTACACTAAATGCACCCATGAATTTCAGGAAACAGGCTCTACCAAACCCCATATTTTCCATCAAATTTACTGTACCTCTACAATGAAGGCTTTTCTTTCAGATTCACTTTCTATCTGTTTAATGGCTACATCTTTAGCTCGCCATTTTGCCTTGCAGACCACACCGAAGGCTCCTCTTCCAACAACCTAGAATGAAATATAAAACACTAGAGTTAAAACTTGAAATGGTTTCATTTGCTGTGCAGGACTTCACCAACAGAAAAGCAATTTAATTTAGAAAACTGAAGATATACAGGCTCCAGTTTTGCAGTAGGAATTGAATACTATGCCATCAAAGCATAACAGGTCTTAGCTAAGCTTACTCAAGAAATCATTTACAGAAGAACTGGAAAACACACATACAAAACCTTTTATTACTAATGTGCAGTAACAGTATTTCAGAAAAGTATAATTGCAAATATTTAGAACAAGATTTGCTCAGAAGAAAATTAGAGGAATGAGAGCAATTTTTTTTGTAGGTTCCACCCGTGAAATTATATCTATCTGCTGTATTTGTTTATTCTTGCTAAGAACAGGAATTAAAACTTCTGAAATTTACATGCATACACAAACAACTGCCCAGGACCATGATGAAATTGGGATGAGGTGTTTGGTGTGCTCAGAATGTGCCATAAGATATCCACGGGAGATGCACAGAACAGGCCCCATTCTGCTCTGTTAAAGAACAGGACCTGTTGGTTGCAGCCTCCTCCCCCAGCCACAGCGCAGGGCCTTGACTCTTGTCCTGACGTAACACATGCTAACTATTTTCTTGCATTCCACAAGTGAGATTGGAAACACCAAGCCATGAATGATAGCTGAGCAGCCTACAAGAATAGTACATATAAACAAATTGGAAACAATGAGTCACTGGAAGACATAAAAGTCCCAGTCAGTCTTCCTTGTTATTTCCTTTTCTCTCTCAGACCACGTTTTGAAGAAAATTGCCCATTTTTTGGGGGTTGGCAGGCCCTCCACCTTCTCCTGCCACAAAAGTTGTCCATCACAAAGCCTCTACCCACCTTGCACAGCACATGACCAGACCTACAGAATAAGAAAAATCTCATCAGTTGGTGTGTGCTGTAAGTCTGCATTTCGCAGAAATGGTAATCAGTGAGCACATAAAAATCCACCGTGCAAGCACCTGGGAAATACTAAGGACAGTTAACGAGAGAAGGATGCCACAGAGCAGCTTGTGCAGGATGAAGTATGTTGGCAGCAGCAATACAGTTCCAGATCTGCTGCTCCCCTACACTGTGAAGGAATCCAAACAAGGTTACCCCAGTGAGTGGGAAGAACTCTCCCTTCCACTTAGGGAAAAGGAGGTGGGCATATAATGAATTCTCCTAGGTGGATACAATTGGCCTTATGGTGCA
Organism: Mohoua ochrocephala; assembly: GCA_013398855.1. Lineage (NCBI taxonomy): Eukaryota > Metazoa > Chordata > Aves > Passeriformes > Acanthizidae > Mohoua > Mohoua ochrocephala. The sequence goes on from VZTA01011687.1 coordinate 49,519, forward strand.
AGCCTCTGTGAGACACCTTTTAAAAGGCTCCTTTTCTCAATATACATTTTCTCATACTCTTTCACCGTTTTTGACTACAACTCTGTTACATTTAATCCAGTGACAGAAACAAAAAGAGCTATTTGAAAACAGTGCATATATGTCAGTTAAAAGAGTGGTCTCAAAATTTAATGAAGTAATTTGACTTTTTTTTTAACTTAGCCTGAATCACTTACAACAGTTTGTGATGGGTCAGGCTTACTTTTTTTCTGGCTCGTCATCTCTTTCCTTGCTGAAAAGACTTGTATATGCCCATATGTACAAATACACTATATGTATTATTACGTATATGATTTTAATATTATGACTATGCAATATATACTACATGTATTTTTATACAGTAAATATATTTATTTTTCACATGTATAACAAAAAAAAGAACACCCACGTATCCCTTGCATTTGACTCCACATGGTCAAATTCAGCTCATAAGTCAATATAAATGCATACTGATCCCGGGCAGATGAATCCATGACTATTTGCAAGTTTCATCCTGAGAACTGGTACATATATTTCCAGTTCATATACTAAAGAAATCATAATTTTTCAACGTTGTTGTATTTTTTAACAATGTTTCTATTAAATGAAGAAACTAACAGAAACAAGTGTACTGCCCAATGTAATGTTTTATATTGGGCCATGTATGTCACAATATTTGGGTTTTAGTTGAAAAGTGGAATAAATTCCAAGAATCAGATGCACTTTAAGAAGTCCCACTGATGACTGGAAAAAAATAATAATAAAAAATAAAATCGGTGTCGAGCACCAAGAGGAAGAGTTTACCAGGCAATCTAAACCTTAATTACGTAACAAAAAGCTGTGAGACCATCAGGTACGTAAATTTTATTGTTGGTGAAAATAGTTTGATAAATGATTGCAGTCAAGGTTTCCTAACAATTTATCAGTGACTTGTTGCCTGCTTAGGCAGAGGGTTGAACTTGAGAAGAGGACATGAATGCAGTGCATATTTACCTAGGATACAGGGAAAACAGAAGAGCCGATCCTCCATTAAAGCAGCTTCGGCTCTTGGATAGCACACGAAAGGAGCAACCACCAGAAAGAATGACGGATCCGATACAAACCGAAGTTTACCATATGTGAAAACTCAGTATGTTTTTCCTACTTAATCTGGAAGAAGTACCTTAACTGTAGCAAAACCCCCTTTATAATCGACAGAATGCAGCTTGTGGTGGAGTCCATTTGCATATAATTTTCTTCACTTAAACTTCTTTAAAGGAGTAAGTCAGATTTTGTCAGAACAGTTTAAACACTGTCGTTTCCTTCAGCACCGCGCGCTGGAACTAAGTAACTTAATAGCACAGGAGGGAGGCACTGCCTGAACTTAAGTTTCTTCATGCTCATTCCTTCTTGTCCCCTGCTGTTGGTGTCACACCATATGTTTGGGCAATAGTGCATATTCGGAATTATATGAAGCACAGTTAATGGAATTATTGACACAACAAATCAATAAACAGCAGTTGATCTGTAGCACTGTGTATGTTTGGAAAATGATCTAAAAATAAACACATTCTTCTGGTAAAAGATTTTGTTCCTCTAAATGTCTTCTAGGAGAAAAAAGGAAAATAAAGGGCAGATGAGGCATTCAGAAATAGAATAAGAACAAGTGTGCTTCTACCTTTCTCACAGAAGAGAATTAAGTTTGTCAAAAACCACTCGGTACGTGACACAAAAACATTTTAAACTGGGAGTAACACTTAAAGAGATTCAAAGATTGAAAAGTGTATTAAAATTTATTCTTCTACCTATAAAATTCATACCAGTAAAAAGTTACATTCTACTGTGTGACAAAGTGACATGGTGAAGGACAGTGCCACTTGCATGTTTTCCAGATAATGTATTTAGAGTCTTATTTAAAGAATATGAACCATACAAGAGCCCTGGAACAAGCATTACCTCTGTCTCTGTGTACAAATAGTATCAAATGCTGTACATAAACAAAGATACATGATACTGACTTGTAAGTATGTAGACTATACTGACTGGTAAGTTATGTAGACTAGAAATCATGCAGGAAATAGAGACTGCAGATATGTTAAGACCTTAAGGATGTATTTTGTCCTAAGGGATGTGACCAGTAATTTCCCCTCCCCCAGTAAAACAAGAAAAATGCATCTGTTTATTCAGATGCACCATAATCCCCTAACAAATGTCAAAACTTTAGAAGAATTAATTTCGACTTTGCACTAACTGCACAGGTTTTCTATTAACTCAAAAACATAAAAATGCAAAGTTTTTCTCTCTAGCCATAAAGTTTCCATGTAAGGTAGTTCTGCATGCTGGATACCTAGTGCTTTTCTTTCTAAAAAAAACCTTGCTGGATATATAAGACAGCAATAAAATATAATAGCTCCCCGATTAGCAGACACAGTATTCTTTGGAGAACCAAGTTCATAATTTGCAGTATCTACCATGTGACATGCTTGTTTACGATTTTGGGAAACAAGACAAGCAGCTACAAAAACCCAACAACAGGAACCCAACAAAACCCATCCTTCCAAAGCGACAGCAGGCTTTAAGTTATCTTTAATATCTATGTCACTTTGTTTACTGGTATATTTGCAAATGAGACGGTATGTATGCAAACTGAACTTCTGCATCTCTCAAGCTCCACTACACAAGACAGAATGGAAAAAAAGAGAAATGTTCTATAATGCTTTGTAAAAACACAAAAAAGAATCCCATTTTAAAATTCAGTTGCTTCTACTCTGTCTACCAGAGCTCCAGCAGTACCAATAAAGTATACTAATATTTTCAGTTTTTCACATATCTGCCCGTATGACAAATGGAGCATAAATTAAGAAAAAAAAAAAGTGCCAAAAGAAGCCATGAACAACAGTCTACAGCATCTAAAAATACATGCCTACACTTTCTACCATTCATTCAAATAGCCTCAAATTCCAGCTTTGGTTCCTCTGTGTGTGCTATGCTTTATTAAGTAGGTTGAAGCAAATCGGCCCCGTGCCACAGATGACTGTGGCCAATACCCTGGCAGCACTTTGAGGAAGGAGTTTGGATCTATCTGCCAATTCTTACAGCTATGTTCCTTGACTGGTTAAGTTTATTTGTACTAGTGTCAGCCCAGCTCTAAATGTTGCTTTTCCTTTCTGGGATTCATACAGCATTGAAGAAACCTCCAAACCCTCTCCACTCCCTCACCTCTAAAACCCCTGTAAGCAATCCTACTAATTTCAAGTAAACTAAGTAATTTAGTTTAGATTTGGTTTCTAAGTTCCAACTTAAAGGTAATACAAAACACCGCAGGAAAAAAAAAAAATTTGTTCCTGAAAGAAACTGCTTATTAAAATCAACTTAGATTCTTAATAAATATAGGCAAGTTCTGCTTGACACAAACTCATACAGTTGGTCCCTTTCTAGGGTTTCATCTGTTAGAGCTGTATAACATTGTACCCTTTTCATTCAGTGACTTGTCTAACTGAATTTAGTTCTGTTTTAAGAACTAATTCTCTTTTCAGCTTCTTTAGAACATGTTTATGAAGAATCAAAGTGTCATCTTATATGTTCATGAAATTACAGAATCATAGAATGATTTGGGTTGGAACGTACCTTAAAGATTATCTAGTTCCAACCCCCCTGCCATGGGCAGGGACACCTTCCACTAGACCAGGTTACTCAGAGCCCCATCCAGCCTGGTCTTGAAAATTATGTTTCCAGAAATTCTTCCTTTGCTCTGAACGTGCAACCGACCCTCTCTGCATTTTGATAGCTCAAGTCATCCCAAGAAATGAGTGCATCTCAAAGATAACAGTTTATCAAGTTATACTTTCATTCTGGCTTATTACATACCGAAAAGCTTTTACACACTGATAGGGTTTTATATATCTGTCTCGAGAACTGAACTCATTTTAAATACCAGCAATTTAAAAACATTAACAAAACAACTGTCTGATGCTCTAGTATGAATCAATTTGTTCTGTTAGAGCAGCCCAGAGAGTGCATTATTGTTTTAGAAACAAAATGTTGGGTAATGAGGCACTCAGGGTGCAGGACTCCAACATGAGTTGGGCTTTCTGGGCTGGCACTGTCTAAAATTAGTGGTCTTTGGAAAAAAACCAAACCAAACCAAACAACAAACAAATACTCTGCAGCCAGTAAAATACGGCTACAGTCCACTGGGTGGAACAAATAAAGGACACGTGAAATTCGCTCTGTTGCTTTAGTTTTTTTCTTAGGGAAAGGCATTAGACATAGAACTCTATTATTATCTTGTAAATATGGATCTTGCTTTCATCACAGGAACAGGAAGGTCTGTGAGGTTTCTTTCCCATGTGTTCTTTATGAGACTGAAGCATGAGTCCATTTTACAGGACACAAACTGATTCACTGAATATATCTGCATGTGCAGAAATGAGTGTAAAGTTCACATTAACAGTTTAACCAGCTTATTAGCTGCCTTCTAACTCACTGCACAGTAAATTTCATCCACATGGAATCGGTGTTGCATAACTTCTGCTATAAATCCACACCCCAGCTGACACTTCAGCTACTTTCTTATGTAGATGAAGAGAATCTTCCATTGGTGTAACTAAACTAAATTTAAGTAGTCATTTGAATTAATTCAGAAATGTATTAAGAGCAAAATCAGAGAAAATACTGGCATACGTTTTCACCATATACCAATTTTTAGCCTTTGTTTTTGAATAGCCAGCTTTGCACCTTGAAGTCTTACTGAAAAAGGCTGCGAAATTCAACTGACTTCAAATGGATTTCTAACTATCACCCTTGGTTCTTGAGAACCAATCCTTCTGTACTCATGTCAGATACCCAAAGATGCTGTTCAGATCTCAAATCACATCTGGTTCTTGTCCAAATTTCTTCCAATTTTTCAGGCTGGTATTCTGCAACTGGAGATGATCCCCCAGGACACAGAAACACTAGAGGTAATAACAGCTCCATGTTCAACAACAGCTTACACAAATCTGCTTTACCTTGTAATGCACATAATCAGCCACTGCATCTCATTAACTTTTTAAAAGTTAACCATATAGAGGGGAGCAAAACCCAGTTGCATTGCTGTATTGCTCATTCCCTTGCCTCTGAACTGCTTTGCTCCAGAATTGGAAGGAACACCTGCAGTTCTCAGCACACTACTCAGTTAATGAAATTAATCAACTGTTTCAAAAATATCTAAGATAGGTGGACGTACCATAAATTGCATCTCCTTAGTTGCTGGGACCTTAAGTAAATTTTCTAAAATACATATTTATAAAGCTTACCTTTTCATCTCAAAGACAACATTACCCTAATTCTCATAGAATTAACTACTGCTGCCATAATAGATTGTTGAAAATAAACTTCACTGTAAACTGCAATATACCAGTAGAGCATTAAACAACAGTTTTCAAATAATTTACACTTTCAGACCATCTAAAAGTAACTTGCAACTATGCAAATATGGTGTTAGTTTTTAAACCTGGCTACATCAGACAGTGAGCAGGCAGGGCCACAGTATACATGACCAGACATGTACCTTTGGCTGCGCAATCCAAGGATACACACACCATGTGATGAAGAGGTTTACGTTTTGGTCACGTATGAGACTGTCACCCAGTTACATGATGGAGGAAAGCCTGTGGAACTTTCAGGAAAGACTGGCAGGGAGTAGGCTGCCAGAAAAATTAAAAACCAAAGTCTGTTTGTTGCTTAGGTGTGGAAGTTCCTCTGGGAAGAAACGACAGGAGTGTTTACACTAGACTTAAATATGAGGTTTTAAAATAAGGCTATTAGGCTTTTTATTATTAACTTGATTTCAGTTATATTAAGTTTTATTTGTTCAGTTTCTAATGATTTCTCTATCTAATACCTAAAAACTTAAAAAAGGGCCATTTTCACAATTGAAAACTTGCATAGTAAACTAGAGAACATTTCTGTTGAACACAAGTTTTATGATGTTTTTCCCCTTCTAGTTTTGAAGATGCTCCTGCTGTGTCATATCAATTTTGATTTGACTCCAACTCTTTCAAAATAATTGTCTCTATATTTTACTTCATTTTAAGCACTTGAAATAACAAAAGGGCAGCCTGAAGCTGGAGATATGTTTGACTGGTGGGAAGTAACACTACAGTACAGTTAGTTATGTGCATGGTAGCTAAAGCAAAATATGGTATATTCTTGTTTTTATGCAGTAGAACTCAGACAAACATAAATGAAAGTGCACTTATAGATCTCACATTTATTAGCAAGGTCTCTGGGCCTGCAAGTATTCCAGAACTTCAATATCTATTAATAAACCAGTGGCAGAGTGGGACTGCTATCTGCTGACAAGACAGCCTTGATAATACAACAGCAAAGCTATGATTATAAAAGCATTTGAGTTTCCAGTGTAGATCTCTTAACACTCAATTTTGAAACATCTGAAGTTTGCCAAGCATAAATATGACCATTTTGAGATATTACAGCCACTCAAAATCCTTGAAAACTTCAGAGCCTAAAGTGAGAGCACAGAAAATAGTCAGTAAGGATGTGTGTTTTGTTATGACTACAAAGTTGACTATTTGTGCTGAAACTGCATCATGAGTAAGAGGTCAACACCCACAGCTGAGAAAAGCAAGGTCTAAGTATGATCTCCAATCCATCTGTTTTATTGTAAAGTAGGTCTTTTTTCTTCCTCTGTGCAATGACATTTAGACTGTGTTCAGCACTAGGGTATCCCCATTGCCTATTAGTACTTCTGGCAGGACAGGTACACTCAAAATGCTGCACCAGCTGTCACCAGATTTTTTCATGGAGACAACACTTTATCAGAGTTCTCCTGTTTATATCACATAAGTTTTTTTTATCTCTAACAAAGATACTGCGTTGAGAATAATGCAACAACTGCATTAAACAATTTTTTACTTAGGCATCGTCTCTAGATACATTTTTGTGCCGACAGTCCTGTTTCTGTGAGTGCCAGGCACACGTATGGGACACAGAGAAGCTCTGAGCACTAAACTCTAGAATGCTAAACTCTAGTTCCACCAATTACACACTGTGCAGCTCCGCACTTCCTGTACGTAAACCAGCAACATAATCCTTGCTAACAACCTCCCCAAGGGTGCTGTGAGGATTAAAGAATTGTACAGTGCTTTATTCATTCAGCGGGCTATGTCTAACACAGCAGATGTGCTACTCACTTCTATGAGCCATCACTGGGCACCTTCACATGATAGATAAGTTCTTACCCACTCAAACTTACTTTGTTGGGTGAGAAACGCCATTTCCCCCAAAACATGGGATTTGATCCCTGGCAAGTGTTGCAAAAACAACAAAAATACTTTCACTTCAGAACAGTTAAACGCCTAAAGGGAAGCTGAACAACTAGACTTACAGAAACAAAAATCTTCATGATTGCCAAATTCATAGAAAGAGATAAAGGCAATCTTTTGAAAGATATTGTCTTCTGAAAATTTCCAGTGCCTGCTACGGTGAAAGCCAAAGTTACCACAATAGTACCTGAATACAGCAGAAAGTCCCCTTGTGCTCTATGGAAACATTGTAGATTTTAAGGTCTGTGAACTCTCCCCAGGAGACCCAAGCCCAGTAGGATAATTATGAATAAATCAGTATCTAGCAAACTACTCTAAAAACCTGAGACATGGGTTGTCCTACCTATAAAAGCTACTACACAAAACTAACTCCATTTCCACACAAACTTTTTAAGAAAAAGAGGGCAATTATTACTGAAAGAGAAAGATGTTAATCTACAAATAAAAGCACAGAGTCTGTTTCAGGAGTCTTGGATATGTGTTAGGTCCTGACTCTACAAGTTTGCCTCATCAAATTCATTATGGATCTACATGAAGCAGCTTCATTCCTGTAGAGAACTTAGCAGGAGAGGAAGGAAAAAACTCAACAGCAGCAATATTTTTGTGCAATCCTGAGAGTTAAACAACACGGTAGTATACAGACACTGCTGAGCCCGTTATCAAAGCACTCAAGCTATCCTAGATCACACCCACCCTACTTTCACAGGAACCCCAGACAGATGAAAGATACACCTGAAATAATTTTACTATGCGATTTTCACAGAAGAAGAACTTCCTTCCAACTTTGTTATACAACAACTGAATGTCACTTCCTGGGTAACATGCACAGGTCACAAATTAAATGTTACACATCCATGAGTGCAACATCACTAGCCTATGTTAGGGAAAAAAAAAATCTGTTTATCCTTACAGCTCATAGAACTGTAAATTCAGCAAATCATTAAGAGTGGTACATGTAATATATGCACAAGAGTGCATTATATATGCAATGGCTCAGTTTGGCGGCAGAAGGTGAAAGCAGGGGCATAGAGAACTAGAGATCTGAAAGAAACATCAGAATTAACAGTTCCCTCTTGTGACAACGCTTGACAACTAGGTTTGCCACCCATACTAAAGTGGGTGGCAAAATGGGCGGCGAAACTTTAACGTCCCGAATAAATCTATCCCGTTTAAATAAAACTCCACAGTAAAGCATCCAGCAGCAGGACCAGCAGAAGTAAGCTGGCACCTCCGCTCCCAGCCAGACCGCCTTTGTTCGCTGGTGCCAGCCGCTGCAGCATCCACGGGAGCACAGAGCCCCCGGCCAGGTACACTGGGGGGGTCCCGGCATCTCGGCGCACCCGGGAAGCGTCCGCGGCCCCTTCCGCAGCGGGGGGACGGCGCCGGGGAGGGGAACTCCGGGGGCGCTCGGGGTCTGCGCGGCGGGGGCCAGGCTGGCCACGCCCGGGGAGCAAGGGGGTGCGGGGGACGGCGGGACCCTCACTCACCTCTTCCACCTCGATCTCTTTGTAATCGATTTCTTCGAAGTTGAGGACCGGGGGGGTTTCGATCATTTCAGCGGAGGCGGCAGCAGACATGCCTCCTCTTTCACCGCAGGGAGGAGAGGGGGCCGGGGTTACGCGAGGGTCCGGCACCGGGCAGCCGAGGGACGGGGCTACGCGGGGCTCGGCGGCGGTTCCTGGCGCAGGTCGGGGCGGGCCTCGCCGAGG
>VZTA01011687.1:59203-216566 GCA_013398855.1 Mohoua ochrocephala
GTATATATATATGTGTGTATATATATATATATATGTATGCACACACGCCTTTTCCCTGTATTTAGGCATATATTTCTCCAGGGCAGGAGGTACTGTATGGGGTGTTGGGACGAGGGCAGCCCTTGTGCTCTTCAGTGGCGCTTTCTCAGGGGAAAGCTGTGTGTAGGAGGGTGGCTGTGGAGTGGAGGGTAATGGAGCAATTGATGTAAACACACGGTAATAAAGGGATAGGATTTGGGAATGAACGTGTACCTTAACCGGTCCCTCTCCAAGGGAGTCTTGACCCACTCTTTCCCTGGGCTAGCTCCTGCTTCTGCTTTTGGCTGGAGCACCTACCCCATCAGTGTGTTGGTGGTAAATGTCTCATGCTGACGCTTCAGGGCGATCCATGGTGTGAAATCAGTGCTGGGATGAGTGAATAGAGCTGCTGTGTTCCACTGAAACAGCTGTGCTTCATTTTGATATGTTTAGCCTTGGGGCTATATATAAAAAGTTATGTTATTGTACAATACTATTAATAGTATGTAATTTTAGTAGATCTAGTAAGCTTTCCTAGATCTTCCTCTGCTAGCATGCTAGTGAATGTCTGTACCTCAGAAGAAAGTCTCATAAATGTAGATAGATCTGGTTTACAGAGCTAGCCTGACAAAGCCACTTAAACAATTAACTAGGAAAGAAAATACCAGGGATGAATATGGGCAATGACCTAATCTCGTGGTGGCTCAGCTGTTGTTAAAAAAGCCAAAGTGAAAGTACCGCTATCAGAGCTGCTGCACTTTGTGACTGGTTGCCATTATGGGTTGTTCACTCCCCTCTTGCATTTTTCTGTCAGCTTTTGTAATTTGTCCAGTATTTTCAGATGTACAATAATCCAGAAATCCCAACCAAGCAGTCACAGTACACGTTGACTCTGTTGCATGCAAGATGAAACTCGTATGCAGAGCCGGTTGGGTCGGTGGAATTGTATCACCCAAACAATCTGTGTGTGTGTGTGGGGAGCAGACTCGTGCCCTGAATGTGCTGAGTGTCTGTTGCTTTTTGATCTTCTGATATGGTTTGGTCTAGAAAGATCTAAAGAGTCTTCCTCTGTTAGACGGGGGAAGTTTCCCGCTACCACAAAATCTGGCTAATATCTGCTTCATCCAGCAGTGGGGTTATTCAGAGCCCCTACTATCTCAGGTTGTTTATAGGTTTGGATGTTCATACTGACCCTGGCACCCCCTTATACCCAGAGAAGCATTTGATTTTCGTTTTCTCCAAAGCCACTATTAGTGCACATCTTGGTCACGCTGTGACACAGTCATAAAGTATCGTGTTTATACCTGGACCTCACAACTTCTTAAAGGAAAGTGTTACACACTTTGTGTAAGCAGCTGCTACTGTCTCAGCTGCTGAGTGTGCAATATATTGATTATTGGAAGATGAAGAATATGAGTTTCTGAGGTATTGAGACAACTGCAAGTCCAATGAAAACCAGACTCCTTTCAGTCTGGTTCATACTTCTTCATACTGGTTCCTACTGTCTTCATACTGCTGCATGAATTGCTTCGGTTCTCTAAACACTTGCAGATCAAGACAACACATAAAGTCAACCGAAACCAAGACGTGTGTCTGGAGGAAAGGTGTGAATGAAAAGAAAGGGATGTGTGAAAATCTATCACTGCTGGTCTTGATACCTAGTTACAATCATGAGCATGGTGTGAGGCCAAAAGCTTAAAATTTTGCTTCTGTTTTGGACACATATGCGTTGGGGAAGGTGAGCTACATCAGTACTTTTCAGAAAGATGGCCAAGTGGGTGGTTGTGCTTTAGGGGGTGGCAGTTGGTGATCTCTGGTAAAAGTAACTGAATATTTGACTTTTTGTTATGTTTCACAGACCTCTCTTGAGGGTATGTATCATGCAAATGGCAGTTGCTGTCTTCTATTTTTCAGTGGAGAGATTTTTCTCTTGCCTTTGTTATGTTTTGTTGATGAGTATTAGGACAGCAGAGGAGAGCATTCCAATTATAGTTGCTTGTAAGGTTCATTTCCTTTCAGAAATTGATGTAGAAATATGTATCTCAAAAATAATGAGCTCTTTCTTTGTGAAGGCAGAGTCATCATCATTATCAAAATGTCACTGCTGTGAAGATCAGGAGGGGTTTTAAGGATGTGGTAATTTTGATATTACTTTTTTTTTTTTTCTTCTTTCCTGACTGACACAGTCTTAATTAGCTATGATTAGCTATGTTGCGGAGTGGGTGTTGGTTGTACAGCCCCAAAATACTTATTCAACAAATACAGGCAAAAAAGGAAAATAAAAGCTGCACCTGCTGTGTTTATCTTGGAGAAAAGCTGCTCTTGTGTTTAGAAGAAAAACCTAGAACCTGGGAAGCCCGCATCCTGGGTCTCAGTCGCCTCTGTCTAACAGTAGAAAGCAGTTCCACTGCCTGGAAGGTGATCACTTAAAGGTTGTTGGAAGCATCTGGGTTCCATGGCCAGAGCGTGCACAAGCACTCAAACCTGAGACAGCTGCCGCGGAGCTCTTTGTCACACCTGTCCTAGAGCACAGAGCTCTATTTTTCCGGAAGAGACAGCAGTAAGTCTGATGCAAAATAGAAACAAAGACTACCTGGACAGCTTAACAGACCTGAGACTTGGCCCTAATATCTGCATATCCTAATGTAAATTTATCCAACATACACAGAATTGTACAGCTTAGAATTTGGACACATTGTCATGAATACAGACAAAGGCACAGATACATTATCCTGGCTACCCTTCATCCAGCTTCCTTAAAATTACTCTGACAGTTGTAGAAGTTTTTAAGAGGAGTGAACCAGCATTATTTTCCACTAACTTAATTTAGAAGAAAGCTAAGTGATTTTTTCTTTCAAAAGACTTTGTATATGCAATCTCAGTATATGCAATTTTTTTAAAAGTTGGTAAAAATGTCTCACTTTAAGCGATTGAAGATTGATGCTAGAAAACAGTGGTGGAACATGTTGGATGGTATCTACAACTGGAATGCCTACAACAAAGGAGATTGCCCTCTAGATTAAGCACGGGAATATGTTTCTGCCAAGTCTGACTCTATTTTGTCCCTGTTAAATATTGTCCTGTAAATATGAAGTTATGTCATTTCGTTTGTGGGAACCCACTGTGATTAAAGATCTTGACTCCACCGTTAGAACTGATTGTGAGTCATCACCCTGTGTGCTGGAAAGTGTCTGGGTGTGTGCTATTCATAGGCAACCTGCGGGAATTAAAAGGAGTGGAATTAGCCTGGAATTTGTGGATGAACTGTCTTGTGCATTGCCTTCCAAGTGTGAGGCCAGAGCAGGTTCCTGGTGACAGTAGTATGGAGAACACTATGGAACACATGTGCCATACAAATTCATGTCCCCGCTGGGAGGGACATAGGAGGAGCCCGCTGCTTGTTCCAGTGCAGGTACAGTGAAAATATCTCATGAGGACAAATCAATGTGATGATATTGAAAGATTTCTGTTTGTCAGCATGACCGAGTTGTTGCCTAATCCACTCTTCTCATGCAACTCTTTTTGCTTGTACATTAATATTTCCGAAGAGCAGGTTGCAATATTGTGTGTGTTAGATTCCACTTTGAATCTCATTGATTTCTTCAATTCTGTCTTGCATTAATGGTTTGCAGAGTCTTGGAAAATAGCACAAGGGTGTCTTCTGCCAAATACACTGAGATAGCAGCCCCAGCATGCTTCATGTATTTTTATTGCTTCTTTCGCTTTCTGGGACGACTTCCACACAGTATGTAAAATCTTCTAAATAGCTAATAATTCCTTCGGGGTGGTGTTCCTTATTATTTGTGATAAAATGCAAATATTAAAAAAAACCCTAATAAAAGCCTGGCAAAATAAATGCATGAGCTGCTTTGCTAAATACCAAACTCAGTTGTATGCAAGGAATTGTATTCACTTTGATAAAAGTTCTATTGTATGAGTATTGCAGAAACTCAAATGATCACAATTGTTTCTGAACCTTATTTTACCTCCTAATCTGAGGCATGTTAGATCTCCCAGAGTTTTCCAGCAGTCTAAACCACCAAGAGAGCCAGGAAAGACAAGTAATGCAGCCACTGTGCAGTAAGGGCAAAGTAAAGATGAGAGACTATCGAGATTCGGTCCTGAAACCAAACAAACACATTTCCTCTGTTGCAACTATCAGCAGCTGGGCTTGGCTAAGTGTCTAGGGGGAAAAAGATAGTAACAAATTTAGCTCGGAGAAGAGTGGGACAGATGATTGTAGACTGGCTGATCTTGAACTGAGAGGTCTGAAAGACATGGTACATAAAATTGCTGATAGAAGATGTGTTAGAGAAAGGTGTAAATGTAGATGGCTATAAAGTAGCAAAGGTATTTTAGAAAGGTGCACAACCAGATCCAGATGTCTAAGTGTCTTTTGGTCTGCTCTCAGTAGGCTTTAAAATAAAATGTGACGGAGAGAATAATAAAGAGCATGGAGGTAAATGGAATTGAATGTCATATCTTTTTAATCAAAGGTAAATTATCTCAGATTAACAAAAGATCATTTTTGATAAATTCAGTGATATTTTTAGGCAAGGGGAATGGGTAGAACTATTCTATCTTGAATGTATTTGATATATTGTCTTGTGGGAAATCGTTAATTAAGCAGGACATGATAAGAATCATTAAAAGAACTGAAAGTGGGTAAGGAGAGTAGGGGAGTAGTTAGGAGACAGTAGAAACTATCAAAAGGGAAGTATTGGAATGAAGTTACTAATAGATTTTTTTTTTCCAAGATTGAATTTTGAGTGGAAGCTTCTTAGTAATTTCATTAACGGTGTTGATAAGAGAATTAGGAATGTGACAGTAATTCTGAAGACACAAGTTTAGACAGCATAGTTCATGGAGAGAAGGATAAGAATATCAAATGGGAAAAATTAGATGACTCCAAGGAGAAGAGAAATAAAGTGGCTAGTATTTAAAATATTAGAGTGCAAGTTCATGAATTAATTTGAGAACTCATAACATCTTGTTATCCTGTAAAAGACTTAGGAGGAAGAGGTGAAGAAGATTACAACTTGCATGTTTTAACTGGCCTTAGGAGGACTGTGAGTCTTGTAGGTAATGCATCTAGAAAATGTGCAAACTTATATATCCCGCATGATGTATCCAATGAAGCTGTACAAGTTTATGCAGACCTCATCTGAAAGGCTCTACCGTGTTGGTACCTGCTTTCCAAGAAAAATGAATTGAGACCTAACTAGTTGCAGAGAAAAGCTACAAAGGTGGTCAGGATAAGAGAGGCCTTACCACAGAAGAGAATATAAAACAACTTGACATGTTTAATCTTGTGAAACAAAGACAGAGAGGATATATGTTGCCCCTGTTTAAAGAGATTGGAAAGATTAAGGTATTGTGGAGGTAAACAGTACTGATGGAAAGTGATATTCACGTAAAAGGACACTTCTTTTTGCGCAAGAACCCTGTTAATGCGTGCAGATTGGAGGCCAGTAAATATTCCTTGCAAATGGGACAAGTCACTTCACTGGATGGTCCTGATAAGTGAAATCATTTATTTGTCATAACTATCTGTGAAAGCAGAGTATTGTATTCATTGCCTAAGGAGGTATCTTCCAATCATATGTTGACCAAAAATGTGCTATTAAAAGTGTAAATAATATAACAAATTCTTATAATGGTATTTCTTTACCTGAGTATAGATTGAAATGAACTGTATGTTTAAGATTAAGTAAAAATTGCATTGGATTGTGTGAGTTAAGGCTGTGTTCTAAAGAAGGAAGTGAAATTTGGAGGTAGGAGAAATTTTTGGTATTTTATTTCTTGGAGAAGTAATATCTTTCATATTTTAAAGCTTCTAACTCATGAATCAGAGCAAGTGAAGGGAATTGTTGCAGGTATGATTTTTAAACAATATTGGGAAAGGAAGTTGACGGCCTTGTGTGTTTTATACAAGACACACAAATGGTGGAGTATCACAAAGCAGGGGAGCAGCAGACTGGAAATAAGAGGGGAAACTGTTCTTGGCCTTCATCACATAATGAGGATAAGGACTGATGTAGTCTGAGAACACGTACACTAAGGCTCCTGTGTATGAGGGACTTACCTTCAAAGTTTTTCTTCTAGAAGATCTATTCTGCTGTTTAAATGAGAAACAGGAATAGAAGCTCTGTGTGTTTGCTTCCTGGTTTCATATCAGTTAGAACTGACAGAAACAAGGAACATAGAGAGCTCTCAGTCAAATGGAGAACTTGCCTGTGAGGAAAGTCTGAAGCAGTTAGTTCCTTTCTCCCAGAGAAGAGAAGGCTCAAGAGAAAATCTCTAGTACTAGCATTCTAGTACTTAAAGGGCTTCTCCAGAGAGGATAGAGTCTCTCTCTTCATAGGGAAGAAAAGGTGCAGTGGGAACTAGTTGTGCCAGGAGAGGTTTCATCTTGATACAAGAGAGAATTTTTTTACAGTGAGAATAATCATTGACTAGAACAACATATCCAGGTTCATGGTGAAGTTCCCTTCACCGGAGGTTTTCAAGACTCTACTGGACAGGGTGCTAGATAATCTTACCTAGCCTCCCTTTCCCACACAGGTTTGGACCAGATAATCTTTCAAGGTTGCTTCCAACCTTGGCTGTACTATGTTCCTAGGAAATATGCTAGCAGGCTGGAAATATTTCACAGAAGGCACCCTGATTCTTGTGTGGTTTGCAATAACCAGTGGCACGAGTGTGAAACATGGACCTGCAGCTCCAGCCTGGTTGGGTGCACAGGCATGTCCTCTGTGTGGCTCTGCCTTCTGGTTGCTTGTGGATGTGTCTGGAAAGCAGCCTCTGAATGCACATAGAAGACCCAAAGGTGCCACCAGATAATCATTTTTCTAATTGATTTGTGAATCATATGTTATGTGTGCTTAAAGTCAGTGTTCTGTGATGTAAAATAAAAATCACAAAGATCTGGTTCTTTTAAAGAGGTACTTGTTAACATGCTTTGCTATGCATCATAAGGATTTCTAGATACATACTTTAAAAAATATTCAGTCAAAATCATCTGTAATCAAGACAACACGTTTTTATCAGTGGAAGAATAAAGCAAATAAAATTATAGGAGAAGGAAATTAACTCTTTATATCATTGTGTCACTTGTTTGGTAATGAAATACGGACATTGTCTTCTGCTTTTTACATGATGCTCCCAATTAAATGAGATCATATAGAAGCAAAAGTCACAGTAAATCGGGAAGTGATAAATCACCAAAATTTTTCGTGTTTCCTCTAGAAGCTTCCAGTCCTGTTTCATAAAGGCAGCCCTCTTCAGGCCATTACTGTAGCTGTTGCTTCAACAGATCAATGTAATAGATGTGGTGAGCCAGTTAACTTGCTAAGGCCTAACTTTTGGCATAATCTCAGCATTTCATTCTCTAATTCATTTACCTTGATGAGATGTGGAGGTGTGTGCCCTCTTGGGAATCTCAATCTGTGTCCATTGGTCCCTACTTGTGAAGAGGAAGGAAAATGAACCTTTGTAAAAAAAAAAAAAAAAATACATAGATCTTATGGTTTTGTGGTGGAAAACTCAAAACATAGCTTCAAACCAAACCTGAAATGGTAACTTCAAGACTTGCATATTTTTTATCTGAGCATATCTGCAAGTCTCCCAGACTGTGGGGCACACATGGCTGGTGGCACGGGAGGCCCTCCAAGGTCAGTGTGCCCGGTGGCGGTATGTTCTAGAAAGACATCTACTTCTGAGATGTGTGCCAGATCCACCCTGAGGGAGACTGGGAATGTGGAGATTGAACTGAGTGAATTTGTGTGATGCCATGACTTTAGGGTGTTGGTTTGTGGAGGTGGAGAACACGCTGAGAGGGAGGCATAATTTTTTCTGTCTTTCTGGCAAATGAAATGCATGTTTGGAGAAGAGGGGATGCTGCCCTCGTTGGGAAGAGAGCACGCGATCCTAAACGAGCAGCTGGGTGCAGAGGCACTGTTAGCACATATGAACAGTCCCTGGCAATCAGACCTCAGTTGCTGGTACTGCCACCACTAATGGCATCTGAGCTGACTGGTGTCCTGGAATAATGTATGCATTTATAGGTCAGATCACATTATACAAATAATATGTACAATGTGCAAACAACAACCAACAATGCTGATATTGTCAGCATGCAAAACCAGGGAAAGTCTATAGTCTGTTATACGTTAACTGTCAGTTTAGTCTCATCAAAATGTGATCCCCTGAAAGTTAGGTGGTTTCAAAGTGCCTTCTTTGATCAGTAAGGAGAGACAGCCATCTTCAGAGGGCATTTCTTCCCAATATGTTAGGACGTGATGAATTACTCTTTGGAGGTGTCTTTTTCTCTACTGCAAGCCCATGTGACAAACTTCAATTAGACTCCTAGGGCTTGGTTCAGCTTCCCACTAATAGCCATTTAGTGACTTTGGAGACCCCCAGGGATTCTGACCTTTGCATGGGGCTGGTAAATGTGCTGCAGGTCATGAGCTGAAGGTCCAGGAAGCATATTTTGGGGAATTTGAGATGTTAGATAGGTATGTATGGGCAACTGGACTGCTCACTCAATTTCTTACTTAAAGTAAGGTGAGGGGAGTCCCACTATTGGGATCTGACCCCAGCCCAGCTAAAGGCAGTATCAGTCTTAGTAGAATAGCTGTAGGTGGATGAGTCCTCAAACTCTAGGTGTCTAAATGTCACAACCCAACTTTGTGTGAAGAGTAAACCTGAATATGATTTTGTTTAATTTCTTGTGAGCGTGTTCCTGCACTGTCCCCATTAATGGCAGGTTCTCCACAGTGAGAAGACAAGCACGTTTAAACTTTGTTTTTATATTGGAATAAAAGATAAAATAGCCCGACAAAATCCCCCAAAAGAATACTCCCCTCCCCATCTCCCCTCCCCTCCCCCTGGTGGTCAACACTCAAACAACTTGGGAAAGAAAGAACTAGTTGCTCTGCTTTATTAGGGACATTATATTCAGAGATGCCTAAAAGAAGTTATATTTGAAAGAATGAAAATTGCATTTAATACAGCTCTTAAGATATGATGGCTGGGCAACCATTTCTTCTGACAACCAGCAATTACTTAATCATACAAATTTCTTTCACTATGTGAAAGAAATGGAGAAAAGCAGATGATAATTCCCTTTGGGAATCTGAGGATTTGATAACCTTATTTCTTCAGATGTAGTCAGGAATATTACTGTCTCTAATATCTACATCAGTTGCAAAAAAGCAATAAAAAAAGTAATCTCAAAGATCCTGGCATTAGTTTATTTGTGTCATAGCCTTTAAATTTATGAAGCATTTTGTGTGGGTGGAATTTGACATGCCTGATGGAATTGTTCTCTTGATTCAGTGTAACTAGAGAAATAAATTTGCAGCAAATGGAAGTCGAGTAAAAAATGCAAGCAAATGTAAAAGGAGACATTTTTCTTCCTGGAAGTTTTTACAGAAAACTTCTGAAAGATTTTATCTGGAACATGGATTCTTCAAAAAGAGTAATTTGACACTGGAAGAAATCATGCATCACATACATTGCTGATGTCTGGGTCTGTTTCATTCGTCTTAGTTATAATTTTATGTTTATATGATGGGTATTTCCTGAAACTGTGCACTGGAAGAAGTCAATACTGAAGCCATTTTGATTTCCCCACAAGGTGGTACTGTGGTACTGACTATACAGCTCTTGTTTTGGCTGTAGTTGATTTATATCTGTACCCCCTTCTGCAAATGCTTTAAAGACAGATTTCTGTTAGCAGAGAAGAAAGTTTCAGTGTTAAAATCAAATTTCATAGCACAATGTTCTTAAGACTCTTTATAAAATGCACTTTTTTCCAACTTTTTTTTCATTAAAAATAGATTTTATTGCAAGTTGTGATTGTCAGAAAATCTCCATTATTGTTGTTTGGACTTTTTCACCTTTTATCGCATTTAAAAAAATATAATCACTCTGTTTCAGACTCCTTTGTTTTCAAACTAAAACAATAGCTCTTGTAAGTTTGTTCAGAAATTAATCTCCTTTTTTTCCCCTTTAGTTACACGTAAGTACAGAGGTACTTACAATTAATTACAGATGTAAAAATAAATTAAAACCACTAAGTATTTAGGAGAATGCAAGTTTTTTTTCCCCTGAAAACAGACCTAACAACATTCAAGTACAGGAACAAAACATAATTAATTGTTTTAATCAATCTCTCTGGCAGTAAATGGGGTTCTTCCAGTTGCTTGCAGAGGTCTGAGCTTGTGAACAGCTCTATGTGTTTGCACCCCACCATTGCATTTGACAGCTTGCATAATTTCCGTGGTCATGTCTACAGTTTTATACTACTGTAGTTTATAGCTTATATTAGAAAGTGGAATAAGGTTAGGGGAGATGCCTGAGCCCTGGTCTGGGGGTCTGCATGCTGCTAAATGGTCAGCAAAGTCCTTGGCAGGGCTGAGGACTCCCCAGACAGAGTTTATCGGGGTTTGGCTATAGCCTGTACTTTACATGGAAGAGAGTTCAGCTGCACTGATGTGTGCTGTGCAGGGACTATTGGTCTCAGGACCAGAGGACAGGCCTTGGTCCATTTCATTCACCAGTATCAATGTAGCCACCGGCATCCAGTGAGCCATCCTTATGTTCAAAGCTAAGGATGGACTCAGGTAGGTTTTTGCTCAATTTTAGAAACACAGATTGCTGTTTTTATGGCCCAGCCTTTTCATCCATTATGTTTCTCTGTGTGGCTGTTCCTATTCATCCCCGTGCATGGATACACCATAGGCAGCTTGATAAAGCAGTTACCCTACAGGTTGTGCAAGTTATCAAGTGTCACGCACAATCTATACTTAAAAGCAGGAGGGAACATCAAAATGGGCTCCAGTTATATAAAATAATAATAAAAAATTTATACATATGGAGGCTCACATTTAACTACTATTAAAAAAAAATGTTCAGTGGTCCATGCCTTGTTTAATGATGTCTAAGAGCTTTCTAAGAATAAGTTACTTAGTTTTCTCTGGATTTTCTCTATATTCATGAATGGAAGAAATACACTGGAGAGCTGGGTCTGGCTATTACCTTTCAAACCTTCCTTTCAAACAGCATCCCACTCCAAGTTGCTGTGCTCCATGGCAGGCCAGGGACAACAACGTGCATCAGGAAAGTGAGAGACCCCAGGCGAGTCCCCAGTTAACGGGGTGCAACCGTGTGGCACCGTACAGCCTGTGTGGGGGCTGACTGAATGCCTTGAATCCACAAGCAGGACTTGTCAAAGTTCACAGCTTGCCCTTCATGGCCTCTAGGTCAGAGGATAGAACTGGTCCTGCTGGGGTGAAAACAGGACAGAAGATACTCCTCTTTTTGGAATATGTGACTTTCCAACGCTGAGATGAGGGTGTGGGAGGCATGGGAACACCAGACAGGGGCTAAAAGAACTGGAGGGACATTAGTCTCCTGGCAAGTAGTGCTTGCAAAGCAGATCTGTGGGGTCTGTTACCGGTATTATGGTCATATTATAGTGCCAAGGGTAACATGAGAGCAGGGTAGGAAGAGGTACACAAGGCACTTCTGCTCAGACATTCTGTACATTTACAAATGAGCACCCTTTCTTTAGGCATCAGATCCCAAGCAAAGAATTTCTCTGTGATTGTATCTTCTCAAAGCATAAAGTTACGGTCTATTAGATGTCTGTACACCCTACTTGGAAAATGACCTATCAGCATTTTCAGCTTTTGGCTCTGCTTTTGAAAAATCTCCATCTATTATTGTTGATAAAGGCTTCTTTCATCCTACTGTTTTCCCTTATCACAAAGAAGTTCCCTGAATTCTGGGACTTTCCTGCAAATGTGCATGCTTAAAATAACACTTTCTGTGGGCTTTTTTTAGATTTCCATTTTTTTCTTGATGGAGATAATAATATTAATTCTCCATGAGAGGAAAATACATCCAGTGCCCTGGGAAAAGTGTTCTGGACCTGGGAGCAATGTCTCAAATGCGCTCGAATGAGATCTAACAAGAATAAGCATGCGTCTTAGGCAGGCTCTTGAGACTGCAGGATGGGAGAAATACGCTCGAAGGAACCACACCGAAGTGGGTTCGCCAGTAGTACATAGATAGGATTGCTGGTAGGGATATTTAATAACACGGGCATGGTTCTTGTTTCCAGGACTTAGAGTTCATAAAGAACAGGTGAAAAGAGATTAAATGCTTCTCCGACATCATTTTTCTATGTCAGAATTTGCTGTCAGTGCCACAAGTCATCTGTGCAGGGGGAAAAGTGAGCTACATAGCTACAAGCGGGAAAGGGAGGTGTGCCTGTGCCCTACAATCTGAGAATCTTGTTTCCCATGACACTAGATCCCAGTAACAGTATTTCTTTGTTACAGAAATGCACTTCAGAGATTGAATCAAAGCCATACAAGACAATTTTAAGAATCCTACTCCTGAAAGCAGAGGAATATCACAGAAGGAGTAGCAGACGTTGAAAATATTTGCCCTCTGACTTCCAGTTTTGGTTTCTATTCCTAAATGGTCCTTTTCTGAAGCCTAAGAAAACTATTAAGCTGGACTCACACCTGCACAGGCCAGACTCAGCTCACATGCACTCTGAAACATCTGCAGGCTCTGATGTAAAGCAACCAGAAACCCCAGTGTTTTATGAGCCATTTTGGGCTTTAGAGAACCTCTGCTAAAGCACAGCTTTGGTATTATGGAAAGAAATTGAAGGGTTGCCAATTTGAGATGATCACCAAAGGGGAGAGCAGGATCAAGATTAAAAGAAATCTTTTAATAATGTACTTAAGAGGGAATAGATCCGATAAAATGACCTTTGGAAAGTCTCTTATTCTCCCCTAATTTCTTTGTCAGTTGCTTTAACCAAGTCTACGGGATGCTCCAGGGTGAAGTAGCTGACCTTCAAGGCTTGGGAGTCCTTGTACTTTCCTCTTCCGCTTTTATCATTTTTAGGAAGAAGTCAAACATATATCTAGTCACCCACTGAAGAATGGATTTTGGTTTATCTAATAAATGATAGAAATTGCTGGTCTGTTCTATCTGGAAATGGAAAAGACCTCAGATAAAAGCCTCTCTTTATTAAGGAGCCAAAGATATTTTAGAACTCGTTTAGCCTACACGGCCTACTCAATCCTCGTCGTTTTATCTGGTGGTGTTTTGCTGATACAGTTATTATCCTTCTCAGCTACTCTAAACATACAATATTAATTCTGCACTGTCTTTCTACCTCCAGCCCTTTTAATAGTTAACTCACTAAAACCCTGTAAGGCTAATCACCCTAGGATCACCTTGTGTGTTTCTCACCTGATCAGGCATATTCTGGTTCCCTCTAACTCCACTTGCTCCATTTATTCCCTTGCCTTATCTTTTCTTCTTGCTGCTTTTTAGAGCTTGGATCTCCTTTCCAATATCAGGAAAGCCACTTTGAATTTCTCAGGAAATCGTCTTCTGAATATTTTTTTTTTTGCCTATAATTCAGGAAGCAAAATAATCACAGAAAGAGGTGAATAGACATGGAATTGAATTCCACCTGTGAGGTGAGTTCAAGACCTAGGTTGAAATATTTCAGTGAATGTCCATTTTGATATTACAGCCTGGTTTTGGCATCATATAAAATGGTTGTCCTATGTTATTTTAATGATCATAATTACTGGTTTTAGAATCCATGGGTTCTTCTTTAAAGACTCACTTAACTCACCACTTCAAACAATTACTTCTCTCTTTCTCTCTTCATTAGTAATCCCCTCACATGCTCTTCGTTACAGTGTTGTTTCATCTCGTGTTTGTTTGTCCTAACTAATTTAGATATTAAGTCCTTGGTGACTGACAACGTGTCTATCTATGCAAAGCACACTTAAATAAATAAATTTAATAATAATTAATAATAAATATGCCAGCTGAAAGCTGTGCATCTGAGCTAGCAAGGGCGATGCTGACATTGATGAATTTGGTTTCAGGAACAGTGCTTGCTCTTCCCCTGCCTTGGCTCTTTGGGAAGTGCTGTTAATGGCTGTTGTGCTCTGATGGCTGCCAGGTCCCCCTCTTACTGTCCTTCCCCCCAGAGAGTCACTCCACCTTGCCCCTCATCACTGAAATCCAGCCTTTGGAGCTAACACACTCCTAAAGGTGGTTGAAAAACAAGAGGAAAGCATAGAATCTGTTTTGGGGATGATGATCCTTGCGAATTCCCCAAAATCCCTGTGCACAACTAGTACCAGTATTTCACTTACAGACAGTAAAATTTTTGCATCTTTTTCTGTGAAACTTTTGAAAATTGTTTTTTTTCCTCTTTCTCTCTCTTCCCCCCTTCCCCAGTTTCTTATGTGTGAAAGGTTTGCAAAGCAAGTTAGCACTCCTGTGAAACAGGCTCTGTAAACACTCGGACAGAATCATTAAAACTGGCAGGAACGAATTCTTGTGGTGTGTGCTAACAGTTGTCTAAGCTCGAACACGATTTAATCTGTTATTCCTGGTGGGCACTACCTTGTAGGAAAATAATATTATTACAGATATAATCTTTCAGTTAGTAATAAACCTCAGGAGTGGTCTGGTGGAGAAGGAGGACGAGTGAGTCTTTCCTAAGCAAAAGTAAACCGGGGAAAATCTGTCCTTCATGTGTCTGCCTGAGAAACTGGGACTTCTAATAGAAGCAAGTTAGTCACAGTATATATTGCCATTTTATTTCATTATGAATACAAGAGATTATTTGCATATACTTTCTCTGGTCCATTCCAGAGCTCTAACTGCAATGAAAGTCAGGAAAAGAGTAGCCGAATAACAAGTAGCAAAGGAAGAAGAATTAATGTAATTTCTATGATTGTTAATCCATCTGAAGATGACAATTTTTGTCAGAGGTGGCAACATCTAGAACGTGTTCACTGTGGCAGCAGTTTTACTGTTGTCAAAATCCTGAAGTATTTACTGCCACAAATAACACGTGTTCTCCCAGTTCACCCCAGGGAAAAAGGGTGAAAGTTCATGAGCTTTTTTTTTTTTGTAAAATCTTTATTATTTTAGGTAAGTATAAAATAGACTTCGGAGGAAATGGTGGGATGCTTGGTGGGATTGAGGAGCTGCAAATTAGATCACAAGGCCATTCTTTTTCAGGCAAATAGCTTTTCTTCTTACCCCATAAGGCTTCTTTGTGACAGAACTTTGTGAGGTCCCAGGAGTACTTTGAATATAAACACTGCAATCTTGAGCTTAATTCAATATTTTGCGGAGTCAGTGGAGAAAGTAATGTAATTTGTTCACTGTAATCAGCTAGTAGGTATCTCTGAAGGTCTGATTACTTCATGTTCAAATAAAATGCACTGGTACAATCCAGATGGGAGTTGATGATGGCATATATAACTAAGATGGACTTGCTTAAGATGAAGTTTTTTAACCAATCAGAGATAAAACAAAGCATTATCGATGGATACGGCTCCTTGGGAGCTTGGTGTGAGTGAGAAATCCAAACCTAAACTAAATACTGTGGGCATGCAGTGTCAAAGAAAGGTTATTGCATAGTGATTAAAACTTTTTGAAGTCTGCTTCAGAGCCTCCAATATAATCTTCTGTGTCTCACAGGTTCCAGGTTGTCTAGTCACCTTTCAAATGCAAGCTATTTTTGGCTTGTGGGGGTGAGAGGCCAGTATATTTGCCTTCCCCTATTCCCCAGGATTTTCCTTAACAATAGCAGAGATATGGCCACTTGTGGCATCTTTTCCACTTTACGATGGTGTGTGACCCATCAGCAGTTTGGGGTTGCTGCCTATGGGCTCAGCCACCACGAAGGTGCAGCCGTGATTTGAGCAAGACTGGTGGATAACGAAGGCTGCACTGTGCTGCGTGTTGCTGCTAGATTATTGCCCGTATTTTCTGGTCCGACGATTTCATGGCTGCACATAGATGCTAACAAAGTCTTGAGAGAGAATTATTTCCTGCAGAGCCCTGTTGTCCCGTTCCACTATAAAAGGGGAAACCGGGAAGGGTTCTTTTGATAGATTTTTCTGACAAAAAACTAAGCTTGAATCCAGCAATATTATATCTGAGAACCATTTATTGAAATTAAATGAAAGAGACAAACCCAAAGACAAACAAACAAACGAAAACCAAATAAGTGTTCTTACAAAAGGGAAGGGGGGAGGAAAAACAAGAAAAAGGAGCAGAAAAAGAAAAGAGAGAGAAACAGGAGACAGTATTACCACAGAACCCCAGCTACGTGTCTGGCAGACGGACCGTGCATGTTGCGGACTGCACGGTGTGTTTGCGTGGCTTCTGTGGCTGACTGGGCGCTATTTTTCAAGTGGCGGCGTGGCTCTGACAAGGCTCTGGCTGCGGGAAGCGGTGGCTAGAGCTGAATGCAGGCGGCAGGCAGCGGCTACAAGCTGCAGGTGGTGGCTGAAGCACGGGGTAGTTCCCAGAATCAGCACAGCAGGGTGAAACAGGCACGGGCAGGGAAGGAGGACCACAGGGCAGAGGGCACAAAGGTGGAAGCAGAAAGGGCCAAGCTGACCCTCCAAGTGATCCAAAGCAAAAGACAAAGACAAAGACCCAGAGACCAAGACTGTGCTGGTTTAAAAACAAACCACTGGGAGACTCCAAGTCAGAAATACAATTTAATAGGGGAAAAAAAAAAAATAGTACGAAGAAGAAACCACTGACAGAGTCAGAATACAACCTGACACCCTGTCTGTCAGGGTGTTGGTAGCAGTCCAGATGAAGTGGTTTTGTTGAAGTGGTGATCCTGAAGAAAGGTCTGGTCTTCACCTGAAGATCCACTGGTAGCTCTTGTCCTCTGGGAATCCAGTAGATAAGGGCTGCTTGTGGTGGTCGAAAGCTCAGCTTCTATCCAGGATGGAATGCTTGGTTCCTCCCTCTGGGCGGAGCATCTCACAATGGGATAATGCTGTGAGACTGGATGGCCCATGAACAGAAGATATCCCCCTGGAGGGAGGATGGGTCATGGGAGAGATAAAGAACCCTGCCCCACCTGGTTTCAACAGCTGGCCCATGAACAGGAGATAGTCCAGAGGGGGGAGGCAAGGAACAGCACCCCACCTGGTTTCAACAGCTCATGAAGATGGTAATAGAATACACTGCAACCCAGGAAAAAGACAAGGACCCACCTGGTGCTGCAGCCAGTTGCTTTTATGTGTCCCCCAACTCCCACAACTCAGCTTCGCAGGCCTGTTTTGGCGGGCATTTTTGGGGGGCTTTTTTCTTTCTTCACTTCATCTGTGACGTATGTTGAGGCATATTGGTATATATTTGTCCCTCTCACCTGTCTTTAAAGAATTCAGTTGAAGGATAAGCATTTTTCTCATTAGGTGCTTCTAACCCTGAATAAGCAACTGTTTTAACCTGTCCCTCAAGATCACTTTTTCTTCTAGGCAGGACAGGAATACCTGTCAGACCTTTTAACAGGTTAAATTTGCAGTTTATCCCAGGTTCTCATACTCACTGTATTGAAGATCCCCTGAGCTTTATGCGAAGCAGAGAAATGCTACATAATGGTCTTCTAATTTTTGTTCGTTTTGACAGCTAAATACCAAGTCATTGTGAATAAGACTCATCTGCCCGAGCACAGCTGTCTGTAACTGAGCTAATCGTCTTTCTTCATTAATTAATGAAGAAAACTAGGCACTTCTGGGATGCAATTTGTTTCATACCAAAGGAGATACCTCAAAGATACAAGAGGTCTTGAGACTTGCTAGGTTCAAAAATTGTGACCTAATTAAATCACTGTAATTAGTTCAGGCCATGGGACAGACTGTTAAGGCTTAAAGGACAACAGAAAGCAATTTATAGCTTTACTTGCTAAGAGAAATCCTGGTAATCAATATTTCCACGTTTTCAAATGCTTTACAGGAATTGTATTTCTCATAATTTCTGTCTTTTTTTTCCCTCTAGAAAAAAGCAGCGACAGGATTCCTTTCTTTCCAATTTAAATGTGACTTCCATGTGTATTTTGAAAAGGCGATTCTACCCAGGAATCCCTCAGAATGAATGTGCTGAAACTGAAAGGTGTGTGTGACTCAGACAAATGCAATGGGCTCAAGACAGGACTAACTGGATGCTATTTTATGAGTAATACAGGAGGTCAGATTAAATGATTCGGTAGTCCCTTCTAGCCTTAAAATCTATTAAAAAACCTGAACAAGTTCAATAAAAATGTAACAGTGTTTTACAGAAATTGCTTTAAAACCCCTAAGAATTAAGAGTCATTAATAGCCTTTTTATGATGTTTTCGCTATATATTTCTAGTGCAACAAATCCTACAGAGAGGGGTTTTTTTTTTCTCTTTAAATTGGTGATGTGATGGGGAAAAAAAGTCCTCATTTGAACGGTCAGCCCTGGTATAGCAAAAGAGCTTGTTTCCTAGTGTGGATGCTTCATATGCATTTGTGAGTAGGAAGATCAGTAATTTAGAAATGAGAGGGGGATCTCATTTTATCCTGAATTTTCAAAGCATCACTCTGTGTATCATTTAGACAACCTTTGGCTCTGACTGCTGAGCACAAATGCATCAGCCAGTGTGTGTGGGCAGTGTGAGTTGTTCAATTTTCCTACTATATAATAATAAAAAAACAAATGGTGGTGAAGCCAGCATTTAGGTCTAGAGAAGGAAGCTGTGATAATGCCATGAATCCTTGCACTCTGGGATCAACAGTGATGGCATACAAAGCAGGCATAATGACAGGCAGATTTTTGCTTAACGGGTGTTGATCTGAGCCGCAGGCATATTTATCCAATCTTATTTTTATCTCGCAGCTCCTGTACCCTGACTAATACCTTTAAGAAAAAGAGTGGTGCTTTAAAACACGGTAACTCAAGCCTATAGCAATTAAACACATTTGAAAACAAGTTAATTCTTTTGGGTTAATATCACAGATTTCTGGCCTTTCTTCCTTCCTCTTATTCCCCTCAGCTATATCTGTTTTATGTTTTAATGTAATATATTGTACTGTAGAGGCTTTAGTTTCAATTCATGCCGGTGAAAAAGAATAGAAATCCGGAGCTGCTGCGGTACCGTGTGCCTTCTGGGGATCCCCGTAGCCAAATGTGTCTGGAGAACTTCCCTTCATAGAAAATAGCTTCTTCATTATTACTAGTAAGAGACATGAATAAACGTTCCATAATAGAGTTAAATACCTACTCTGCACCCACAAACAAGTTTTTCATGACAAAAACTACTTTCTTTATTGCTTTTATTAGCACTACTGCACAAAGAGAGGACTAAGAATTACTCCTACAGATTTTGTTTGTGGTGAGACATGGGCATTTAAAGAAGATCAAGTGTGGAAAGAGAAGATGATTTCAATAATTTTTAATAATCAGACCATCACATTCAGGTTTACAGGCTGGTTGTAGATAATGTGATGGTCCAAATTAAGAGAATTAGGAATGAGAACTGTCAGAAACAGAGTATTAAATAGGGAAAGAGTCAAGCCTGTAATCCCATTACCGTATTCACAGATAAAAGATAGTCAATTCAGTGGTACACAAACATGGACATATTGACTCTAGAGAAAGTTGGCAAGGCCAGTCACATGAGTAGAATAACAATTCTGATGGCATAAACCCTGCATGGTAAATTGGCTCAGGGAAGATTTTCTGAACTGCTCAAGACTCAGAAAAAAATTTCTGTCCAAAGTGCTTAAAGGGTAAAGCATTATTTTTAGGTCTACGTAACATACTTGAAGTATGGAAGCTCTAAATGCTAGCAAAATTTTTAGGAATGTGCCAATGATGATGCGTAGTGATGTGAAGAGAAATGTGATAGTGCTGATAATGATACTGTTGCATAATTTTTTCCTCTTTGTAATGGGGGCCAGGATTTGAATCAGAAGTGTGGGTATGCCATAGCAATGCTCACAATACGTTCCCCTCCCTGCTAAGCTTGGAATTCTATCAATATTCCTGTGAGATTTTGTTCCAAAATGGAGCACAAATTATGGGAGGGCTGAAGACTGTTTATTGTTGCTGGAGCAGTAAGATACAAATTAATAAAGAAAGAAGCAGCAACAAAATGCTGCCGGTCACAATTTGTGATATAAAATTAAAGTAGACAGCCCAAAGGAGCTAGTGACAATAAGTAAATAACATTTACAAATATGCTGGAGGAAAATAAAAAAAAAAGCAAAAGCAAGAGAAGCAGTCAGTCTCTTGATAGATGACAAGGGTAATAAAAAGCAGAGGGATGAGGCTTTGCACAATTCTCTTATCTTTCTGTCCTTGTTCTCACTCATGCATCCTAAACTGGAAATGTGATCCTCTCATGTCTAATGAGAAGGGACATATAGTATAAAAGAAATAAGAAAAGCAGACATAATCCAGTGCCTTCGCTGCTGCTTGTGTGAGCTTATTACCGTACGGGAAATGCAGAATCTACAACCCTATAGCAAAGCTCAGCCCAAATGCCTGGCAAGGCTCACAACTCTGCAAGCAAATCCTGCCTTTTCTGCTAGGTCTTCACATCTGGCCCCACCATCTTCCCACAGCAGCCGAATGCTGGTGTGAATGAGCACATCACAGCCCTGTGTGGGTACTCCATGCTGGACAGGTCAGAAGGCAGCAGTTCTCGAGCTTATTTCTGCCTCTGCTCGAGTTCCTCACTGAAGAGTTCATCTGCCTTTCTCCTACCATGTGCTCTTGCACTACCAGTTGTCTAAAACTCTTCCACATCTACTGGAGATGTGCATCACACAAAAAAGATATGATGCGCTTGAGTGACTTTTTTCAACTTCACAGATTCCCTCTGAGTGTAGGTGAGAATTTCAGGGGAACAAGCTACCAAAAGAGTGCTCCAGTCCTTGTGTTTTCCTACTGAGATCTCTGAGTGCCATCAGCCACCTACTCCAGCAGGCTCTTCCAGGATTCCCATCACAATGTTGCGACAAAGCCTCCTTGAGCAGTCTGTCTTCGCCTCTTACTTTCCCAGCAGCTCTCCGTTACTGCTTTTCCAGGACTCACATATTTCTCAGCAACACTGCTCTTTCTTCCCTCCCCCTTTCCTCCTCAATATCCTTTTTCCCCCCCATTTTCCCAACAGCAACCCCTGTCTGCATGTCAGCTTGGTGCCTCTGCCTGAATTCCGTTGTTAACAGAAGTTACTGGCGTAACATACAATTACATGGCTACGGATTATGGAGCTCTATTTAGTATTCAAATCCTTGCTTTTCTCAAGTGGCAGAATATAATAAACTCAAAGTTCTGCCTTCAGTGAAAGTTTAACAGTGGAGGAAGGCCCAGTTTAAGTTTCCACTGTGTGTGGAAAGGAAACTGGAAAGATTTATGGAAGGAAGGTAATGAGAGCTTGACAAATAGGGGAATTATCCCATGGAGGATGCCTGTGCTCCTCAGACTGCCTTTCCTTTGAGCCAGAGCAGCACTGGCCTCCGGAGTTGTTCAAAAGGGGTCTGTCTGCAGACCCACAGTGCTGTGGGAGTGTGACAAATGCAGCCAGAAATGTGCTGGCAGCTGGAACCTCCCTGGGCCTGTAAGCTGCTTCTAGACAGAGAGAAGAGTGGGATTGAAGGGCAAAGGAAATGATGTGGGGGGAACTTCAGGTGAAGAAGGTTCCCGGGCTGTCTGGACTGAATGCTGGGAACTGATGGAGCCCAGGGAGGCTGTCCCATCTCCAGGAAAGGGGCCAGTCAGTGCCTAGGCTCGTTGGGCTGACTCGGGTGGGGCTTGGTGCCCTGAGGGGTCAGGAGGGAGCAGATTTGGTGTCCTGCTGCCTTCAGGGACAGCCCCCCAGGAGCCTTTGGAAGGGAAGGTGTGCGGAG
Source organism: Mohoua ochrocephala (assembly GCA_013398855.1). Lineage (NCBI taxonomy): Eukaryota > Metazoa > Chordata > Aves > Passeriformes > Acanthizidae > Mohoua > Mohoua ochrocephala. Next base: position 80,977 of record VZTA01011687.1, read on the forward strand.
CTGCCTGCAGCTCAGTCAGCCTCAGCAGATACGCCGCACGCTGTGTGTGTCCCTCACCAGCTGCCATCGGCCTACAGGGCTACGCCGCTGTGGCTAATGCTGCAAATGTATTCAGTGCAGGCTGCCAGTGTGGTGGCCTGGGTTAGCCCTAGGAGCCTGCTCAGACAGAAATCTGGGAGAGCAGGGGGTGACCCCGGCAGCTGGCTGTTCATGCCTCCGTGGGCTGGTGCTCCGTAGCCTCTGTCACCTTCACTCGGTGCAAAGCTTGGAACAATCAGCAAGTGAAACCTGTAACATACCAAGGCAGATTAACTAATGCAAAGTGCTTTTCCACCCCTGATACAATTATGAGCTATCGCTCATTCTTCATTTAAATAAATACATTAAATTTTGTTGCACTAACATGCAGTGCCTACAACAGAGTGTATGAAAGCTCTGGTTTGACCTTCCATCCATGTTCCTCAATCATGTGCTCAGAACATATATCACATATGCACTGCTTCTGTCTAGAGAAAAAAATAAATTCTTTCTAGAGAAAGAATTGTAGTGAAATGAAGTGAAGAATTTAATAGAGCGATATTCCCACAGCAATGCTGCTGAGCTGGACTGAGAGCACACACTTTACATAAAAACCATTCCAGAAGAAAAACATGTCATTTGCATTATGCAACATGAAAAAGCTAATACCTCTCTTGGAATCGTAAATTTTTGATCTCATGATTTCTGTGTGTATAACATCTTCAAAATTGAAATTGATAGCAATCTTTTCCATTAATTTACCATCTAGTTGCAAAAACAAAGCACTGCTTTTGTTTTATTAGTTTACCTTTTATTTACAGCATTCTTGCTTTACCAGAGGTGTGTTAAATTATTAACAGGTTATGTCCATGTTCACAGAAAAGCTAAATTGAATCCAGTACAATGTGGGCTTATTAAAAGACTGGCTAACAGATCTGCTTTGCCCACAAAACTGTGCACTGTGGTTTCAAATATTCTTTTTCCAATTAAAGCTATTTATTTATTTTGATTTCTAACAGTCACAGTGAATTCTTGTCTGTGGGGTTTTTTTTCCCACAGAAATGCTCTGTATTTTTGCAGGAGTAAAACTGCATGTTTAATTGGTTATTTTAACACCTTTAGTGCAATATCTCCATGCTTTAATAGGGCTATAATTTTTAAGTGTAGGTCCATTATTTTCTATGGCATGAACATTGGCAGACTTCTCAAGTGTCTTGCTTCTCATTGCTGTCTCTGATTTCACATTAAAATCCCTCTTTGTCCCTCTTTAGTCCCTGCTGATGACCCTTATTGAACAAAAGGATTTCTAGAGCTGAAAACCTTATCAGGGTAGAAAGGGGCATGTTACAAAAATGTGTTTTTGCTAGAACTTAAAGTGACTATCAGGATAAAAAAAGAAAAGCTGTCATTGTGCACTGGGGTACATAAATATGAGTATGACATAAGTTTAGATGATTTTTTTCTTAGTATTTTTTCTACATGATGGATGAAGTGCTAGGCAGAATCAATAAGTTTTGCTCCACTAAAGGACAGAAATCTGCAGTATCCTTTTTTCCTAGCAATTCATTGAGCCTCCATGTCAGCAGGTCGGGTCTCTTAGATGGGGACAAGCAGGTCATCTACCTACATTCCAGATGTGTTTAGGGGAAAACTCAGTGGAACTCTTGCCCTCTTTCTGTCCTGTCTGGTAGAAAAGGATGAGAAGGATTGCGGGAGAAATGACTTTAAGAATGGCTTGTGTTGAATGCATGAGGCCAGGTCTTGCATTTGTGTCAGCTGGTGTCACAGCACGAGTTGGCGAGGGGAGCTCTGTACATTAATGCTGTTTGGGACCTGGCTCTTTGAGTTGTGCCTCTTTAATAGCAGAGTTTCATCAGAACGACTCATGTGTTAGCAAAACTGGGCCAATTGTGGTAAAAAAAAAATTAAAAATCAAGTGTTATATCCTAAAATGTCTGTGGCTGAAAAATGATCAATGATATGCTCAGACACTGAATGGAGAACTCACTGGGAAATGCTAAGGACAGAGGGCAAACACAATGTTTAGGTGTGTAAGGAAGGAATGTCAAGTATGAACAGGAAACTCCACATTGTTTGGTGTTGGGGAGATATTTATGGGACTAACAATAAATCAGGCTGGAATATCTTCAAGAAGGATACTGAAAACCAGGGAAATCTTAGGGCCCTTGTCACAAATCTTTCACCAAGGTTTAACAAAAAAAGTTTCAAGGCTGTAAATATACCATAAATTTAGAGATGCAAAAAAATGCTTGTATTTTGATTCTCCGAAGAGGATATTAAGAAGTGAACCGATTATGATTGACACTTATGTAAGGAAGATGTTTGTGGAGATAGGTCTTTAATGCAGTGGAAAGCCATAACTGGATCCAATAGTCAGAAGATAAGACAAACAAACAAGATGTGTGGTTTTAGTATTGAGGGTGATTAATCCACACATCGACTTGACTTGGAATATGATGTCTTCTCAATTGCCTAATTCTTTAAACCAATAGTAAATATTTTTCTCAGATATAGGCTATAGCTCTCTGAGACATTATAGACTTGGTATAGGAATCTGTTGCTAAAAATCTGTGGGGGAAAGTCAGATTAACTCATCATATCATATATCATATAATCTATGATTTATGAATAATCTTGTAATTTATGAATAAATTATATAATCTTGGCCAGTTCTAGAGTATGATTCCTGTTTTTATCTGTGTTTGGGTATAGAATCTTCGTGCAGAATAGTCTATCAAATCGGGCAGAGAATCAGCAAAATTTCTTGGGAAAATTTGTGAACTACTGATTTTTCTGCTTTTCTGAAGGAGTCAACATCAACTGTAAAGCAAATGGATGTTGAAACCCTTAGCAATCCCTTCCTGCTGACCTGACCAAGAGGTCAGCTGACATATGATCACTTGTGACTGGGTTCAGGGTTGACTGTCTCAGCCTACATTGAGATGTAAAGAAGACATTTTTTCTAGCCTGGACCCCTATGAGAGTAGCTCGGGCTGAGCAGAGTATACAACAGGAGTTGCATTTCTTCTCTGTTTAAGACTTCATTCCTTTTAACGTATGTCCTCTTTCAAACAATGCTATAGGGAGAAGTGGAAATAGAAAAGACCAGTCCTAGGAGGGTTTTTCCCTTGTATCCACTTAAAATAAGAACATAAGTGAGGATTAAGCTATCTGAACAAATAGAAGGTTGATACTCTATAAGTTGTAACATGAATCAAAGCAAAATGAAAATTCCTCCTTTGCAAAAGTATGTCATTATTTTGCTGGTGCTATTGAAAACACTTGTTTTATTCAAAAGCCTTGTTATAAAACCTTCATAAGACCATAGAGATGGCTAAGAAGCAGTCCCCATAAGCCATAATTGGAGAATCATAAATGTAACAATTATTTTTGTGCTCCTGGAGTCTGTACAATTTCTTTCTCTCATCAAGGATTAAAATGAAAAAATTACAGTAATGTTGTCAGAGCACGGTTCATACTTTAATTCAAAGTTTGTGGGCTAATCCTGGCAGTGGTATAACTACAGTGAAGTTTATTGAAGTTACTTCACAGATGGATTAGATGCTGTTTGTCTCCCCATGCCTCTACTTCCACTCTGATAATATACCTTTATGTAATCAGTCAGATTTTTCAACCATGGCTGAAATATTGACTGAATTGTTTTTATTATTTCAAGCTGCAACTTTGTTTTGTTTTGTTTCAGTAATATCTTTGTTAATTGACAACAAACAATTGTGAGTATGTTAAGTTTCTATTTAGGCTCCAAATGGGTGATGAATGTATCAGAGCAATCAGAAGCAAAACTATAGTAACTATGATTGATACTGTTTGGAAATAAATTGTGTTAATTTTAAGCTTAATGAAATTCCAATAGTCGATTTTACTAAAAATTATGCTTGCGAGATCTTGAACTAGCCTCCATCTGTGATGAATTCACATCACATCACAGTGCTCTTACTTGTGAGGAAACCTCAATCTTCATTTGCTTTGGAATGCAATTTATGGCATGAAAATGCTGTGTCCCAGAACGGTGCACTCCCTCTTTCCAAAGGATCAATACATGATTTTTGTTTTGCAAGTAAGCCATTGCCTAAAATAAGAAGGAAAAATGAGGAAAAAAAAAAAGGTGTGTGGGGGGGCATTTCTAATTCTAAAGATTTTGACGTATTACTGGTGAAGAGAAGCAATATATTCTTAGACCCTGAGCACAGCAATATCTTCTGTGTCATCATGTTACGGAGGGATTACATGTATTTAGATATCCTTTATGGAATTTAAGAAGAAATGTGAGGCTTATGTCATAGTGCTCTTAACCCTAAGATGCAGAGGCACTTAGAGAAGCTAAACTGATAGCTGTACATTGATATAATCTCCTGATGCTTGGTCAGCTACACAGAACCACAGCATCGAGAGCGTTTCCTGGAAGACTTAACTCTCTTGAACTGTTCCAGCAGAAGTTTGGAGTGTTTGTGCATCCTCTGGAGGTTGTCCATAGGAAATGAAATGGCCTGTCCCGAGGTAGGCCTGCAAGTATTTGCTTAGCTCTAGAGGCAAGTGCGTGGTAACCCACTAGGGTGGGAGCAGGGGGAGGAATGGACTGTTTACAGCCACCACAGAGGCCATTTATGTTTTACCTTCTTCTGCAGGCCAGGCCTAGAATGTCATAGCCCATTTTCTTGTAGCAGCTCTAGAGCACACGCATCCGGCAGGAAGGGGAATGCTACCTTACCATGGAGACACAGCAGGGGATGGTCTCTCCATCTTTCACAGAAAAATAGGATTTGTATGAAGACCTTGGAAATCCAGTCATTAATGGACAGAGAGTGAGATTTCCAGACATCTGAGACTGCATATTTTCTTGACTATATAAGCCTTTTAGTATTGACCTAGGCAGGATCTAGTTCCATGTTTCAACACTTTTCATGTGGCAATTAAAGTAGTTATTCAGTATTTAGTAGTATAAAGCTCGCTTCAAAGAACAGCAAAACTCCCATGGGCAACTGTAGGATCAGGTTATCGCCTCTTATGCTTTGGGTACTCTCAGTTGATTGTGGCTCTCCTTCGCCTGTGAGGAAGCTTCCAGGCTCTTATGGTTACTCTGATGTCTATTGAACATCCTTTACTCCTGGTAGTGCTATTTACCTTTCCTGCCCCTGTATCCTCTTTGTCTCAGGCTCTTGACAATGCTGTCAGTTGGTGTGGCTGTTGTGTTTACTCTCTTCTATATTTCACTTTGAAAAGAAGAGAAGGACTTGGAATTTAAGTTGTAAAAGGTATGATTTTGAAAATTTCAAAAACTTAATCTAATAAACTATATGTAGAAAAACAATAAATTCAATGCAATTGAATGAGTGAAGCGAATGAGTGAAGTTTTTTTGTCACTGGGGAAGCATTCTGTAAAAAGCTGTGACAGGGATGAGCAATATTTATTTTGTTTTCATGTTTCATAGTTTCTCAGACTGCAATGCCAAAAAGGCCTATTAGGATCATCTAATTTGGACCCCTCCTGCATAAATAGAATTTCACCCAGTAATTTCTGTGCCGAGCCTGATAATTTCTTGCTCCAAAGATATATTCTTTTAGCAGCTTTGTGCTTCTTAATGGTTATTGATTTAAGCGTCCTCTATCCTGCTCTTAAAAATGCTTTGTTTAGGGGAAGAAAAAGTACACTTTGTTTCTTGTCTGAACAAAATGAGCTTCTTTGCTCAGCTTGGTGTTTCTCTTCTTTCTCTATAGCAAGAAATTTCTGCATAGCAGCTCAGGGCATTTCAGGGAGTATTTTCAATTGTCAGTGGAAAAACCCTATTGATTTCAGGTAACAATTGGGGGAAAAAATCCCATGAAAACAAGAGAAGAGAAAATGTGAATACTTGGCATAGGATTAGCAGATTCAGCAACTTCACTCACTACTCTAATTGTTTATAGACCAAAGGACAGATTGATACCAATCACTCAGTTCTTCCACAATAATTATACTGTCCATGTTAGCTTTGCTACGGTTTGAAGAGGAGACTGCCTAAAATATTTATTCATCAGTCAAAAAGATGGGAAAAAGCAGTAATACTGGCATGACATGAATTTTCAGAAGTGCAGGAAGATGATCTGGAAGCATTTGTCAGCTCCTTTACCTATGATATCACTGGTGTTGGTGAGACTTGGTGGAATGAACCCTGTGACTGGAATGCTGGGATGGAGTGCCACAGGTTGTTCAGGAGGAATAGGCAGGGCAAACAAGTGTTGCACTACGTGTAAGAGGTTTGATTGCACAGTCCTTACAGTTAGTGATGATGTAGTGAAGGGCCTCTGTGTGAAGATTATGGAGAAGGAAAACAAAGGAAATGTTGTAGTGCGTGCCTACTACTGATCGCTCACCCAGAATGAAAGCACTGATGATTCTACAATCAGGAAAAATTCTGAATCAGTAGCCCTTGTCCTTATAGGAGATATCAACTTCCCAGACATCAACTGGAAATAAGCCGTGATGAACAAGTCTTGGAAATTCTTGAAATTTACAGGAGATAACTTCTAGTCATAGGTGCTCAGTGAGCCAATACATTTCTTTGTGGCGTAATGTTCCAAGCTAACCTTCTCTAGAGTCAGGGCAGAAAACCCCCCAAAAAACCAAAGGAACAGGAAAGCATGTGGGCAGCTGTACTGCTTCTGTTGGCTTTTGGTTTTACTCATTCGGTTACAAATGGGAAGAGAAAAGAGCACAAGCCGTTGGCATTCGCCATTGTGTTATCCATTCTTCATCCCTTATTTCACGTCTGCTGGGAAGGATGCAACAGGCTTGTCTGAACCTGATAGGAAGGAATTCTGTACAGCGTAGATGTCACCACTGCATTTGTGATTGAGTATTGGTGCGTGTGCTATATTATGAGGTGAATGCTGTTTTACAGGTTCATAGCTAGCAAACCACATGAGAACAAATAGTTGATAGTAACTACATCTTAAATTTCAACAAGTAAATTTTCAAATTTTTTCACTATTAGAATTTGATATAATTTATGTAAAGAATTTCATACAAATGATGACTACGTAGTGAATACAAGATTTTACTTCTCTGGCAGGGCTCTCTTAAGTCATAGACTACAAACTCCTTGTGTTTTCATTTGTTTTCATTCTGGGGTCATCTGTTGTTATTTCTAATACGTACTTCTTAGCTTTCACCTTTGATCTTTGCAATTTCTAGGTTTTTAAAATTTTGTAGCTCATTATTACGTGATTTAACGATGCCAGTGAAAGGATATTATCACTTTCAGTGGCCTCGTGGGAGCTTATTAGTTTACTACCTTGAGAATTGCAAATAAATAAGCCAGTAAGTAAATATTATGAAGGGATGCTTGCATCTCCGTAGTTAGAGGTTGTGACTAACTCTGTGTTCCAAAGTTGATTATAATGTGCTCCCTCACAGGAAAGTTCACTAAAACCAAAGCAAGGTGCCTAATAAATCACACATGAAGTGTCTTGCTGGAGGTTAATTCACTGTTCAAGCTTAAAGGGTACTTAAACAAGGCTGGACTGGAGTGCAGCAGAAGTTTTTTATCTCTTCATATACTAACTCTTTCTTCTTTTTCTTTTTAAACTGAACCCTCAAAATTATTTTCTTGAGTAGTGCCAAATTTATGCATGTAAACTAAAGCAGGAAGAGTTGCTCTTGCAATAATGAATAGGACATAAAATTATTGGTATTATAGCAGTTAGCACTCAACCTTTTCTTCTCTCTGCCACTTCCCACACTTTATTATAAACTAGTCATATTCCTGAATCAAAACCAATAGTCTCCAGAAAAGGGAAAAGCAGACAAAGAGGTTATTTATCTGTCTTTCTCCCTTTCATTGTTCTTAGTTGCAGCCTTCATTAAAGTGTATGTCTGTATTCCTTTATCACTAGTTTATATTCTCATTCACATCACACTGCAAAATTAATGCTTCAAATGCGGGGTTGGTTTGTTTGTTTGTTTTCCAAAACCCCTGCCTTTTAACCAAGCCTGGCCCAAGGTACACCTGCCCAGAAAACCTGTAGCCTAGATGAACATCCCCCATTTTTCTCTAGCATCTGCTTGGGTTAAAGCAAGTTTTAATTCCCTGCAGGATGCTTCAGAACTCCATCAGGGAGATTGCCTCTGCCCATATCACAGTGCAAGGAGGCAGGGAGTGGCTGTGGAAATCAGCCTATTTGGCCTTTTTGGCCCTATGTCAAGAAAGACATAGAGGAGGTAGGGGCGATGTAGAGGAGGGTGAGTAGAATAATTAATTAATAGTCAGGGGCAGCTTCCTAATGAGGAAGGGTTAGAAGATGTGGGATACTTCAGCTGGAGAGGAAAAGGCTAGGGGTTAAGACTGAGGTTTCTGAAATCACCAGGATACTAGATAAGATAAAGACAAAACTGCTGCTATTCACCAAACCCTGCACTGTTGGATCTAGAGGACAGTATCAGAGTTAGGAACATTCCTTCTGACACACCTACAGCAACAGCTGTCGGTGCTGGGGCTATGTAAAGAAAAGGCAGTATAAACAGCCTGGCTTGTGTGTTTTCCTTAGTAGTGTCTCTCTTCTTGTGCAAGTCAGAAGCGTGATACTGGGGTAAATGGATTTCTGCTGAGGCCCGGTGGGGCACTTCTTAACATTTCCCTCCGCTGACTGTGTAAGGAGTGAGGAGGAGCTGTGCTCCTAATTTCCATTTCCTGACAATTAATGTTGTTTGGCATCAGTTCCAAGTTGGATGCTCTGGAAGCAGCTACCTCTGCTGCTGGTCTGACTTTCTGGAACAGCAGGAGTCCACCATGAGCTCTGTCTTTACGAGTGAGGTCAGCCTAAATGACCCGGGAGAGCGCAAGTTCTCTCTCCTCCTGATGAAATCAATGAGAATTACGGGCACTGAGTGTATTCCAGCAGGTGTTCAGCATCCCACAAGGTCAGGCATTTGGTTAATAGACTGAGGCTGCATAAAATGGTGTATGCTATTAGCAGCCAGGGAGAAATCAAGAGGTAGAGAAGGACGTTGGGCAGAGCTGTCAATTACATATTGGAACAAGAAGAGAGAAACTGTCTGTAGCACTTAGAGCAGAAGGGTTTAGACAAAATAGAAAAAGTCGCTATTGTTTGTTGCTATCAAATTTATTCTGCCTTTCGGAATACTAAGTGTTTTTAGTAATGAAAAAAAAATTCTGCAGTGTCAAATGTATTAAAGAGTCACCAGCACACAGCCACATTGCTCAGTGATACTGAATACTAACCTGCTTCCAAGTTTGAACATATTCAGGCTTAGGTTAGCCTTACATATTTAGGTGAAGTTGACTTGATTTTGAATGTTTACCTGCATAAAATACGCAAGTTCAAAAAGTCTGGTTAACACAGGTCAAAGCAACAGTCCACAAAGTTTTTGAAATGACTGAGAAACTTCATGGATGTGGTACCTCCATTTAACCATTCACCACACCAATCATACTTGCTAAACTTAATTTATAGCATCTATACAAGACTGTGTCTCACAGTAGTGTAATTAAATTCATAGAAGCTTTTCATAGTTTTAACTTTGTAGCTGGGTGTAGCATTCAATAAATAATACCAATCTCATACCACAAATTGACTCTAATGCAAACAGATACAAGAATCAAACCTGTTCTGAAGAGACTATTAGCCATATAATGGAAACTAAAACTGAGTTAGTATTGCTTAGCTAATCAGCACAGGTTTTATTATCCCATTCTTTTTTTTTTTCCCAAGTTGTAAGAGACCAACTCAGAGGTTAAGTTACCATGTTCGGTTTAATTTTTCTTCAAAAACAAAAGCTTCAGCTCAGAAGGACAGTAGGGACCCATCCCGTGCCTCACAGTCTGGTGGAGGCTGAGCATCCTCTGTAGGTGGCAGGAACTCGGGCAGTTGGTAGTGCCCAGGTGCCCAGCATCTCACAGCAATGGTGGAATGCTGCAGGCAATATTGCTCTCTGGGAATCAATTAGACAAGAAATATTGGCAATTAGTAACACAAACCCTGTGATATTGCTATAATTGGTTTGGCAAGATATTAACGTTGGTACATTCGTAGTTCCTTCATTAAAAGTGGCTGTGAAGTGCATCTACCTTTCATCAGAACTGTAGCGGTGTCGTCTGCATCCATGCCCTTCTCCTGCACGGAGGGAAATGCTTTCACCCATCTCAGACTCTCTGGGCCAAGGAGGATATCCCTCAAATCTCCCTCATTTTAACTCTTCACAGTACTCCTTGCATTGTGCTGGAGTAATGTAGCTTTTCAGTTTCTCAGGATCTGGCAGGTATTCCTTTCGGCTCCTATTTGATTACTGAGCCTGCAAACACTTCAGGGCATGCAATATCCATTGCTGTAGCACAATGGTTTTCTCACTTGTGCTGAGGCTGCTGGGTGCATCTGCGATACGGAAAAGATGATATTTTTCCAGTTTTCTAATCATCTGATATTGCATTCTGGTATCAAAACTCCCCTGAAGTAATTGTTCATCCTTCTGATCTCTAATTGCATTTATCAACTCAGTATGAAACCTATTGCTACCTGGAGCTTTGTCTTCCTTTATCCAAATATTTCCTCACAACTATTTTCATAATCTGCAAAAGCACCTACAAAATATATCCTCACAGGAGGCACTGTTAGTATTCTTCTTAACAAATAAAGAGAAAAAAAGTCAATGAGTTTTTATGTTACACTCAAAATTACTGCTAATATGAAGGAATATTTTTTTTCAGCATACAAATACCATGCAGCACTATAGGCTGTGAGATAGAAATTGTTTGTATATTATTAGGTTCATGCTGTTTTGAACTACGGAATCACTTCAGTAATACTTTTCTTGGAAAATCAATTATATATGAAATTGTGTAGCAATTTAGTAACATAAACCCAGGTAATAATATAATTAAAAAGAAAATGTTTACTAGCTGCACGGGGTATATTGTGTGCATCTTAATTATGTACCTTTGCTTGCTGACTTGAGTTATATTTGTAACCTTTGGGTAGGTTTATCATCGGGTGGATAGGAAAATAATAAAAACTGATACCATAGGTAGACTTTAGGTGCAATTTGAAAAATTGGTATCTAGTTATTTGCTGCCAGTGGCACTGTGAATTAGGAAAAGGGATAGAAAAAAATATTCCTCAGGATGTAAATCTTACATGATAATGTGAGGCATCAGACTGTAAGCATCCAACTAACCATGTTTTAAGTATTTTAGGCCAGATTGGTCTAAGTGCAAATAGTTTGACTCTGGCAGAGTCCAATTCTTGACGATATTTCTCTGCTGTGAGTCAGCTCTGAATTAGATAATTTGTTTTATTGTTCATTTTAATGAAAAGGGTTTTGGGAAATATTCTTCCCAGTTATCTTGCAACAGTAGCCGTGTACAGTGAGTGATTCCATTTTTACTTTTTTATCAAAAGTAATTTCTTCAGTTTTTGTATGAAGAAGCTCCTCATCATACATCTTGGAGTAGCTGTTTTATTAGGAGTTTCAGATTATGAAATCACCACAGTCATTTGCAGCATCACTGAAGTAAATGAGACAGGACTTAGCCAACTAGCCAAGTGAGGATCTCAGGCTAATATATCAATATTTGTCAAAGTATTTACAGACTTTTGGAGTCTTTAATTAGCTGTTGTATGTTGAGGATTCAGTTCAGTGAAGACAAACAGACTGTATTCCCTTCAAAAGCTGGATGAGGTTTACGGCAGTTCTAACTTGAGGATTTGTTCTGTGTTGCAAAACAAGTCAAGCACACTGTGATTATAGCTCCCCATTAATCACTTTCTGCATTGTTTCTTTACCAGTCCTAACAAGTTTTTTTCTCTAGGACTTTTAAATTAAGTCTAAAATCCCTTAAGAGGACATGTCTCCAGTACTCAATGAGCTTGGGCGCTTTCTTTCAGAGAACTGCTTGACTAATTTTGTCTGATTTTAGGTGGGAATGTCCACAGCTGAGGAGGTGTCAAGTTTGCTGCTGTGGTCACTGCTGATCTAACCAAGATCATCAGTGGAGTTCATTCATCTGACCAAACGCAGGCCAAACAATTTGCTTTCTGAACTCCTCTGAAAAACTCAGACACACTCATGTCTGCTATGTAGACCTAAGTATGAGATGAATGCCACTTTTGGTGCAGCAAATATAGGTGGAAATCAGATACACAAGTTAGGTAGAACTGCTCTTTAAACTTCACCATTGCGAGAGGAGCCTGCTGTTCAGGGATATATGATGACTACCTCTCGTGGCAGAGATGTCTCAAGTATTGGCAGAGTTTGCTGTTGTTGTCACCTGCCCTTTTACTCATTTTGAACCTGCTGCCTCTTTTAGTTCTGTAAAGTTGATACTTTACAGTTTTCTTCCACCCCTTGTGCTGACAACCCCTGCTGGTATCTTCACATGTGTGTTTTCTTCACTACATTTCTCCAGTCTAACATCCTTACATATACCTTCAAAACAAGAAAAAACACAGGTTTGCTTTGTGGTCCCATCCTTTGGGAAAAGAGAAGAAAGGAAAAAGAATGTTTTGTGCAACACAGTCTCCCTTAGAACCTGTTTTTTCTATAACTAAATTCAACTCAGAGTCTCCTTGCTGTGAGACGCCAATGTCCTTTATACACTATTCTATATTTATACTCAGCTGAAGTCAGTGTCAAATGCCCTATTGGGCAACTGCCAGGGCTGGCAAGTCCTTGTTTTCTGTGGAGACTCCCATGTATGGTTGACATTTATCAGTATTACAAAAGGTTTCTTCTGCAAGTAATATTGGATTCCATTGATTCTCAAAAGGACAGCTTCTCCTGTGATAATGAGTAACCCGATTCAGTTTCATCCAGAATGTCTCACTGGCTGTTTTCTGGCAGTCAACATGTTCTGTAACAAAATTACTGTTACATCTGGCAATATAAAATTCAAGGGACAAGGTCAATGCTTAGTTTTAAAATAAGTGTGGGTTTGAAGACTTTTTGAGGACCCTCACCCCAGCCCCAAGTCCTGGTGGGAAATGTCTTCCCATCTTTTGACAAAATCATAGCCTGGGCCACACCCACAGAGAAAAGAACTATGGTGGGAGTGAATAGACCAGAAAAGTGGGAGGTCATCTGGTCTAGATCCCATTGTCATCTCTGTTCAGGGGGTTGCTTTACCATCCAGTTTGAGGTCTTTGGGGGTGTCTTGCCAGCAGGGAGCTTTGTGTTTGTGGAACGAAGGTTGATGATGTGGTCCTGTTCAAAACCTGCCCTGAATTCACCCCTTTTTTGCCTAGTGCTGGTTTTCAGGCTGTGCTTTTTTCACTAGTAATGTTTCTTTTATCTGCAAGTACTGCAATCACTGTGTTCTGAGATGTTTCATTGGAATCTTACCTGAGAAATTTCTGCTAGTTTGTTCAAATTAGTTCCGCCAGTGTCTTTCTAAAAGGTGTTGTCTTGAGCAATGGTCTGTGTTTTTCTTTAGGCTTTAATATTTTAAAGGACTAAATAAAGCTCACATGTCCTAGATCCTTTTTCTGATGTAGGTGTTGCGAGACAGCTTCTTCTTTCCCTACTCATCTCAGTCTTTTATTTGGTGTATTCTTTCTTTACTAAGTATAGTGTATCAACTTTAATAGCTACCTCCAGCAGTATTATTTTGCTCTGTTTCAAGTGGATATTATTGAATTTTCTTCCTTTACCCTCAGTGCACACTTGTGTACTTTCTTCTAGGCATCTTTCTCCTTTTTTAAAGTAACATGACTGCTGGGTTACTTTTTTTTTACCCCTTGGGCCTTTTGAGTCAGCATTTAGGTGCTCTCTTAGATCTATAATGGATCTTAAATTGAGTCAGAAGGAAAAAAGACTGGGAGAAAAAGATCTCACTACTGCAACATTTTGGATGGGTCAGCTTTCCTCCTGATGACAGCATCTCTGTACTTACAGCACCTACAATACAGCATCTCTGTACTTTTGTAACCCTTTCTAGTACTTGATAAAAAGAGTTCAGGACTTGTTAAGGAATTGCACATGCTTGATGAAAAAATTAATGACTCTATCATTATGTAAAAAGGAGGGGTACTAAGTTTGGAAAAAAAGTATTTCTCCTTCTTTAAATCTCTGCTTTGATTACACAGCCTATTAGAAAAAGCAGCTAGAAACTGACTTTTGGTTAAGATAACCAAGTACATTAAAGTATCCTTCATCTCTTTGTATCCACAGTCAAAAATTCATGTTTTCAGATAATGGAGAAGCTCCACACAACAACCTGAAACAACATAAATTTGCTTTTTGGCCAGTAGAAAAGTGATTTATTTTTCTGATCCAGAGGAAAGAACTAGTGCAATCAAGGCAGATATCAGGACATAATCTAAAGTTCCAGGACGTCTTTTAGACCCTGGTAAATTGCAGGCCATATGCCACTGCATAAGACGAGTATGATGCTAACCTCTTTCTCTGACCTAAACTAGAATGACAACAATGGTAAATGCACCTATGTTCCCCAATTTTCTGTCTGCAGCAGTGAATAGGCATTGAATGGGTTTCAAGTGGTTCTCCGGTGTCAGGGAGTTGGGCAGCCCAGTGAGAAACCAGAAAATTAGGTAAACACGATAGATTGATGCTGAGGACATTTAGGGTGAATGAGATCTAGTTTATACATGAGGCAGTCAGGTAAATTAATAAGGGAAATTGACAATCATTTATACCTGCCAGCATCAGGAGGCATCTCAGCAAAGCTGCTGGCAAGAGGTCACAGCTCATCTGCCACTGGGACAGCCAGCACACAAACGAAAATTATTCATTTTCAGACACTGTTTAGGTACTTTGTTCACCATGGAGGCAAAAGACCTTCTTTTTTTTCTTCTTCTTCTTCTTTTAAATTTTTTTTTAAGCAGGCAGAAGCAATAAATCACCTAGTTTAGGAAGACCCAGCTAGCCCAACACAGATCGATTTCACAGGGCAGTCGATGGGCTGCTAATAGAATTACAACTACCTGTCAAAATAGGGAAAACATATCTGTGACAGTGACAAAGGGCAAATCAATTGAAGGTGTGTTGTGGGCTCTTTTTAGTTTTTTGGTTTTGGGGGTTTTTTTTGAGACATAGATGAGAAGTACAAGCGAGTCTTTCAAAGTCTGCAACTGTGACGAAAAGCAATGTTTATCCCTTTACAGGAGCCACCAGTCCTGCAGTACTGAATTCTACAGTCACTTTATTTCTACTGCAGTTACTAGGCTACTCCCATAAAACAAAACTAAAGAGCCACATCCAGAGCTATTTGAGCAGTTTCTCATGTACTAGGAAAGCTATTTAAATAGGTTTTATTAACACCTGTAATAATTTGCTCCAGGTGAAAAACCTTGGCACATTTTGTTTACCAGAAACTGTTTTTTTTTTCAATTACACAGATGAGCTTGCCAGTTTCAGGTGTTTCTTAGTGTTTGTACAGCTCAAGCAGAAAATCAGTTACAACAATGTTGTTGGCTCAGAAATTGTGTTATAATTTGCGATAATTAGATAAAAATTGAGTTATTGAACAGTGAAAAGTTGCCCTAGTGCTGCAAAACTACTCTGCTGCTTGTATAGCATGTATATAACCTGTTCCCTTAGTACTTTACATATCTATGTCAGAGATTAAAAAAGTTATATGTAATTGAAAATGTAAATGAAAATGAAAATTGAAAATCTTCATACATATTGATGCAACAGTTTGTGATGGCCCTGCAGATGCCATGGTTGAATACTGAAGTTGTGAGATATTTACCAAGTCATGCCAGCACCGGCTTCTGCTCTGCTGGTACAGCTCCAAAGCAATGAAGAAATACTACAGGAAAGTAAGTAGGGCGGCAGTCCTTAAGCTCCTCTCACTGCAGCCATTCCTAGGTCTAAAACTGCCTCTGACTTTCTATAGAGAAGACCACGTATTTTTATGAATTTTGTATGCGTGTATGAATGACAACTTGGAATAAAATTAGTTACCTGGGAATTTTCCGCCTCTCTTGTTGGGTACATAAGCCAAAGAGGTATAAGTTGTGTAATTTCTTAGTGCATACCAGTTTGGACAAAGATTGGGTGCAGGAAAACTGCAAAATCAAAAAAAACCCAAAAAACTTGCAAAATCAAAATGCAAACAGTTCTATTTTCCAAAATGTATTTATGTAGTTTGTTTCAAATATGTGTATATATATACACACACACACACACACACAAACTAAACTAGGGAAACTTCCTAGGAGTCAATTGAATTTGCATTTAAATAGATTATACAATTTGGATTGACTCCCAATGAGAGCAGGATTTCATACAGTGCAATTAAACCAGACCCTAAGAGGAGTCAGGGTCAAAATTCTCAGATCTGAATATCCTGCTTTTCTTACATTTTTTTCCTTGTTTTGCTTGTATTAAATCAATGCCCAGCCATGCTCTTTATCACAGGCTGCAACTTCTGTCGACTTTGTTGGGTCCTTCAGGCTTCTGTGAGTATGGAAACAATGTCTCCAGAGGCAGAACTGTGTTTTAAATTCTTTGGAGCAAGGAATAAACCATAACATTAATCTTTTTGTAGAGCATTCTATGCATTTTTAACACTGTGATTTTTAATAGATAGTAATAATAGCAATTTTGAAGTACCCTGCCGATTCTAGTAAAGGACTTTTCTTCAGAAACACTATCCCCTGCTGCTAGTTTGCAAATCTTCTAATTCATTACCACATGGAGTGTCCTATGTGTACAACATTTTTTTACTTCGAAACAGATAAATCCATATATTTTACCAACAAAGGTTCCCCGACAGCATGTTACCATTTCTCCCGTGTGGGACTACAGCTACTTTAAATCATTTCCAAATAATGGTAGCGGATAATTTAAAGATCATGAATAAGTCATTTATTTAAATTAAGCATTTAGATTAGCCATCTGTATTTCAAAGCTTATAGATCCATACTAAACTAGTACATTTTTCCTGACTAGTGTTTGTATGATGTGGGTTATTCGGTGAGTCACAGTATTCCTCAGTAAGCCACATCATCCTTAAGTTATATATATCCGTGAGAAGTGTGTTTCCGTGCCCAGCACGACGTGACTGTGGATATTTGTGCTGCACAGAGCTCGGGAGCCCAGCGGGGAGTGGCTGGGCTGGTGGTTCGCAGCTCCTACGGCAGCGCAAACAATGGGGAGGATGTTGCTGGCGCTCTCAGAACAAGAGGTATGAAGTTAGATCCAAGCATGAAGTGATGACAGAGTAAGTGTCTGTCTGCTATCCACCATGGCTCCTTCTGGAGCCTTACTCACTTCAAAAGTACTGGGAAGACTCTGGGAAAGAGGGCAGATGATCTGTTAGTTTCCAACAGATATATAAAAAACTAAGTAGCCAAAAAGGGTTTAACAACAGCTTTGTATTGAAACTTGGAAAAGAGCAAGTGCCTAGGGCTTTGTCATCATGGCTACAGAGTGCATTTGGTTTAT
The DNA here is from genome assembly GCA_013398855.1 of Mohoua ochrocephala. Classification (NCBI taxonomy): domain Eukaryota; kingdom Metazoa; phylum Chordata; class Aves; order Passeriformes; family Acanthizidae; genus Mohoua; species Mohoua ochrocephala. The sequence continues at coordinate 98,438 of VZTA01011687.1, forward strand.
GCAGCCCAATTTACATTACTCATGTCACTACACCTTTGATCTATGTTTTATAAAGTAAGGCTTAAAACTCAAAGCTTTATGTGGGAGAGTTGCCATGAACTTCTAATGTCTCACAAATAAGAAAGATTGAAGGAGAGTTTGTCTCTCCAGAAGGCTAGAAAGCTTAGCTGTATATGTCTGAGAAAAATGCATGTGGAGGGAAAAGGGTTATGAAAACACTGAATCCTAAAATATTAGCACAACAAATATCCTGCCAGCACAGGTCCTGGCCTTAAAAACTTGGCATCTTTGCGCCGAATTGCACCTGGGAGAGAAAGCTACTGGGGACAGAATGTGTAAGCTGTGCTTTCTGCTCGGTGCTCAATCCCTTTTGCGGTTGCATTTAGCCCACTTTTATAAACGATGTGTTTTAATAGGCGTTATGACCGCTTGACTAACAAAGGTATTCACTTTTATTAAATAGAATTTCAGTGAAATATGTCTTGAGAGGATATATGACCCTTTTAAGAAAAGGAAAATCTATTAGTTACTATAGAAGCCTAGAAAATATTTGTTCAGTGCTCTCTTAAGCGCATAGCCTGAATGCCTCACAAACACAGTGTCACCATTATAAATTAAGCTGAGACAAATGCCTGACTGTCTTCTATTGTTCTGGTTTGATACACAAAGTCCTGTGAAAAAGTCCTAGCACTTTTCGGTAGCATCAAGTCTGGGCAACACAGTGGAAAATCAGATTGGAGGGGTATTCCTGGTGGGTTTATTAGCACTTTTGAGAAGAGGTCATGCTTCTACCCCTTTTGAGGATTGTGCTTACTAGATAAAGTTTTAAAAGGGCTAATATTTTGATGTTGTATTTTAGCATGTGTAACATATACTGAAAGTGCTCTAAAATGCCAAGAGTAAAAAACCTGGAATCAGCTTTTAAAAGATGTCTTTGGAGGCTATTACATCATTCGAGCTGTGGAAAGATTAAAGGAGTATCTGACTTTCTGAGGTACTCAGCACTCGCAGTGCAGTGCTACCAGAACTGCAGACCTCCATTGCATTTTAAAGTAGCTGAAGAGCTCTGTATCTCCTCTGGGTTGGCATCTGGCAGGTGATCTAAAATGACCCTAAGCATTAAATAATGGCAAGTATATCTGAAGGATTTTAGGCATCTTATCTGCACACTCAGTTTTTTAGTCATTTCATTGCAATTTTCAGATGCAATTTAAATTAAAGGAGATGAAATAAAATGAGGAAAACATTAATTTTTTTACTATATGTTTCAGTTTTAGTGCTACCTACTATGAAAGAACCGAGCTCATTCCACTAAAATAAAATTTAAAACAGGCAAAAAATATCAAAATTTGATCAAAAATAAAGTCCCTCCAAAAAAAGCCCAAGTCCAAAACAAGGCAAAGTCATTCCAATCAATGTAGTTTCAGGTCTACCCACAGTATGGAGAATTTGTCTTCTACCAAACTTTCACTCTAATTCATTAATTTCTTCATAGAGTTATAAACTGCTCTAACTCTCTTGTGCAGAAATCAACACTGTTAAGGAGCTCATGAGCAGATGTGATACAAGAGAGTCTTTTTATTTTTTTTTTTTTTAAAACTCAAAGAGTAATGACACCACAATATCATGTGGTGAAGGAGCAATAATTTGATAAACATTGTCTTTCCATTAGATTAGAGCAATTAATCTGATTCTAATTTAGCTGAAACATTACCATACTGGAATCCCTAGAGCCCGATGAATAATCTCTAAACACATTGACACACTCAGCAGACAAACATTATCTCCACTCATACTGTTGTTCCATATGGTCTCCTCCCATTCTGATGGAGGGCACCCTGCTGTTTCAATCAAATAAATGTCAATTATCTGAGATAGATTTTTTAGTTCACAAGCGCAGGCTTACAATTCGGCTGTGGAACAATTGTCTGCAGTTCTCCCCTGATTGCCGCTGCCTCCTTTTTCAGCTGCCCACCTTGCTGGGTTGCTGTCAAACTTTGCTGCATCATACACAGTTTCCAAGGCTTTCTCTTGAAAATTGTAGGCACAGGAAGTCATTTGTACCTGGGGAGAAAGCAGCAAAACACAGAAGAAATGGCAGAAGTGTTTGCCATGTAGGCTTCTTTACCCTATTAGTTGGGATGGTCTTTATTGCCTTTTCTATTTGTTGATCTAGCAGGGGGCCAAAACTCGATGTAACTAAAGGCTGCTCAGACGATTTGATAGAGTCGTACTCCTCCAAGGCAATGCCTCACAAGCCTTTTGCTTCAGCGGGTTATGGGCATGCTTGCCACATCCCACAGACTGCCTGGCACTTTTATTTGAAAACACTATAAAGGAAAACAAGGTGAAAACTTCAAGCCCTTGCAAGCCACAGTTTTGACCACTGCTACAAGGTTCAAAGCTCATTCCAAATATCTCTTTGGAGTGATAGGGTAAATGTAGATTGGATATTAGGAAGAAATTCCTTATTGTGAGGGTGGTGAGGCACTGGAACAGGTTGCCCGGATTTGTGGATGCCCCATCCCTGAAGTGTTCAAGACCAGGTTGGATGGGGCTTTGAGCAACCTGGTCAAATGGAAAGTGTCCCTGGCCATGGCGAGGAGGTTGGACATAGATGAAGTTTAAGGCCCCTTCCAACCCAAGCCATTCTGTGATTCTATGATTCTGTGGAAATCAGACTGCTTGGTGTTTTTGCCTAGTATAAGACTTGTGACTACTGTGGTGTCTCACACTGAGGGAGTGATGTGCAATTCAGCTTGCTATCAGTAGAGGTAAACTAAGGCCATCAGCAGAGAAAAACAGTCACAGCACCTGAGGCAGAACCTTCTGAGTGGTGATCTGATATAGAACTTTGCAGGTGGAATTCATTATTTTGTTACGTCATACATGACCTCAGTTTTCTTCCCTGGATGTGTCATGTTAGGCAAATACACCCAATGCTAAGGGCAGATGGAGAGGAAAGATTTTGCTGAACTGTACTCTCTTCTGCTTTCAGTTGTTTGGGTGCTTAAAGTAATGTAGCAGAAGATACTCTCTCTTTAACAATACACCTAAAACTGCTGTGAGTTATATGGCATTAGTTGATTAATCGTAGCTGTGTGTGTGTGTGTGTGTATATATATATATATATATGCAGCTTCAGAAAGGGTGTCTGTGTATATGAGTTGGAAACACAGGTTGGATACTTGGCAATCAGACATGGAGAAAATTTTAAAATTGAAAATTCTGCAATTTTTCAATGATACTTGACATTCGACTTGATGTAAATGACATGGCCATGGAGAGAAGAAAAGTTTATTTTGGAATGTGGGAGGTGATCTGTGTGAGAAACTGATCCTTTGATCATATGCATGAGGGCCAGTGCAGCATTCCTCTAGCTGAGAAAATCTTTGGCTTGACTAAGTCCTTTTAGGTCCAGTAGACTGAGACAGTAAGTAAGGTGTGAGTTGCTTCTCAACAGCTTTAAATCATGACTGTGAAACTGGCCTATTTTGACTCTCTCAGATATAGTACACCTGCTCTTCCCAGCTCCTTTCCCTCTTGCCTTCCTCACCAGGTTTTTTTCAGCACTCATCACATAGACTTGAAATGTTCTAATATCATTGCTTAGAAAAAGTCTTATTTTTCAAGATGCCGGCTACCTTCCTCTCTTCCTAATATCAGTTGGGCTCCCAGATACTCAGTACTTCAGAAGCAAATTCATTCATCCCATTTCCAGCAGATATTCCTCTTCTCTAGCACGGGCAGCTGGAAACACAGAGAATCTGTCAATAAAGTGGGGTGATTTGCATGCAGCAGTTATCCATACATTCCCACAGAAGACAGGGCTTTCAAGAAGAGTGAGATGGTTATCAGTTTCTAATGCAGAATTTTAGGCTATCCATAATTGTATTTTATAGAAATAATAAGTGTCTCTTACTAGGGATTTGGACATTCTGTCACCATTAATGTGTCAATAAAGGCTTTGCTTGAGGACACTGTGGAACAACACACTTCTGTTAATATTGCTCAATAAAACTATTAATACAATCAATTTGATTTGAAATGTCTCTTGTCTCGTAAAGTATCAGATCATTAACTTTAACAATGTCAGAGAGTTGTAACTATCCTATTCAACTAAATTAGTGTCCAAGGATTAGCTAAGATCTCATATTGCACAGTAATAATGTACTACTGGATGTAAATAAACTGAGCAACCTTCAAACGCTTCAGGAAGGATGTAAGCACTAATACATGCTGCGAAAAAGGGGCAATGAGAGAGTGAGGCAGAGAAGGAAACCATAATGGTTCTTGAACTGAAGGCATGAGATAAAGAAAATGGTACTGAGCATCTGAAATTTTCTCGTAATCACAGTGATTGTCTGGGCCTCGGAGTCAGGCATTTTATATAATTATATTTAACATTGTTATCTGTTTTGTTTCTCTTTGAATGATGCAAAATGAGTAATTGAGCACAAACCAAAGTCTGGTTGGGGAAAGTAAAATGAAACACACATTGATAGAAATGAGATATTTTCAGTCAGAATGCCCGTGTTTTACCAGAAGTATTTTTCATGCAATACCTGCCTTTCTCCTTTCCCTTAACAGGCTGCCCTGTGGTGGAGTCACCATCCCTGGAAGTATTTAAAAGATGTGTAGATGTGGCACTTAGAGACATTATTTAGTGGTGGACTTGGTAGTGATGGGTTAAAGGTTGGACTTGATGATCTTAAGGTATTTTCCAATCTAAATGATTGCATTTTTCTTACTATAGAGAGACAAGGATTAGGGTCAGGAAGTGCATAAAGGAGAAACTCGGGTATCTCTGCATTAGCATTTTAGTTCAAATCAGGAGAGTACCTCTGGGGCACAAATCATAATCTTTACAGTTTACAATATTCAGTTCACATTGTAGAGACATCTTGGAATGCATGAAAGTAAAATGAAAGATGTGCTCCCTGTTTATACCTAATTCACTTTGTTCATGGCTGATCAAATCCATAGGAATAGACTGGAGCTAGTCAGAAATAAAATGCCCTGAAATTCTGATAGAGTGTGAAGTGAGTCTTCAGCACTGTTTCACTCAAAAAAAATCCCCCTTTATTGGGCTGCATGTCTTGCTTGTGTGGACATATAGCAGGGGACTCTTTCTCCTGCCCTGCATGTATGTTCTTATCCTAATACACTCTGGCTATATGAACATGTATAAATAATGATCAAACCAATAGCAGTTGTCCCATTTACATTTGGGAACATCATGATTTTAAGCCTGTTTTTAAAAGCATCTGTGAATGCTTTGGTACTGGCAGTTCCAACAGCTGAATTTAATAATAACATGGGGCAGAGCCTAGTGTGGGCAGTGTGAGTACAGAAGGGAGAACAAGTGGATAATGGGAACTGAACATGTTATTTTTGAACTCCTGTGGATGTGTTTTGCATATTTTTATTCCTGATCTGCTCCTCTGCTTAAAATAAACTCACCAATAATACTGAGAGCTGACTGTCCAAGTGGTAACTCTGCTGAAAAGGACTGGGTGGATACCAAAATGAATAGGAGGTCACAATGCAGCCTCATTGAAAAGGAGGCACATCATGCTGAGTATGTTGGGAGGAGTGTGGTGGGTGGACTAAGGAAAATAACTCTTCCCCGGTCCGTGCTGGTGAGGTTGTACCTAGAACAAGGTAGATTGGTTGGAGGCCAGTCACAAAGATGATACATCTGCAGTGCTTGACAGTGGTGCCAGGTCATACAACCAGGGGCAGCAGCGAGAGACTGCATTCAGGTTTGCCATTAGGAAAAAGCTTTTGCCATAAGTGCCACGCGGGAGCAGGTTGCTTTGAAAGATTGTGTGATCTCTACTGTTGGATATTTGCCCAAGATGGGCAAAGCTGATCTAGTGCTCGTGGTGGCCCTGCTTCCAGTGGGATGTTGGACAAGGTGACCTCAGGAGACCCCTTCAAACCTGCACTGTTCTGACTGTAAAAGGCTGTGAACTCCAGTGCATATTAGGGGACTGACACAATGAGTAGATTTGTTAACTAGAACATTTGGCCTGCCCTGGCTTTGCAGAAGGTCACAGGTAGCATAAGCTGTATCACTCACTGGGACACCAAAATCTGTGGCAGTTACCTGGGGAGAGTCTGTCTCTTTGCATCTGAGATTTCTTAGCAAGGAGAGAGGTAAAAATGAGGTGGAGAAAATAGAGGGAGAGCCTTGGGGAGCCTGATTTATCATTGCTGAGAGCAAGAGGGGAATGGTAGCTGTTTCTTGAATATACTGGCTTGAATAAGGCTCCTCATTCTCCCACCCAGAAGAAGCTGCTGCCCTTCATGTTTCCAGCTGTAGTCACAGCAAAGGCTGATTTCCACCTGGCAGCCTGCTGCCTGAGGCAGCTGCCTACATCACCTCGCCTTGATGACTAGCTCTAGTCAGGCCTTGCAATCTTGCTCCAGGGAACAGAGCAGCTGTACTCAAAATACTGAGCAGACATCTTCATCTCCACCTCAGTACTGCAGGTTTTACTCTTTCTCCCCATGGGGTGACTCAGTGGCACAGGTTGGGAGCAGAGACAGGTGTCAACATGGCCTTAGTAAGATATCTAAATTTTCTTAGCTTTACTGAGGTACTGGGAGATGAAGCTGCAATCTGGCCTCAGAAATGTCACACATATGGAATGGCAACTAGATGTGACCCACAGAGGCATAGCTGAGCAGATGTCTGCTTAAAAACCAGCTGCATTGATGATGGCTTTTCTTCACTGCCTATGTCAATTTTCTCATCCAAAGTCAGTGGGATCAGTGGCATTGAAAATACTCAGTACAGTGTTTCAGCTCTGATTTTAAAATGAAAAAAAAATATAATTAAAACATTTTTCTTTCAAAATACACTTTTTTCCCAAAGTTTGACTTTTACTAAGGATGTTTTTTTTTGTTGACATCATAATTTACATTATTTTCCTTAGAAATCAGTGAGTTTTTTTGTTATTGAGTTCCTTTCTGAGAGTTGTAGTGAGATGAAAGAAACTTTCTGGGGTGGGACTGGAAGAAGCAGGCTCCTTTCACAACACAATAGTCTCTTAGCAAATGGTAAGTATGACCTATGGCTGTAAGACTCTAAATGGATTTTTCTCTGTGCTCTATTTTCAAGATGTGACAAAATTACTGGGTAGCCTATGTATCCAAAGTCAGAAATATACTGGGAGCTGAATACTGCCAGCAATAGCAGAGAAGCCTGATTTTAACTCCATTGCAACACAGCGGAGTTCTGCTTTCATGGTGCATTAATTCAACACCTGCAGGCGCTCTCTTCCCTTGCTGAAATTACAGGCTGTCTACTGAGTAGTTAAGGCTTGGAACTGAAGTGTAGAGTAAAGTCGTGAGGTCTTTATTGATCAACAGAGGGCCAGATCCTAATAGCTGGATGTAAGCTACAGATGCTCCCTCATATTGCCTAGAGTGGAGACGAAGGATGAAACATAGCTGAGATGTTTTACTGCCATGTACAGTTTTTAGAATTCTTCACCTTTAAAATAGAAGGTTCTTTAAATTCAAAATTATAGTGCTGGAAAAGGATCAGCATTCAAATATGTTGGTTAACTTATCAGTTGAAATTATAATTTAAAAGCCAGCTCGGCCTTTCAAAAAAGATTTTGAAACACGGGACTACATGAATCAGACATAAGCCAACCCAAAATCTTTGCTTTTGTCATGTGCATTAATACATTAAATTAGAAGCATTAGAGAAACTTAATTTAATTTGAAAGTAGGCAGTTGACAGCATTTTTTGGCTGTTGGGCTGTTGAACCACTCTGGCTCCTGTGCTGGTAGGAAGGGCTGGAAGTAACAGAGTCTAGAGAGGAAGCCATAAATGAAAAAGACGTTTCTTTCAGTATCTTGGGTAAAAGTTTAACAGTCATAATGAGACTGCTGTGGGGCATGTTAATATGCTCCAATAAGCAATGTGTTATTGTTGTTTCTTTGGTTTCCTTAACACGGCAGTTGTGTTATAAGGTCTCTGTCTGGCAGGGTGGAAAATGGGGATGTTTCTTAACTCAGCAGAGAGCAAGAGCTGCTGCCTCATTCCTGAAAACCCCAGTCCTCTCCTATGTCTGGAGCAGCGGTGCTGGGGGGTTCCTGAAGTGCCCTGTGTTGCACTGACTTATGTCTCTTTGCTGGTTTTCTACCTCCATGCCTCACGAGAGCGTTGCCAAGGAAGATGCTGCATCACTGGCAGCACATGTTTGGTGGGATCAGGTCTCAGTGGCAGAAGATCATGCTGAATTCCTGCCAGAGTTTGCAGTGAGGCAGTTACCTAAGTCTCAATGCTGATCAGTGGATCAACAGAGGAATGCATGCAGCTGCATATACTGCTACACTCTGAATGTTGAACAACTTGCACAGACTTAATGGGGACTCGTTGTATGCTGTAAATTTAGGACATAAACCAGCAGACTATAAAGGCACTGAATGGGGTTGTACCACATGGCTCTCTAGCTCTCTGCCCTGTCCCTGACAGCCATCAAAAGGAGGTATCTACGAAAGAGGATAGATACTTCCTTAGGCACTCTTCCTGCTTCCAATCATTTGCAGCTCAGCCACTTCCTGACCTGGAGATATTTCTTTGAATTTACAGCCTGAAAATATTTCTGATCAGTGAATTTCCCCTGCCTCTCCTTGGATCCATGTAAGCTTTCAGCTTCTGCAACATCCTGTGGTGTGGAGTCCATCAAATGCATGTGCTTTTCTAAGGTCACAGCCTCAGAGGTCGGGCTGACTCCTCGTGTCAACAAGATTCAGTCCCCCATTGCCATCATAGCAGGATTGCGCTCCAAAACCATCTCTTCTTCAGTACCCTCTCTCTGTACCTGTTAATACACGTTAATATTGATTAATGCACTCACCGCATATGGTGTAGGCACTTATCTTACTCCCTATCCACCTGGGATACACATTAATCAACAGTGCAGCATGGTATAGTATGTCATGTCTCATTGCTTAAAGATTTTCCTACTCCCTTATGTTGTTTTTAAATTGAAGAAAACTAAGTGCTCAGACAGAAGTAATAGATCAGTATAACTAGATTTGTCTTAATACACCCCAGATGGATTTGCCCAGAAAAGTTTAACGGAGAATCTTTTTCAGCACACAAAAAATTTCTGAGGAGTTATATCACTGAGGATTGCTTTCTGCAGGAAAAGCCAAAAAGGCTCTTTGTTCTGTTCCCATGACTCCCACAAGATAAAGACATTTTTTCTCCCAATCCTCCATTAAAAGAAAATATAAATTTTTCACTGTGAGGTGTGGTTAGACACTGGAACAGGTCTAAACCTCCCTGAACCCAGGGAGGTTGTAGATGCCCCAGCCCTGGTGGTGTTCAAAGCCAGGTTGGATAAAGACTTGAGCAATCTGGTCAAGTGGGGCATGCCCCTGCACATGGCACTGGGGTTGGAACTAGATGATCTTTAAGGTCCATTGCAACCCCTAAACATTCTATGATTCTATGATTAATTTACTGGCTTCAGAAAGACAGCATTTCAGCGTCCCAAACTTCTAGTTTCTGAAACGGTAATAGGTTATGGGCTAAGTACTGCTGTAGCTTAGTTCAGCTGACCCCAGAGATGGTAGCACTCAGTTTCCCTGATGCTGAACACCAGAAATCAGGTGCCTGGTCTGAACAGCCAACTCTGAAGTGGACACTGAGGAGGAACTCTGAAGAGGAATGGGTGCCTCCTGAGACAGATTTATTTCACCTAGTGATAGGTGTTTAAAATCAACCTCTAGAGATGCTCTATTGATTAGAGGTTATTGATTCATTAAAAACTAGCTTAGACTGCACGTTATCTCTGGGAAAAATTGGACCTTGGAACCTGGAGCTTAGAGAAAAAAGAAGCGTGCTGGAAAATGATTTCAGTTGTGTTTGGTATAATAGGCTTCAAATATATAAAAATTCTTATTCAGTAGATGTAAAAGAATTGAATAAGCCAAATTTTCACAGAAGCCTAATTCACAGAACACAAGACAAAAGGGCTCATGGGGCAAACAGCAGGTCCTTCCAGTATGAGTGGTTTCTGGCGTGAATTGCTCTGTAACAGGTCGTATGAGTAGTTCATGTGCCTAACTGATCACTAAATCACTATTGTTGGTGGTCTTGGTGTAAAGTGAGAACAGAAGTGGTGGAAACTATCCTGTGATCAACATATTTGCTTGGGGTACCAGTGACAACAGTGAAAGAGTAAGAGTTGAAGGTGATAACCAGAGGTTTTGCACTGTGTTCTGTGTTATCTGACCTGCCTCTTGGGCGCATAAAGTTTCTTTTTACATTTGTTTTGGAAATTATGGACACAAGTGTGTCTGTCATTACTTAAGATATTTCTGAGCTTATGCACAACCTGGTAATAACATGGTATATTTTAACGTGCTTACACAAAATGGGGATGTTTCTGTTGCTCATATAGTCATTATCATACCATTTTATCACTTCTGAATGCAAGTTCTATGGTCCATTAATGTACTTTTTGAAAATTCCTTTTTTAAACTCTGTCAAACAAGCCCACTGCTTCCTTGGTTTTTCAAAAGATGCCAATATGCCTTGCAGATTATTGGCACTACATGAATACCAGATAGAAACTATGATTTTCATACACTGACTGCATATCAGATACTGTGAGATAAAGGATACAGTCAGGCCTTCTGAGCATTGCAAATGTAGCTTGTGATGCAAAGAGTGAGTCCAGAATAACTTTGATGCAGGAAGTATTTTGATGCATTATGAAGAGCTTTTTCATGGAATTATACTTCCCAGAGTATTTATGCACTGCCTTCATCTTTAAGCAACTGTATAAACAATAAATAATCCTTCTCATCAGTGTCACTACATCCTATTGAATAAGTCCCTAAGGCACAATAAATAAAGGTTATCTTGCAACCATTAATAATAAACAGAAGAAGGATTTCCTCACTGACTTTTATGAAGTTTTCAGTAGTGTTTAAATTTGATTTGGCATTTTTGATAGTGGCTTTGTGTTTGCCTGCCTGCCTGAGATGTTCAAAGGCAAGTAAGTTTGTTGTAGCCACAATTCCCACAAGTTTCTAAAGGATTTCAGAGCTGGGTGGGTTGTTTGTTAATACCACTGCGATCTAGTGCTCTCTAGGGTACATTTGAAACTGCAATTGCATTGAAATTTTTCAGGACTGTTGCTAGACATGCCTATGGGATGAAAATAGGGCAACCTGCTCTTGCTCTAAACAAAGAGTGCTTTTTCAGGTTCCAGGCATCTTGGGTGGCTTTCAGCCAGCTCAGTGTAATATAGAATCATAGAATAATTTGGTTTGAAAGGCACCTTAAAGATAACCTTGCTCCAATCCCCCTGCCATGGGCAGGGACACCTTCCACTAGACCAGGTTGCTCAGGACTGCATCCTGGTTTCCTCACTTATTCCTCTCTGTGGTTCACTCACTCACTGGAGATAAAGGCCCTCATTACTTTGGATGTAAATGCTGGTTTGGCTTTTTAGGATCATGCATGCTGGTGGTCTATGTGCAAAGCTTTCCCCAGTCCTACCGGGGCAGTGACTTTGAGGTGCCATGGTTGAATCTCCAGCCTCTGCCCAGCACCATCCTTTGAGCAACGCTTGCCATTGCTGTCACTGGAACATTATACTTGTTCTGTTTCCTATCTGTATGTTTCTCATGATGGAATATTTTGTTTCCCAGCAGTGGTATGTGCAAGAGAAACTCTAAGCTCAACCAAAGGAGAAAACTGAAAAAAACCCTAGAAGGATATTAATCAGACAAGACATGAGTAACCTGAAGAAGAGGTGAGTTGTAGATTTCCACATTCAGAGGACACTGCTTGCCTTGTACCTTTCAAACTTGTTAGTGCCACTGCTGATCCAAGCAGTATTTCTGGCAATTCTCATTAGGATTCTCCTGCCCAAAGTCAATGGACTGCCTGTATCATAGAGCACAAGGATTAAACTTACCTTTGCACTGCATATACTAAAAATGTATCTGAAATGCTATCCATTCATAAGAGCAAAGGAGTCAACAAAATAGCCTGTGCAGGACCTATTCTGATATGAACTCCTCCAGTGACCTTTATATCATGAAAATCTGATACCTCTGGGAGAAATAACCTGAAATACTTCATAAATATTTTTAGGCATTAATATAAGGCATAACTTTTCAAGGGCTCCAAATATCAGTCAGTCCTGTTGCCTTTTATTAGCTCTGAAGGGTAGTAGGATTTTACTTCTAACTTGATAATATTTTTTTAAGAGAAAACAAAGCAAAACATGAACAGAAACACTAAGTCTAGAAATATTCTGATTTGTTGCAGCAGCAAAGATTTGTGTGTTAGCAGAGGCCCATGTTGGGTTGTTATGCCCTGTGCTTTTGTCATGCTTTGTCTCTCTCTGTTTAAATTAAATCCCAAAGCTACTGTTGGGTCGATTTTGGGTAGAGCAGAAGTGGCATAAAGCCAGTTTTTCTCAGTTGAGAAAATATGTTCCCTCTGTGATAATGTCTTTTAAAAGAGACACTATCAATAAAGTAATCAGTAAGGTAAGAAACATCAAGGTAGATCCAATAGTCACACCAGAGAGTTTACTAATGTATAACAAACCTGCCTGCTTCTTGTGAGATCACCATAATAGACTGGATGTTTTTTGGTTTTAATTTTATGTCAGCATGAGCTCTATTCTCTCTGTTCAATATAGCCCTCTTTGTACTGACAAAGTGGAAATGGCATCAATCCAAATACACTGGCTCAATGAGCCTTGGTTTTGATGACCTTATGCCTTGTTGGTCTTCTGGTTTAACTGTGGTAAGTTTATTGTTGGCTTCAAAGCACTTAAATGTAGTCGGAAAGCCTTTTCTTATTTACTGCTTCTTTTTTTTCCTTTGTCTTTTTTCCCTTCTCATTGTAGAAAAAAAATACTACGTCAAGGACAAACACTTAGGTTATGGATTTTTTCTTTTCTATTACTGTTTTTATTACAAGGTAACCCTGAAGACCTTTTAATTCTCTTGATTGTTTAAAGAGGCTTCATGAAAACATGACATTTCAGATGTAGAGATAGGTATAATTGAGTGAAAGATTCCATTTGCCAGGAGTCTACTACAGTAAGATCCTAAGGAATTCAAAAAAATGGAAAGAGTCAGTAAGGTTTTAGTGGAATTTGATAGGAGGCCCCATACAAATATCCAGATGAAACTCTAGCCAATTATTCTGTGCTGAATATTATGCCCTGATGAAAATAAAATACCTGAGTTTAATCTTTCATTCAGAGTAAAGATTTGTAGTATAATGACCTGATTTAGCTGAAAAAAGGAAAAAATAAGTAAGTCTGACAGCTGAGAACAGAAGGGGGATTAATCTCAGAAGTTGCTAGTCTTTGTTTCCCATCCTTTCATTATTATTCAATCAGAGCAAAGAAAGGACTAGCTGCCCTGACACAGCTCCAATTGCATTGCTCAGAGAAAGGGGGAGGCACAGTGGAGAGAGAGATTTCATTATTTACAGACTGAGGAACTGAGAAGAAAACAGAGAGAAATGGAGCCATTCGGTCCCCCTTTGGGTGTGTCTGGGCCTTTGGGCAGAAGCAGGCTGACAGAGCCACCAGCAGGAGCAGCAAGGGCAGCTGTGGGTAGGTACAACAGGGTGTACCTACCTCACAAGGTGCAGGCTGCAGTAAGCCCACTGAATGCATCATTACTCCACTTTTCGGTCTTACATTTGACCTCCTATGGGCACATGAGGAGTAGAAGGGAGATGACGGCGTGATGCACATTAGAGTGCTGTCTGCTCTTCTGATGTCTTTGGTGGTGGCTCTTCTTGGCATGTGACACCATCCCAGCTCTCCTTCCGCTTGTGAACATTTACAGCCACGAGCTCCACTACACCCCCTAAATGCCAGTGGCTGCTGCAAGTCAGACTTCTGTGCAGCTACTCACTCCAGCCGACCAGAATTGCACTTGAAAGTACCACGATGTGCCTTGTACGTCTCACACCAGCTCCTGGAATTAATGCTTCAGTTACCACATTCTCTACAATCACCATGTTCAAGAAGCAAGGGACAGAAAGGCTAGCAAGAAAACTTTCCACAAATATGCTAGAAGCAGGAAGAACACCAAGGAGTAAACTGGATTCACTATTAAAAGAATAATAAAACAAGATGACAGAACTTGAGGTTGAGATGGTTTACAAGTTTAGTGTTTTGAGGTTTTTTTCGTGTCTTCACTAAAGGGACCAGCTGTGCTCATAAATTTAACAAAGTTAACCTCAGAAGAAAATAATAAGATAGAAGGTAGGCCATTTAGAGAATATTTAGCTCTTGGGTGTTTTCAGGAAGAAAACAAATTTCATGTCTCAGGAAATTCACTGTGATGTGAAGCCTTGCAGAAACAACCATAGATATACTAGTGACTATCTTTGATAATTCTTGGAAGATGCATAGGCTTCCAGAAGACTGGAAAAGAGAAATCACAACGTCTGCCTTTGAAAAAGGGTGACACGAGGAACTAAAAATCATAGGGTGGTCTGCTAGGCTTTATTTTCTGGAGTAATACTGGAACAAATATTCAAAGTATCTTTAAAGATCTGGAGGATGATGAGGAGATGAATTAACAGCCATTATGGATTTGCTAAAACCAGGTTATGTCAGTCGTCTAATTTCCTTCTGGAACTAAATAATAACTACCCTTATAGATAGGAAAGAAACGGGCTATGACATGCTGCTTTCTCCTGACAAATTCTGATTTTATCTCTCATGACATTTTACAAACTAGCTAAGAAAGCGCTCTGTAGATTTAATTATAATAAGATTAGTTGGACTCTGGAAAACCGCATTTAAAAAGTTATCAGAAACTCACTATCACTTTTTAGTATTTTTTGTGAACTTTCATGCGATACCAACATTTAAGGAGCACACTGTAGGACAGGATTAGTTTTAAGAAAGAGTTTGATATGTTAAAGATGCCGTCTAAGGCAGCAGTTCAACAAGAAGAATTTCAAGATATTATGCTTGGACAGGAATAATCTTCTTACATCCACAGAGAGAGAGAATAAGAGGCTGGATAACCGAGTATCCTCCTCACTGGAGAATAAGAGGTTAGGCTGAATCTCCCGTCACAGCGAATCACCTACTGAACAGGATCAGAAAAAGTAATTTTGTTGTGAGTTAATAGGATAGTTACACAGGAGTATTACCTTTAGGGTATGTGAAATCATCTCCTGGTCTATTAAGTTTTGGTAAAGATTCATTTGGAATATTATGTCCAGTTTTGAGTACTAACTTTTGACAAATACCTGGCTCAACTGGAGAGATTGCTGGAAACAGCAATTGTAGGAGCAGAAAATGTGATTTATGAAGAAAGGCTTAAGAAATTGGGATGGTTAAGTAAAGAAAGAAAAACATTAGTAGGAAACATAACAGTCTTTGCACAACTTAGAGGAGGATGGGAAACTGTTCCTTTCACCTTCTTTGGCAGAACGAGAAACAACAGGCTTTAACTGGTGTAATGAGGATTCCTGCTGAAAGTTAGGAATAGTATAATGAGAACAAAGACAGAAAAACTTTAGCACAATCTGTGAAAGGTTGTGGAATCTCCAGCTGGGCAACTTGTCTGTCAGGCGTGGCTGGGGGATAGTTCAGTGAGGAGAAGGATTAGATGTACTCTTGAGGTCATTTCGGTATCATTTTCTACAACTTTTTTGCTGAGTCCTTTTATGTTTTCCTTTCAAGATGAGATTCCTTCTCAAGAGCAACTGTGAAGACATTATTTAGCAGAAAAAAAGAGATTAATTTGACTTGATTTCCACTTCTGTGCTCATGATCACATCTCACAAGCTCAGAATGGACTTTTTGCATCCTCTGTGAGCCTGTGGTGCTGGCTGAGCCCAGTAGGTAGACTTCAAAATACCCCTGCCCTACTTGCAAATGGTTAAGAAGTTTGATGAGTTTTATAGTATACATGGCACAGTTTCCAATGAGTTAGAAGTCAATGTGATCTTTAAAAAAAATTTCACTGCTTTGGAAAACCTCAGGCTTTGGTTCATCTTGAGACACTCATTTGCCTTAAACTACGCTCTACGGCAAAACAGTGCATGAAATTGTTTGCACTTTGGTACGTGTTGCCTTTGCTGACTGTAATTCAGCTTCCAAAAGAAAGTTTCAACTGTCCTCACTGTAACCTTCTTACTCTCATGGTTCTAGGCTATGAATACATTGGCACACAACTTGTGATCCAAAAAGTTTTCTTGTTAATAAGTTTTCCCGTTAAATTTAGGTTTGTAAGGTCTGGTTGCAAATACTTAGGAGTTTAACCATTTCATCAGAAGACTCCGAGCTCTATTACTAGGATTGTTGATTTTGGCTGGTAATTGCAATCAAAGTGGAATAATTAGAAAAAGCAGCAGTGGTTCAAAATGATTGCCAGTTGTAATTACAAACCAAAATCAACAATCCTTCAGCCTACTGGCACCATCTGTTTTTTTCTGCTCACTGTGACTATAGTTCCCCCATTTCCTCTTCTCACTCAGCACTGGATACCTTCTACTTCCTGCTTGACCCCTTTGCAGGGCATCAGAGCTGGGATCTTCTAGGGGCTGGTGCTAGCAGGATGTCTCCTCTTACAGGCATTCTGCCCATGTATATGGGTTTTGTCATGCCTTCTCCCAAGAACCTGTCATGGGAAGAATGCCTCTTGTTGAAGGACATCAAGTAGCCAACTGAATTGATTAAAAAACTTTCATTGTTGTTTGTTAAACCGACAGCTGGAAAATTGATTCTCAGTTAAAAGTTCTAATTTCTATTACTGGGTATCTAATTCTTTCTTGAAAAGAATTCAGGTTTCTCATTTACTAACTCAAATATATTTTTTTGCTTATGTGTCATGTACTGGATTTGCATAATGAGATTTGAAAGCATGTCCAGAGGTAAAGAACCCCTAAAATAGCCTAGATTATGTTCAAGGAGACAAGGAGACATTAACATATAGAAGCCAGAAGCGGGTGAAGAAAGTCTTTTTCATGGCTGTTAAATATTCTGCAAGTTTACAGTATCATCTAATTTGACACTTCCTCATGGGCTATGGAGGCAAAATAGTTATAGCATAGAACATTGCAAACAAATGAGCCCAAAGTATAAATACAGAAGAAGCAAAAGTAAAATATTTTTGAATATAATTAGTCCCACTGGTCAGGAGCCATAGTATTTCCTCCTTCGGCTGCCCAAGTATTCCATTCCTAGGCTTATACCAAGTTTTAAGTTCAACCTTCTGCTCTCTGGAAAAGTAAACAGCTGTGTCAGTGAACTACTTTTGGGCAGGACAGGATTAATACTTTAGTAGTAGCCAGGAAGGGGCATAATCTTATTTGATACTATCTTACACCTGAAAGGGGCAGAAGTAAGGGACTGGCATTTTAGGGGGAAGGTTGGTATTTTGTAGTGATTTTTCTGTGTAATTTCTTTGTCATATACCTTTTGTTATTAATTTGTTGCTGTTACTGTTCATTATCTTATCTCATTGCTGTTTCCTGTAAATTGTTCTTATCTCAACCAGTAAATTTCACCCCTTTGTGCCTCCAATTCTCAACTCCATCCCCTGAGTGGGAAAGGGGAGGGCATGGGGTGGGGAGCAAGCAAATGGTGTCTGGTTTCAGAAAGTCTTGTTTGGGGGGTGGAGAAGGCACTAGATTGTGGAGTGCCATTCCTAAGACATGACAATTGCTTTCCACTGATTTTTCACTATGGTGATGTAAGAGAAAGTATATACTTCTTATCGTGTTTAAATTCTTTCAGAAATGTTCAGAAGAGTGAAGTAACTGGAAAATCACTTTGGTTTTCTGACATTCAGACACTTGTGTCTCACTACTGCTTATGATGAAGACGCTCACTAGTCAAGACTTCCTCTCAGATAAAAGGCTTGCTGTTCAATATAATCTGTGGAGATATGAGACCTTACCTGTAACCGCTTCAGTTGGAAAGTGAAGAAGCAGATTACCACACCCCAGCTGCAAGTCCGCAGATGGTACTGAAAATCACTTTTTTCAGGATGGAAATGAACTACAGAACTGGGGTACTGTTTGGGGGAAAAGAACATCATTTCCTGCGGTATACAGAATTTGGGTGACATCTTTTGTAATCTTTTGTGAAATATCTAACATTACAACATGATGTCAAGAAGTGGCTGAACAGCTGTCAGGGCATGAATATGTCCGTAAACAAACGAGAAAAATTGGTGGATATTTAGTGAACAGAGTTGTGTGTATTGCAGCTGTGCCATCTTCCTGTTGTGAAAAAAAATCACAGCAAACAGTATTTTATTAGGATTAAACATTCTTACTTGCTTTCCCTACTATTTTGTGTTAGGAATTAGAACTTTATTTTAAAAATTCCAATATAGGGAAGAAATAGCAGTAATGAGGTTAGATTTGATAATTTCATATAAATGATGAACAGGATCCCACATGCATTTGAAATAAAACTGATTGAAATTCATTCTAGTTGTCTCCCATTAATCTTAATTGTAATTCTCTATTTCACTTTAATAGGTTGCTAAATTTTAGGAAGCTGTGTTATTGTTCCAATATACTTGATTGGTTTTTAATTCATGAAGTTTTTCTGAGTTCTGCATGTGGAAAGGAATGTGAACACTGCCATTTTCTATGTGGGTGTTTATAGGCCAAGCAGTATTGCTGTGGTTCAAAGCAGCCAGAGAAAATGCAGCAAGTTCTGCTAAAGAGCAGATTTCTGTACCTGGGATAAATTTGATAGAAGGCTTTTGTTCATAGTACAACTTTTAAAACAACAATAGATCTTTCTGTCCACAAAGAACAGGGTACTGGTAAAACCAACCCGACTATGTGGCACATGCATTGCTTCAGAAAGCTGTGCTCGCTTTTTTAATGTCCAGAAGGAAGACTTGGCATTTGTAATACAGAACCTGGAAGGACAAAAATCTCACCCTTTCTGCTTTCACTGACTTCAAGGAGAACCGAGTGTTCTCCACACCTTGCAGGATTGAATCCTTTGTAAACTTGCTCATGATTAATATATGTTATGAATATCTATTAAATGTTACAGTAGGTTGATAACACCCAGCCATATCACTCATTTATTAAAAGAAACTGTTCAGTCAAAGTCTGAACAGGGGGGCGAGAGAGCAACTCAGCTGCAGTTAGATTGATGATACTTCTAAAAATTGTCCAAGCATGTGTGCAAGAACCTGTCAAAGTGAGAGTTTAATAAATGAGAAAGTGAAGGACAGGTAACTTTCCCAATATACAAAAGTTGTGCACATGCACATGCATGCTTCATTTATTCTGTGCTTCCTAGCAGGTAAACAACACAGAGAGAGAGTCTGTTTGCCATTTTTGAGCTAGATTGTCTGGAAAAGAAATTTGCCAAGTCAGTTATTACTGGGGCTGCAGTGGCATGCTGCGTGGCACCACTGAAGGCTGCTTTCACATCAGCAGATTTCCACCAAACTCAGTGTAGTGGTTCTTGTCTGTCACTCCAAGAACCTGCTCTGGTCTTCTGGGCAGCATCTGCATCCACAGCAGGATTTGCTCCTGGGAGGACAGGTGGCTTCTGAAGAGAGAGAGGATGGGAAAGGGAGAGTGGGGAAGCAGGGGCAGCTGCAGACCAGAGAGTGGGGAGCAGCTGAGCCTGTGGAGTTGCTGCTTCAGGCAGTCTCACCCTTCCTCCCCAGTGACAGCATCAGTCTGATTTTATAGGAAATTTGCACTTTTCAGAGCCTGTTGCCCAAGTTAATTGCCGATTTTGCCTTTTTTTTTTTTTTTTGTCCCTGTTTACACCAGAATTGGTAAGGTATCATAGCACTATAAAATTCTCAAAGGCAACAGGATATGTTAGGTATCAAGCCATTTCCCTCCCAACTCATAGCTTGGAGTTGTTTGTGGTGAATATTTGTTAAACTAGAGGATGAATACATTTTGAAAAAGAATGTGCCTAATATAGGAATTGAAAACTACCTTTAGCTACTTGCCTGATGTGGAACCATCATCTTAGCTCCAGGCTTTGATCGTGTAAGTCTCTGAGAGCAAAATATAAAGCACTTGGAAATAGCACTCAAGCAGAAAAGGACTGTTGGCTGAGCAGCTCTTAGTGCCTGAGCACTCCATAAAGAGTCTTTTCTGTGCAGTCATCTGCTTTCATTTCTCCCTCACAGCTATAGAAGGTATTCCACTTGTAATTACAGTAAGGGGTTTGACACAGCCCACATGTCTAATAAACTGTTACAATACTTCTTTATCAGCTAATTTTTTCACTGCTAACCTCTTGTTCACAACATAATTTGAATGTAACACTCCTGACAGGTTACTGAGTAAATGTCTGGGAGTACTACCTCCTCTGTATTCCACATTGTCATTTTGACATTATTAGTAATTCTGTGGTTGCAGCTAGGGCATCTTTGCATAGTAACTGGGCTAGGGGTTTTCTATGGTAAAATGTTGTGTTGCTAGATTTTGGGGATCCAGGATTTTTTTGAAATAAAATTGCAAAGGCTGAGTGACCTTTCTTTGTTTTCATGTCTGTTTTTGACACTGTGGTTGATATCTGGCATCTGATTTAGTATGATGTGCTAGGTGGCTGACTGGAGTTGCTACCCTCCAGATGTTTGTGATTACCTGTGTTCCGGTGTGTGTACAATAAGAAAGCTGGCTGGTTAACCTTGGTATTTACTGCCCTTTAAAAGGGGAAGGAGGCTCTCAGGGCCATAAGAGCACCCAAATGCCTCTATTATCACCCATGCATGCCCTGCCTATGGAAAAGGATTTCCATTTCAGTATAGGTCCCCACTCCTGACTGAGAAATATAGAGGGTTGCTCAGAGTCTTTCTGTCTTGACTTCCTGACGGGATTTTCTGGAGGGACCCCAGACCTATGCTCCAGTCAGATCCCCATCGCTGCCTCCCCCTGTTCCCAAAACGTCTTTCTGCATAGACCCCAGGTCTGACTTGTTCACCTTGTCCAATGGTCTCCGGCTGGTTGATGGCTACCTCCATCACTGGGCTCTCTCTTCTCAGAAGTGGTAGGTCAGCACCCTGGTAGAAGAGGACACTGGCTGTTCCATGCCCCCTCAGCTCCTGGGGGCTCCTCTTCACTCAGGAAGAGCCCCAATCCCCTGTAGGCAGTATTTTCTGCCTCAGTTGGCTCAGGCAGCTGGTCATTACATAATGACCTCTTTGAATCACCTGTCCCAAGTCTTATTGGCAGGAGCAGGAGCCTTTGATGATTTGATAAATCCAAAATAGATGAGGGTCACTTCACGGTCATGGTCAGGTTGCCTAGAAACATCTGCTTCGTCTAATGGCATTTGGTGCCTTCTATGGGAAGGTGGATTTGTTGGGGCATGTGACGTATTTAAAGAGCGTGAGTCATCAACATCTGAAAGGACTTTAGTGGCCTCATGTTGTGTGCTTGGCATTGGCAATAAATGTAAGTGAAGACAGTACGCTGAGCCACACTGGAAACATTCACACCATTGTGCCTGCAGAAGCACTGGAATATCTCAGCAATCGCTTCTCATGGCTCAGTTTGTCCCTTTGAGAGTGAGGAATAATAACTTATTATCACGTTCTGCGAGATATGAATAATGTGCAATTCTTGCCTGTTAACTCCTCCTGAAATTGCCCTGTGATTTCTGCTGCACACTGCTGCAAGGTAAATTGAATGTGTTTCTGGGAAAGGGAAAACAACCCCAAACCAAACCAACAGCCCTCAAGCAAACTAAATGAATTGTTTAATAATTTACCTTGATGGAAGAGGCACATGGATGGGAAAAGTTAACCAGTCAGGGAAAATAACAGCAGCAGTAAAGAACAGTAATCGGTGTAAAATAACCACCACAGTATCTGAGTGCTTGTTCCAAGTCCAAAATTCTGCACCAAGTTCCAGCCTCATCCTGGCAGGATAGAGGTCACAGTGTGCCACTTTTTGTCATCTTGGCATTAACTGCTTGAGTCAAAAAATGTAATGAGAAAAAAAGTCCAAATTTGAGGTATGTGCCATTTGTAAAGGAAGTATCCTATTCAGAAAAATTACTCCTATTCATGAGAGATTTAGATAGACTTTAGATAGACTTTTAGTGTAGGTTAGATAGACTTTTAGTGTAGGTTAAGTAGGAAGCTGTACCACGTAGTCTTCTCTAATAAACTGAACAAACTTTGCATTCATCAATATGGGTTTCTTGGCATGCAGGTGGTATTCAGGAGCACACAAGGGAGGGGAGTGGTGGGCCAGAATAGAGGTGAAGAATGAGAGGAAGTTGGCACTGACACAAATGATACCAAAAATGCTGATTTAGTAAGGAAAAATGTAAATCATTTTTAGTGTCTTTTGAAGAACTGTGCCCAAGTTAGAGTTGCCTTGAAGGCAAATGACCCAGCCTGACATTGCTTTGGCAGCAGAATGTGAAGGGTGTGCGTGCAGACATGAAATGCCCTTTGATGAACAGTGCTCACCAACAGCCTGTCTGACAGTGGCAGCAACACCAGTACCTTTGAAGACCCAGGTATTTTTTCTGTCTCTGGACAAAGAGAATCAAGTATAATTTGTTAACTGTGAAGAAAAATGGATGTAATTTTCCATATATGGGTGTATTTATCCCCTCATTTCTTCACAACCAGCTAAACCTAGCACTAACTCTAAGCATATAAATGGTTCAAATCTTGGGGTTTTTTCACCTGAGACAGAGACAAACACAAAACTGAAACTTTGAAATCATTATAGTCAGTTTGGGACTGAACCAGCAAATAGTTACCACTTCAAAGTACTGGGTTGACCATAAAGTGACATCTCTACTGGGGTGCTACTGAGCACAGGAGCTGTCTAAACCTTTTAGGGCATACAAGGCCACATCATGTAGAGCCTCTCCTGCTCCCAACCCTCCTCTGCCTCTCCCCAACTCCAGTGTGGGCAGGAAAAATGCTCATTTCTGCCCCATGATACAAGGCCATTATGCTTGGCAGATGGGTACTTATCAATTCAGGTACTTCTTGTGCTCACTTGGCTCTATTCTTTTGGTCTTCTTTATTTTACAACAGGGAACAGTGCCTTTTTATACAGCAGGCCCTTTATATGTCTTTTGAACCTTGGCAGTCCTGTGGGGTGCATGACTGTATAAATGTGTATGAGTTTCTGGACATCTGGGGTGTATTCAGGTAGCAGAGAACTTAATTTTTTTTCTTGCAGTTCTGCTTGATTTCTACAGCACAGCAGCACCCGCACAGCGCTGCAGCACCTCTCCATCTTCTCAAGTCAAATGTGAGAGGTAAGAGGACACTGTGGCATCGTGCTACAAGTGTCAAGAGTGCCTGTACTGCTGGGGGAGCAGGGACTGTCCCTCTGGCTGAGCTGTGACTGGAAAATTTGCCTTTGTCGCATGCTTTTGTCACATTCCTACTTTTAAATGCAGCATTTTTTCCGTGTTAAATACTCCAAGGGATTGTTGGGCCCAATCATGTTAATTATGGGCATGAACTTGGACCCAAACTAGAAGGATTTTAGCCACAATTGAAACTGAACTAAGACTGGATTGAAAATGTGCTGGTTCAGCTCGTACCTGCAGGCTGCTTCAATTTCTAAAATCCCTGTCCCACTACACATGCTCAAATCTCCAGAGTCTGGAAAGCAGCTGCCAGCGTTGGATGGGTCAGTTTTATTCTGCAACAGCAGTTCCAGCCTGAAGAGCTTTAATTTTTCCTGGTGCTCTTTTGTGCAGCTTGAATGCTTTATGGGCTATCATCACCATCCACAGCCATGGGAACAGGAGAATTAGAAATGGGCCCTTTACAGAGGCTACCTGTGTCCTGCTGGGAGAATGGCCAAATTTCAAGGTGGCAGAGATTGCCTTGCTAGGTGTGCGTGGGAACAGCTCTGGATCTCTGCAGGCTGCTGTGGAGGTGAAGCCTGGGACTTGCAGCAGATGTTCTGAAAGGCAGGATTTTGATTTGATTTCATATCACGAGAATTAGAGGTGTTTTCTTCACTAATTCAGAAAAATCAACACTACCAAGTTTACCTGTGAGCAAAGAGCTCCCAAGAGAGGCTTAAGCCTGCTACTTGCTGATGTACTGTTTTGCCTTTTTGAATCTACCCTTTCCAGTCTCCTCATGTACTCCGTTCTGAGTAAAACTGACCCTTAAAGAGGGAGCCTGAAGTCCACACATAGCTTGCCTCTTTGTTTAACCTTGTGCTGACCAGTTACTCGGGAATAAATTGAATCCCTCCTGAATTCTGCTTTCCAATATGTATATTTTAAAAACCCAAATGAACTGAGACCTTTTCTGTTTTGCAGAAACCTTAATAACATTTCATAGCCTCTAAATTCTTGGCTCAACATCTTTTTTATTTCTGAAGACTTCTGACTTTTAATAATGAAGGAACTGCCTGCCCCAAGGAGAGAAATACAAGACCACTTTCTTTTTCGGTTGCTCTTCAAAAAAGGGTATCTTAAAAAAAATGTTAATAGCTTGTGACCTGGGTATGTCAACAAGGAAGCTTACTATCATCATTTGTTTAGTCTTAGATGGAAACAATTTCTTTATTTATCTTTATCCTTCAAAAGGGAAATTTGTAGAACCTGCTTGGAGATTTAGGGAGATGTTCATTGCTTCATTGCCAATTTAACATTACCATTTAATGTACACAGTATGTGGGCTTCTCTTCCATGTTTTGCAGTAGATGTAGAGTAAGAGTCATAATATATCACTTTCACAAGCAATTTAACACAGCATAAGGGAGGAAATGTAGCTGTACTGTCTTGCTACTTATTTTCTAATAAAATTCTAATAGATTTTAGGTTAATGACACAGAAGATGACATTTATATCCTTTTTTTTTTTTTTTAATCTGCAGCACACTGAAACAGGAAGTTATAAAACCAGATGATAAGGTAATGCACTCCTTGCTTGTGCACAACAGAGCATCCTTATAAAGTGCTGGTTTGCCTTTGACACTTGACTGAAGTCTCTCTGTAAGACAGCACCTGGCAGGCCGGAGTCAGTAAGGCTGGTTTGGCTTTCCTTCACTGAGACTGATTTGGTCCTCACTTGAAAGGTGATCTGCTTTAACTCTCCCTCGCCATGCCGAGAACTATCAGACATTTTTAAAAAAGAAGGCAGGAAAAACAGCAATAGTTTTTTTTCCTATGGTTAATAAAGGAAAATTAGAAAGACTCCCGTTGTTGATAAGATGTAACCGTTTATGTTACTGCGCGACGAAAGGTGAATACTTGTTTAAGATTTATTTAGTATTTTGTCATCTATAATGAATCTAAAGGGCACAACAATTTGTCTTAACATTCTATAATGCAATGGAGCTCATTTTAACAAATAACTGTATAAATAACACATTTACTAAGCCCCTTGGTTGAGTGATCTTGTGTTTGAGCTGTAAAACATTTTTAATTGATAGCAGACTGAATCTGAAATAACAGAATGGATTCTTTCTGTGCAGAAAAAGAATTAAAAAAAGAGTGTAAGGCACTTGCAGCTGTCTACCTATGTTTCTGTAAATCTTGCTGTGCATCTATGTAGGGTCTCATTTCATGCTTCTTAAAGTAACTAGGAATATTATGCCTGATTACTTTGAACATGGCTCTGGACAATATCTGCTTTCAAGTTCTTCAGAATTTAAATGAAGCAAACATCACAAAACTTCTTCAAATTGTCATAATATTCTTTGATTACCAGAGGCAGAAAGAAGGGTCATTGTTTTCTGATAATTTTTTTACTACTAGCCAATCCTGCCACTTGATAGAAAAGATTGTCATCTCTGTATAAGAGAAGTAAAAGAATATTGTGGCTGGATTTGAAGTTTACAGAATCATGCAACCTATCAACAAAGTTGTGAGGCCTTAGTGCTATCACCCATGACTTTCTTTTTAGTTTTCAATGGATGTGTTTCAGTTCAAAATGTGAAATCTTTAATCAGGATTTTGCCTGCTATTGTGAGTTGGCTCATTTTCGGACAAGAAGCAGCAAATCAATAAGAAAATGAGAACACAGCATAGGAATATGCCCAGTGGGAGGACTACTCAAGCTTCCCATACAATTGTATCAAATTGTCTCTGTTCTGAGCCGTGCCTACCTGTGAATTAATGTGCAAGTAGAAGAGCTGAGTTTTAGTTCCTGGTGTGGAGGATATGCTTTCTGCAGCAGCTCAGTTGGACTGCACGGGAGTCTAGAAGGACAGAACACAGGTGCCAGGCTATCGTTTGCACCTTTTCCCTTCCAAGGCAAGCCCTGAACAACTGAAAAAGGCACCATTCATATGCCAGTGAGTTTACTCAAGTAAAACAAATCAATGTGATTGTCATGGGCCGAGTGGGAGCTTCAGACAAAATTTATTAGAGAAGTCCTCTATATCTCACCATTGAGTCACAAGGGGCAGAAAGGACCTCCTTGGTTTTGTAACTCCTCTCAGACAGGAGCCTTGGTGTGACGAGATCCAATCTTAGCTTCAGACTCAGTCAACAGTTTATGTCTAAGGGATTATACAGGTGTAATTGAGCCTTTATAGAACTTTGTCCTGCAGGATTAAGGATGGCCGCTCAGATATATTTATATAAATAAAATGAATTATTTATTTGAGTTGATTAAAAAAATTATAATGATTAGACAAAAAAAAGAGCTTAATCAGAATTATTTACCATGCAATATGGATTGCTATAACTACTAGTATAGTGCTATTTTTGAAGCAATATTGAAGCAATTATATTAAAACTAGAAAAACCAATTAATAATGACTGTGGGCAAATCTCTTTCTCTCAGCCTCAAGAAGTAACCTTGAGGGGCATCCCCACTCAAGGGAAGGACCGTCACACACCTTAGGGATGTATGCTTGAAGGCCTCACCATGCAAAGTGAGACTGGTCTTTTGTGGCATAGAGTGATGGACTGTCAGTCACACACATTTTTAAGATTATGTTTTGTCAGATTTACTCAGCAAAAAATGCTTTGTGCTGAAAAAAGGTATTAGCAGCTCTTTGGTTTCTGCCCAACACTTCTGACTCTCACTTTTGTATCAGTTCTTTCATTTCCTTGCTGGTCCCAGCCTCAGGGAGCATGTCTTACACATCCTTGTGGTGGAGTCTGATGGCTTGGTCAAATTGATCTCAGCATTCACCAACACTAAAATCAGCAGACCCTCCTTGCTCCTATAAACAGCAAACTCTCCTTGCTCAAGCCATCAACCTGTAAAAAATACAAGTTTTGAGCTACTTAGGCAGTATCTCTGCTTAGGCAGAGCATCTTGCTACAGTGTTCTTACTTAGCTTGGGATATCTGAACAAAATCTAGTACTTTTACTTGACTGCATTTGGCTTTGGGCAAGACTTGAGTATTTTTCAAGAGCGCAATACTAAAATAATTCAGCAACGTTCACGTTGGCCCCTGAGGATGGTACTTTTATCTGATTTCTTTTATTACTTCTTTCTGAAGATGAAAGGTGTTATTTCCATACCTATTTCTCTCAACAGTCTACAAGAAGCCCAGACAAGTAGCTCTCAAGCTCTAGTTGCTGAGACCTAATGTTAAGTGTCTATATTATAGACTCTACCCAGCAAGTCTGTTTTGCTGTGACTCACTCTGAAGTTGAACTCATTCAGCATTTCATTTTCAATGGAGCATTCTCAGAAGTAAAACACATGAGGAGGAGCTGGAGCTACAGTGCTGGAGCAGAGGGACTGAGAGTCTTCTTCTATGGTGGGACTCCAGGGAGCCCTCTAGGAGTCTTCTGCTCTGCTTCTCTATGTGCTCTTTTAGATGATGTATATACAATTGCTGGAAACAACAGATTGAGTACATTAACCAGGACCTTTAACTCGCCTTGTCTAAAATTCTTTGTTCTATAATGCCAGTCACAGTTCTTTGCCTGCATGTGAGCAGTATTTCTTTAGAAGGAAAAGAATACAGTCAATGTCCAGCTGAATAAATACTAAGATTTTGTCATAAGGTATGTTAAAAGCTCTTCAGATGATTTAAGAAAATAATCAGAATTCAGAGTGTATATTAAATTATCAGCTATCTAATAAGTGTGCTACTTCCCAGCTGGGATCCTTCTGGTACATTCATTCATCTTCAACTGGTGTAATTAAAGATGAAAGGTGTAACACTGATGATCCTTCTCTAGAGATCTCATCAGTTTAATTCTAGAACTATCAATGGAAAGGGAATATCATATAAATTTTTCAGACTTAATTGGACACCTGCTGGAGGTCAAGCAAAACAACCAAGGTCTGCTGAAACAAGGATTGCCTTCAGTAATTTAGTAATTTGGTAGGAGGGAATTTGGCAAGGCAATGCAATCTTTGTTTCATATTTGCTAAAACCAAGCTAGACTTTTCTAGCAAAGTAAACACTAGGAAAGAAGTGGAAAACAAGAAGAGCAAACAGGAATGTGCTTAAAATCTCATCATGTGAACTGGTATCATCATGCATGGGGCAAGTGAAGCAAAGAATGCAGTGTCAGGGTTGCATTTAATAGCTTCCTATTGTTCCAACAAGGGTGTGCAGAACTATTTCTGGTGTAACACAACTTTTATAAACTTCTATTCAGAAAGTGTGCTGTAGTGGATGAGTGAAAGAACAGCCTTTGTTTCCCTCAAGACTGATTTTAAATCACATCAGTGTGTTTTGATGTAGTGAAAAAAAAAAAGAATCACTCTCTTTTAAAATAACTTTTCATATGGTGGTGTCAAGAATAATTTTTCATTATTATGATGTCATCAGATCCACTTGATCCGTTTATAGCTGTTATTTAAATTGCTGTTTCCATAAATGTATATGACTGCCTTGAGGGTGTCTATATTTGTTACAGAAGTTGTCTCAGGAATCTTGGAGCAATCTCCCAATCTAATTAAGAGTGCTGTAATTACAGCATAAAGGCCTGTGCTGCTAATACTAAAGTTTCAAAAATCATGAGTCAGGCCCCATAATTTGAGACTGGTCCCCAATGTGAATATTTGCTTTTTAAAAGAGTATGTTATGTTTTGGGCTCGTTGTTAATTTTCGAACTCTGTCTGCCCCTTGCCATGGTTTGTGTGTGTGAGTGTGCAGGCAAGTGCATGCACGTGTGCTGTAATTCTACAAATAATGTGACTTCTTCACCATATGTTTAGGGTAAGGCGGTGCTGGTCCCTAGTCTCATTTCTGTCCACCTGCCTACCTTTCAGCCCTCAAGGATTGTTACTCCACAGGTCCTCCTGTGGTACCTTACATTACTCATTCCTTGAGAAGGGGACAAATTGAAGTGTCTTGTGTTCTTCTCAGGCTTGGAGGGGAAAGAGATGGGAAAAGGGAGCAGAGGGAGCCTTCCCACATGGGAGGAAGAGATGGGTATCTTGACTTTCCAGGCTCTTTGCTACTCAGATGAGAAGTTTATCTCCCTGGCTTTCATTTTCCCCAGAGCTGGGGAAGTACATGATGAATGCACCGAGTTCTGACACAGGACCAAAGTATTTGTATTTGTCTAAATCTTAAGATAGGACCTTCCTTGTCCTGGCTGCAGGACAAAGCTAAGATTTGGTGATAATGGTTTGAGCCCATGTGCAGCAGGAAACAGGATTTATTATGCAGTGTTTTTCTTCTGTCAACATTGTGTTCAAGTTCTCTATGACAAAAGATGCTCAGCTATGACACTGATGGGTACAATACATGTCAGTCTTCCATACAAAACAGAATGAAGAAGCCTCTGCTTGGGTAGACTAATATGAGACTTAATCTCTGCTTTTTGTATCAGTTTCCCGTAGTTTAACTAATCCCTGGAATAATTTATTAAAATTATCCCTAGAATTTCAATTAGTGAATTACCATAGGGCATCGCTATGTCTTACAAGGCAATTTGAATGTTTTGCCTCAGAAATGGCTGTGTTACAACTTAGTGTAGGATGTGTTGCCTCTGAATGGAAATATTTTTGATTTCCCTCCTCATGGCCATGACATAAATAAAGAAATCATTCAACACTCCCCCCCAGACAGAAGCAGGAATCTGCCTCACCACAAAATATTCTTTGCTGTGGCACTTCAAAGGGGTATTGTACTAATTGAGATGGATTTTTTAAAAGGATAAGAAGCTTTCAAACTTTCTTTCAGATTCCTATTAATGTTTTCTCATACTTCAGCCTTTGCATCATCCTCTGAATTGCTTGGCATCATTGCATATGCTCCTCTACTTGCAACCCTCCTTCAGTAATTTATCCTTTTCGTATCAGCTGACTCAAGGTCCCTGGGTACTCTTCTCCCTTCATGACATTTGTAACTTTTGAACATTATCTAGGAATGAGTAATGAGATGTGCCAAGTTTGACAAGACATTCTAATAAGCACGTCTGTCACTTAATTTTCTTTCCTCAGTTTTGACTCCACTGTTTGTAAGTTATGCATCCTCGCTGGCTGGGCCAACCACAAAGACCACACATCCCCATTCTTAGCTCTTGTTTGCACATCATCTGCATTGCACTTGAGCAGGGTGGTTCTCAAGCAGTCTTCTCTAATTATAAAGGACTGTATTTTTAAGTTGGAGAGACTGGGTGTTGCTCCAGTGAATCTTGCATAGTCTTTTGGAAAAATGCGAAACTTATATCAGAGTGGGCTCTCCTTCAGTATTATCTAAACACAGGCAAGTCACCTTTTCTTGTCATCTAAGCTTCACGTGTAGTCAACAGACAGAGAAACAAGCACCATAGAGAGGGGCACATTTTTTCATAAAAGAGAAGACTAAGCAGGAGAAATTGTCCTGTGCAGGTACTCGGAGTCCTTCCCTTGCATCTAGGTGAGCCATGACATGCTGGTTTTCACACACTGACTTCAGAGACACATCAGGCCTGAGCTTTCAGTATCTCCTTTTCTTACACTGAGCAAATTCCCACTGGTGGTACTGGAGCACCCATAGGGGATCTCTGCTCCAGGGCCAGCTCCTCCTGTCTCACCAGTGGCATTGCACCAGGTACCAGGCTTCTGAGAGACACTTAGGGCGTTTTATTTCCTGCCTAGACGGTTCTCTGAAACCTGGACCTTCACCTCATTAAAAGAAAAATGTCTTTTACCTGGAAATACTGCTACTTATGTTTTGTTCTTTGCTCAGGATGCAGGTGTCAATTGTTAGCAGTATGACTTCGTTGTCTGGACCAACACCATTTCTATTTCATAAGCCTCCTCTGGACTGGCAAAGGGATACTACACAATTCCCTCAGGATCAGCCAACCATAATGCCTCAAAACACAAACCATGTTCTGCTACAATTAATTTTTTTCTTAATAAAAACAGCCAAACCTTGAGAACTAATATATTAGTACAAGTGGGACAATTGTATTGCCCAGGCTTAACAATGCATGACTTATGATTAAACTTTTTTTGTTAAAGTGTCTCAGTTCCAGGAATTGCCCTGTTACTGACAGCTGAAGAAGGTGAATTTGTCTTTGGCAGGTTGCAATTCTTCCCTCCAGAACTCATATATTTTTCTGGAACTCCCCTACATTATACTGGAGTACTTCAGTGTTGCAATGTATAACATCAGCTCAGTTCAGCAAAGCTATTGAGTTATTGTACTGGTTAATATAGTGAAATTTATACAAGTTTAATCACATTTATTATCCCTGACAACAATGCAGGTGTTCTGAATGCTAAGTGAATTTTTTTAGGAAGAATATAATTAATTTTTCTTGCCCTGTCCAAAAATGCTTAGTGGTCAGTTCTGCCATGGAAATGTATTTGATGATATGTAAATCTGGCATTTTGGAAAGTAATTAAAAATAAAGTTGCTGTAATTTTAAATTCAGCTAATATCTGTCTTGCTACATTCTAAAGTGGTACTAGGCTAAGTGCTTGAACTAATCAATTTTTAAAAGGCTTTGGTTAGTGATCTCAGGGGAAATAAGGTAGGCTGTATGAAAACATATTAATTATAAAGCCTTCTTTTTTAATGATGCATGCCCTTTTTAGAGTACAATATATTGATGTAGTAACTCCTTCAACTTAAATCATCCAACAAACCTTTCTAGTTTTGTCTCATCTATCTTGATTGTTAGCTATATTTATTACGGGATGAAAATAAGATTTTAGATTTTTAATTATTAGCCATAAAGGATTCCAGAGCAGCTCAGTGATTTAATTTCTTTGTAAAAAGTATACAACTTCAGCAAATTTTTGCTGACTAGGAAATTTGTCTTTCTCAAAGATTAATATTACTTTCCTGTTCAGTATGTCATATTTTGCTCTCAAGTGTGCAGAAACCTTATTCATGAAAAAGTTTTTACTCTTTGAAATAATATTTTGAATTAGTCTTAGAATGTCTGTTGCAGTTTTGCTTGATGTTAATCAATATTTTAGAATTTTTCATTTAAAAAGAATAAAGGCATCTTCAATGCAGAGATAAAGGCTGTGCCTAGCCCCTGGGCTGGAGTGAAATATCAGATTGTCTGGCGCAGAGAGGCTGGGGTTTTAGCTGCAGAGTGCAGGGCAAGGCTGGAACTGCTTCTAGGGAATGTGGCAAAGCTGTTCCTGAGGGGCAGGTCCTTTGCTGGAGGAAGCTGACTGGCAGCAGCCACGGTGAGACAGGGCAGAAGCTGCTCTGGAGAAGGAAGGCTGGCCTGTCAGGATTTAGCGTGGAGATAGCAGGGGTGGTTAGCAGTGGGCACAGCTTGCTGATCTAAGTGAGACAGAATGCATAATGAGCCGAAGTGCTGAGGAGGAGCTGCCTGCACCTTTCTCCGCCAGTGGGTGCGAAAGGGCATCGAGCATCAAAAACCTTGTTTGCTGGAAGAGCTTTGAATACATTAGTTTTGAAATTGAGATAATTGAAGTCTGCTACAGAAGAACAAAAATGAAAAGCTTTGAAAACAGCTATTTCTCTTAACCACTGCTCCTTGAAGGAGCAATTCAGGTCCTTTCCTTCAGCTCTGCTTTCAGTTTTGGTGGCTTCCCAGGTTACAGCAGACACTACATAAAAAGTCTGGTCTTTGATCTTAACCCTAGTTTGTCTGCTCCTGATCCTCAGAGTCTGTTTTTTCCACCCTGGAATCTAAAAGGTAGGTATGCTTGGGGCCAGACCCCCACTCCCTACAGAGAGTTTTCTTTGACCCAAGGAGCACCTCCTCTCACAAATCTAATGGACAGCTTTCCCCTCCAGCTTCTTAATAAAAAAAGCATGAAATGCAGCAGTCAGTGAGCCGTGGATCAACAGATAAAATAGAATCATGGGATTGTTTAGGTTGGAAAAGACCTCTCAGATCACTGTGTCCAACTGTTAACCCAGCACTGCCAAGTCCATAACTAAATCATGCCCCTGAGTGCCACATCCATACCTTTTTAAATACTTCCAGGGATAGCGATCCAGCACTTCTCTGGACAGCCTGTCCCAATGTTTAACAACACTTTGCATGAGGAAACATTTGTTACTATCCAACCTAAACCTCCCTGGTGTAACTTAAGGCCATTTCCTTTTGTCCTGTCCCTGGTTCTCTGGCAGAAGAGACTGATCCCTACGTGGTGTACCCTTCTCTCAGGTAGTTGTAGACAACAATAAGGTCCCCTCCAGGCCTCCTTTCCTCCAGGCTAAACAACTCCAGCTCCCTCAGCCTCTCCTCATAGGACTTGTGCTCCAGACCCTTCACCAGCTTTGTTGCCCTTCTCTGGACATGCTCCAGCACCTCAATGTCCTTCTGGTGGTGAGGGGCCCAAAATTGAACACACGACTCACAGTCACACATATAGGGACCAGTTTTTCTGCTTTGTGTAATAGATGCTGCAATAAGGACCAAAGGGTGTGTTTTCTTATTACTGTTTCATTAACTCACTAAACTGAGATTCTCTGACTTTTTAGTCTTGTTTTGTTTTGTGTGTGGTTTTTTTTTGTGTAGGGCACACATTTCAAGAAGGATGTTTATTTATGAATGCCTCCACTGCTAGGCTGCTAGGTATGATCCTGTGCTGTCTTTGTGACAAATGAAACCACTACTTACACAGCTAACACTACGTACACTGCCTAATATTAAGCAGACATTTCAAGTATTTTTAATGAAATTTGCAGCTAAGAAACAGAATCTTATGTCATGGGGTTGGTCAAATTCTTCACATGCCATCAGAGAATGTAGCTTTCAGCTAGAAGAAAATAATTAAGTGAATACTTACATCTGATTATCCTGTCGGAAAGAGAGATGTGAACATTATGAGTATTTCAGTTACTGATTAGGCAATAGAGTTTTGTTTATGTCTAGAGAATCAAACTCTTTGAGGTGTTTGCCTGAGCTTAACAAGGTGGTGAATGGAGAGCAGAGTACCTGCAACAAATCTGACAATACACATGTTGTCAGTCCCATTTTCAGTGCTGAGATGCGGATGACAAGAAATGTGTATTTCAGAAGATGGTTGTGCTAATTTACCAGCACAGGAGATCCTGTATCGTCTTTTCCCATTGCACTCTGGCAGTGCGATCCCGTACATTTTCTTTTGCTGTCTCTGAAGCCAGTCTGACCCCTTGATGAGACATGTCAGCTTATTCAACAGGCAGAAAATTATCTCTCTTTTTTTGCTTGCTGAGTGAGCTGAATTGAGTCATCAAACTGTTGGAGCTAGCACAAAGGAAGTGGTAAGTACACACAGCTGAGACGGAGAAAAAGAGGAAAGCTGAACCATATTTTTAGTGGTAGGAAGCTGTTAGACCAGCTCAGCACTCTTGTGAAAACTCATTCTCAGTGAAGAACTCCCGTGTCACATTCACTCTGCCTCTGGACTGGTGAACCCTGGATATGTCGGCTGCTAGGGCTGGTGGTTCTGCAGAAGTGTTTGCCAGAAGAAAGGTCGTTTGATTTAAGTGGGTCCCTTGATGGAGATGTCATTGGCAATGGATGTGGATGGACTGGAGCTAATTACTAAGTCCTAGTGCATAACCTTTTAGTTCTTTTATATATTTTTGTAAATGTAGAACTGGCTATGATTTGTTGATTCTTGTGAAAGATTTTGCCATTTGCACTTCAAAAACATTCATGGAACCCCAGAAGTTTTTATTAAAACTACAGATGTATCCACTTACCATATCTGTTAGTCACATGAACAGGATGGGAATGCCTCTGAATCTGCAATGCTAAATAACGTGAGACTTACTGAAGAGAATGCCTGCTGGAAAAATATAAAGCCACACAGAAGTGAGCATATTGGAGAGGTTTATTTTTGTCACTATAGACAAATGCCAGTGATTATGTTAGGATTTTAAATTTTGCAGTGTTCAGCAACCACCATAAATAAACCCCCACAAGCAATGCAAAACCCAACAAAAACAAACCCCAACTCCTGTCTAGGCATTAAAGAAAGGGAAAAATTTTTTTAAACTGTATTTAATACCCTCACACATAGGTCTTCTGCACACTCTTCAAACATGGTCAATGCTAAGATTTCAAGCTCTTAAGAAAGCTGCTTAAGCTCTCCATACCACGCTGAACAGCCTCCACAGAGTAGGGCAAAATTGACTACCTGTTTTCCACAACAGAACAAATTATATATCCAGATTCAGCTGGACATATCCAGGAATGGATCAAAGCAAGAAGACTTGAGTGACCTTCAATGAAATGTTGTGCCAAATAACAGGACAAGAGACACAGGGCAGAAGATAACGCGCTGGAAGTTCCACCTGAATATGAGGAAGAACTCCTTTACTGTGTGTGTGACACAGTTTTCCCAGAGAGGTCGTGGTATCGCCCTCAGAATCCTGTGAAATGTGATCTAGGATGATTCTGCTTGAGTAGGAAGGTTCAACCACATCCCCCAGTGTGGTCCCTTACAACTTTACCCATTTGTGATTCTGTCTCTTTAATATCCCTGAAAGATGCTCAAAGAATGACACAGTAACAGAAATCAAATCATGGATCAAAGAAATGTAGGTATTTTCTGAACACGTTCATAGAAAAATATTTTCTTTGGGGATGGATTTCACCTGAGCAACTAGGATACTTGTATTCTGATTTGCAAAAATGAAAAAAAAAAAGGTTTTTTAAAATGTTAAATGACAGGAGACAATGATGCTGAGACACCTGTATAATTTTTATACAAGATTATTGTTGCTACAATAATTGCAATTTCATTACATGACTATCAGGAAGCGGGAAAATAAAGAAAAAAGAAAGGAGCTCTGAGTAGGTAGGCACTGGGTTGAGGCTGGCCACAAGGGAATACGTGAAATATCAATGCAGGGAGTGCGGGCCAGAAAATGGAGGCATTAGAGCTGTTAATGTACAGGATGAAATCGAATATCACAGATGAAAGAGGGATGAACATGGCTGGACTAGGGAGATATTCAAAGGGTCTAAATGATCAGAAAAAATCAGATTACCTTCACTCAGTACTTGTGATAAACCCAACACTCCCCCAACCAAACCAAACAACAAATACAGTGGATAAAACTATCCTGAAGTCAAAATTACTTTTAGAAAGGTGATAAAAACTGTAATATTGGCAATGGACCATCAGACCTCGATTTGGCTATACCTGTGGAGTATTGATTTCAGAAAGATAAATAGCACAGGAAATGTATTTATTTAACTAAATCTTAATTTCTCCAGGATAAATTAGAAAAAAAATGCTGCGAAGAAGTCCATCACTACCTTATTTACAAAAGCAGTCTTTCAATTTTTTTCCCCAATAGTCACTGAACTAGCAAATGCTGATGCTATTTTAAGCTTGATTTTGCACGAAGATGGTTGACGAAAGACTACAATACAAAATTACTTTGAATTGAATGGCCCTGCTGTTTTTCAGTCTGAGTGAAAGAACAGACAAAGGAGAGTCCGCAGAGTTCTCAGCCTGAATGGGAGAGAAGTGCTTCCAAAGAAGGGGATTTGGCCAAGGAGAGCAGCAGAGTGAGATATTCATAGACTTGTCTGTGAAGGAAACTCGTAAATAAGTCAAACGCGGAAATGAGTTTAGAATTTCAGTCCCAGGAAAGGGGGGGAAATATGTTGGAAATGCAGCTGTGTCAAGGTTCACTTTAAGGGGTACCCTAGGAATGTCCAAAGTGAAAGAAATTGATAATTTCAAGGCAAGAGATAACAGTTACTGAAGAATTGTGAAAAATGAACCCATAGAATCACAGATCCAGTATCAATTTTGTCAGTGGTTTTCTTGGTTTTGAAGTGGTTCTATATTGGGTATAGAATCTGTTTGTAGGGAAAAGTAACCACAGAAACCTATATCATTTAGCTGAGTACTGTAAAGTTAAAAACATGTTTTGAGAGAAATAATAATTAAGGCTATCAAAACAAATGAGGGATTGGATAAAATGTAAAAAAAAAAATTACGAGAATAGAAATATGCAAGCATATCCCCTCACCTTCTTTAGTACAATGAATTATTTCAAGGCAAATACAGTATACTTAACCAATCAGAATTGCAATAAAATGGTATATGGATTTCCTATTAGATAAACTTGATAATGAGGATGGTAAAAAACCCTCAAACTCTCAGGAGAGGAAAGGTCTAAAAAAAGGAGACAGCCATATTTGTGATATAGGGTAGTGGGAGTTAATTGTTAGACTTCCTCTGGAGAAACTATTAGAATATATCTCCTACAATCTTTTCATTTATGTTTGTGTAAAGGCTCAATGTTTAGAGCCCAAATGAATTTTGCTGGTGGTTTAAATTGAGGAGGCATCACTAATGCAAGAGGATCATAATATGACAGTGGCAAGATTGGACGACCTTGAGAACTGTGATCACAGAAAGGGGATGGAATTTAACATTTGAAATACAAGCATCCTATAAAGATTTTCTGCTATGATTTGGGCTCTTACCATCAGAACAGAGAGAAGAGAAAGCTTGATCAAAGAATGATACAAGTAGCAGAAATGATGCAATACTGCAGAAGGAAAATTCAGTTCTACGATGTGTCTGCTAACAGAGGGAAGGAAAAGTGGATGTGACTGGATGAGGAGCATCTTCACAATTATTGTACAACCTCAGTGACCTGTGTTTGTAAGAGATGGCTGAAGCCAGAAAAGCTGCAGGGAAAGGCTAGGAAGGTGATGAGGGGAGTGGAGAGAAAACAAAAAGACCTTGTATTTTTTAGCCAAATTGAAGACTGAGAAAGTATTTAGCATAAGCCTGTATCCCTTGAATATATTCCTGTCTAAGACTATTGGGAATGAGACTCTTCCAGTCAGATATTCCTACATCTGCTGATTTTGGTTCCTTTACTACTCACTACGGAATTTCTCTTAAAATACAGCAGCTCTTCAGAGACTTCACATGGGGAGTTAAAAGAATTTAAGTAAAATAGCATATATGTAGATGCTTTCATCCTGTCTTGAACTGCCATTAGATGTACCTAAGGGGAAAAAACTGTGGAAAATGTGCAGAGTGAAATCCTGGCTCCAGCAAAGACAGTGGTGAAAAGGAATGGTTATGGTGTCCCTCAGCAGCATAGTTAGTTTGAAATAAAGAAACTTGAAGTAGTTCGTTTTTACGTTCATCTGATCTTTCCACTGTTCACATTCTTTCTTCAAATTTAGAAGTGTTAACTTAACTGTTTTTAAAGAATAAAATCCTGAGATTTTAAAAGACAAATATTCCTGGAATGAAGAAAACAGAACAAGTCCTGTTTTTTAATCTGAACAAATTATTATCAGGAATTAAAAAACCCTCACAAATCCTGAAGCACACTTTTTTTGGAATGAAACATTCTTAGATTATGGGAGAAAGGAGAGTTGTAATTTTACTATGTCTTTCACTGTCACTCAATAAATTTCAGAGATTATTTGAAGCAGGTTCACGCAAGACTCTGTTATTTGTCTTTCGAAATATGCACGAACTCTTAGGACAGTTCATCTAAATCACTTTGAAACACCCAGCAGCCTGGTACCGTAATGCAAACAGAACTATTTTATAAATCAGTCAGGAGAGCTCATTCTTTAAAAGATATGCTACATTACTGGAGGCAAAAAGCTCTCTGTTTCGTTATATAACAATGACAATAACTCAATTTAAGTGTATAATGACCCAAGTCAGCAGTCCGCAGCAACAAAAATTTAATAGGAACCTTATCTAGTTTGCTGACATGTTCTTCTCTAGAAGCCATTATAGCCTCTTCAGTATACAAAACAATTGGCTCTAATCTTTAATATTGCTAAGCAGCAGGGGGCAAATAGGCATTTTAGCACAGCTTTGCTTTTTATAAACAGCATTTAAAATATTCACGTGCTCCTCGGCACAGAGCTGTATGTCAAATGTTTCTGAAGTTTGGTCATTAGAACAGGCTCTCTCGAAGTACAGAAGCGTTTCTGCGCTCCCGTGATGCCCTTTAAAACGGATTGAATGTCACCTTGTTGCGAAGGCGAAGGAGTCCAGTGAGGGCCTCCTTCAGGAGCAGCGTGATTTCCGACTATCTCCTGATGTAAATTAAACCCATGATAAAATGAATGGGCTCCGGAGAACCCTTATAAAGAAAATCACTCTATTAAATACAAAACCAAATGTAATTTCCTCCCTATTTCTTTCACCAGTTTTGTATGTACTGCATGTAAAGAGCACATACTAATGCCTATATTGAGTAGGTTGTAATGGCCACTTAGCTTATGATATGGAATACTTATTGAGGTAGTAGTGCTGAGACTAGGACAGCAACAGAGTAAGAAGCTGTCAGAGAAAAACACCTGTATTTACATCTCAGTCATGGCTGTTCAAAATTCATTCATTGTGTTCATTTAAATGCCATTTTTTTACTTTTACACTTACAAGGCAATTAGAGGACATTAAGTATAAATACATTTTTTATGGTTTTGGTAATGCTGCAATGCTTTAGCAGTGCATACTGGCCCTCCATAACAGAAAGGTGAAAACAAGCATGCAAAAAATCTGCTCTTTGCCTGAAACAAAAGATTTTATACAGAAGGCACTACCTGAGTCACTGAGTCTAGTCACCTGTCATCACAGATTAGTGATTTCTAGTTTAGAAGGCTTTGCAGCAGATGTGTCTCACATCTCCTTGCGCACAGGCCAACAAAAATAACCCAAATACACTTTAATACAGTGAAAGCCAATGGTAAAGGAGGAGGCATCCCTAGAAGAGAAATGGGAAAGAAGAGTGTATGGGGTAAAAGGATCTGTGGTGAAGGAGACATTTGAGGGATGTGAATGAGAAAGGGAAATCTAGAGCTAAGGAGTGCAAAGTGAAGGTGTTTGGGGATGCTTATGGAGCTCCAACCTTGATTGAGTCACACCATGTTTGCCACAGGATAATGTCACAAACTTCGACGATTGTTGCACCTTGCCTGCCATATGTTTGTGATACAAACCACTACACCTAAGTTAGCCAGGATAATCTCTCCTTATCCTAATGAAGAAAAATAGGTAATTTTAGGACAAGACCAGTCTCCAACATGTACTTCAGATGGGATGTGTTGGGTCATAGATGTACCTAATTCTCTCCATTGAGCCCTGTGGTTTTTTGGTTTAGTTTTTGTTTTCGTTCTGTGCATGAGAAATAGATCCTGCTGGTATGGGCAATTCCTGCCAGAAATGTTATTACAGGACACATCCTCTGTGTCCAACTCATGCAGGCATGGAGCCATCCTCCCATGCATATCGATATGGTTGTGTATGATAAATGTTGTCTGTGCTCCGATGTGATGGTTCTGATTGCCTCCTCCCTTTCTTTTTATTGCTCAGCTAGAAGAATGAGTTCAAAAGGTTAGTGCTTTTTCAGCCAGTGGTGTAGGAAACAGAAAACTGGGAACTTTGTGAAAAATCATCCTGGGGAAGGAGATTTTTTTGGAGTTTGGATCCATTATGTTATGTTATACTTTTCAGTGGCTGCTGACAACTTCCTATTTAGTATTGTCAATATTTTCTAGTGTTTCTTGTCTACAGAGCTTGTGGGGCCTTCTTTTTATTTTAATTTCTAACTACCAAATAGTTATCTGACACCTTGTGAATGGGACCTGAGGAAGAGTGAAGTTGAAAGAGTGTGTCATACAAGGGTGTCATTTGACAGGATAACTGTGCTGCTCCATCAGCTTCCAGATGCCACAAAGGGTAGTTTTGCTCTTGCATTCCCCGTTCCACCCCTGCTATCAGTTTTCACTTGCTTCACCACACTGAATAGCCAAAAATGTCTTAGCAAAAGCATTTGAAAAAAAAAAAAAAAGGAAAAAAAAAAAGGAGAGGAGAAGAGTTCATAGTGCACCAGGACTGCTGAAATTGAGAAGACAGGACTGTGTTGCTGAGTGAATGTGCCTGCAGAAAGGAGGAAGGAGAAACTCTCCTTTTGGCAACAGCATGTTGCTCCCTGTCTTACCTGAGGACAAATGTGATAACTATAGCCAAGCATCTGAGGAAATGAAAAAGAAGCTGCAATGACCTAGGAATGATGACATTTGCTCAGCAGCTGGGTCAGGCAGGTGGTTTTCACTGCGCAGAGTCCTGAGGCTGCACCACTCTGCTGATGCTGGGATGCCAGAGGCTTACAGGACTGGAAGGGCTGCTCAGGAGGCTTTGCAGTTTTAGCTGTGTGAGCAGGAGGAGGCTTAGAGGCTCAACCAAATGTTTTCCATCAAGTTTAACAAAAAGAGGTAAATGGGGGAAAGAAAGAAAAGGTTTGGGAGGTTATGTTCATGTTTTTATTAAAGCAGTCCCACTGAGTTTCCTTTGGCTATTTTTCTGATTCCTCAAGTGGAGACCCTTAGAGATTAGGTAAAACACCATGAAAGCATTTCCACTTCTAAAATATAGTGTTGGGCTGTCATTAGACCCTTGAGTTGGCCTTAGGTCTTACTGTTTGTGGTTAGGAAGGAAACTTGTTTTACATGCACTAAAATGCCTAAAGAAAAGGCACCCTACCATGAAGCTGTTTTTATTCCAATTAAAACATCTTTGGGTTTTTGGAAACGTTTAACACTTTTTACTTTCTTTTTCCTTATGGAAAGTAGCAGAGTCCAACACCCCTGAAGAGAAGGTGAGCCCGTGTTTGATGGAGAGCTCTTTGTTATCAGGTGGTGAAGTGTGAACTCGCCTTGTCTCACTAAGGAAGCTGACAGAGGCAACATCTCGTTTTCCACCCTGTAGTAATTGCTGTAAGGCAAAATAATTTTTTTGTCTTACAGTCTTGGGAAAGAAAAATTCCTATTAGAGTAAGTCTTACTGATTTTATGGTTACTGACCTCAAAAGTAGCTGCTGACTAGCTTTTTACCAGCCAATAAGAACATTCTGGGTTCCTTTAAGAGGAAGTGGACTTAAGACAATGTCTGTCATGAAGTAAAACCATAGGCTCAGAGGATTTGACATTGTTTATTTCTCTTAGAACTCATTCATTATGTTTCCCATTCTTTTTGGATTTCAGAGGCTTATTTCAGAAAACGAGCGGTTCAATACTGATCTGTGCTAAAGCAAACACATGGTCCATCTGGTGAATTGTACATCTGTCTTCAGACAATAGAGGGCGATTGGACATTCTCCAAGACGGTATTATGCCATAGGCCGTACTTTGTCTTGCGTCTTACTAGTGATTTCAGACTCTCATTTTTGTAGCAGCGTCTTCATATAAAGACATTTCAGTTTTGAACTTTTCCCTTAGAATCCTTCAGGGAGTTTTATCTGTGTTATCATATGAACACAGACTGTAAAATGAAAATATGGTATAAAGCAAGAATCCTGTAGTTGATTCAAATAGCTCATCATGGGGTTCCTCCTGCACAGAACCATTTGAAGATTCAGGGCCCAAGTTTACAATATCTACAAAGACAGAGATTGGAGAAGACTAAATGGTTATATAACGATGATTAAACACCAAAGCCTTTCTCTAATAAAGAAATGAGGTATGACCTAATTACTACTGTTTGCTGGTAAAGATTGATCCATTTATCATTTTACTCTCTGTAACGGTTAAAGTATTTTCCCTCAATTTTCAATAAAGTGGAACTTTTGAAATATTTTCAAACTTTTGAATTATGATGACCTGAGAAGTTATTCTGCCACAACTACCTTTGTGCTTTTAGCCCACCTCAGTACAGTGCAAAATGCTAAAAGTTGAATGCTAAACCTTAAGCTTGTCGAAGTTCAATCTATTTTTGCTGAGAGGTAAGTCAGCAGTTGTGACTGGAATGTACCAAAAGCATTCACATTATAGACTAGGTTGGCTCAGCTCAGACAGAGTAACCTATGAAGCCATAGAAATTTGGTCATGGCTCACCAAGAGCCAGAGTTCCAGCATTTTTCTCTGGTGTCCTGGTGTAAGGCCCCAGAAAACTTGCTCAATGAGCCTCTGACAAGGGCTTAGGGTATTTTATGTACTCTGAGTTAGATGCGCAGGAGAAATAACAAGAAGATATTCTCAAGAGGTCAAAACAACGAAAAGAACTTTGCTGGCAACTTCAGAAAATCAGAGGGCTTTGGCAGAAGTTTAGAGCAGCATCCGATCAACATAAAGCACTTCACAAGGCATTAACTTAGCCCATTCAACTTAGCAAACTCCAAGTCCATCTGACTTTACGTTACTCAAAGCTCCAAGAAGAGGGACTCAGAAGAA
Organism: Mohoua ochrocephala; assembly: GCA_013398855.1. NCBI lineage: Eukaryota > Metazoa > Chordata > Aves > Passeriformes > Acanthizidae > Mohoua > Mohoua ochrocephala. The sequence continues at coordinate 141,949 of VZTA01011687.1, forward strand.
AGAGAAAAAGAGACAGACAAAAAAAGTACAGAAAAGAAAAAGTATCAGTACCACTCCTGGTTCCAGTAGTGTTCAGGTGAGAGAAATTCCAAGAGGAGCTAGGGTCAAAACACATGCTTGCTGCATGTCCTGGGCTAAATGGTCTTTGGCTTTGTGAGCCCTTCCCCCAGCTGGGACTTCCAGTCATCTGACCATGCTGGGGCTGGACTGGGGCTCCAGGAGAGGGGTGTGGAGCATTGTCTCCAGCCTGCCACGGATTGGTGGCCACTGTGGGGCCTGGATAAAGGCCCAGGGGGAGGAGTGGCACATATGAGGCAGGGCATCACCTCAGCAAAGGGAAAGCTCAACCTGCTGCTTTTTCCCCCCCTCTCCCCAAAATGCCAGCAATTCTTCCAGTCTTTCACACCTGGGAAGAACGATGGAAAGCTGTATTTAACTCCTTGGGATGTCTCATGCAAAATAATTTAAATGTAGAGATACATCTGCCTTCCATACCTGACTTTGAAGGTGTTTTTCAGCAACAGGAGAGCAATGGCATCGTAATAACATGGGTGGTAGTTGAATTAGATGGCACACTCTCATTTTTGTATAAGATAACATTTGTTTTAAACTATGGTACAGAATAAATAGCAAGGCCTTTGACAGCCTTGCCAGAATCCATAATTTCCTTTCTTGGGCCAAAGGTGTCATAACTCTAGTGTTTGTGATTCAAATAGAATCACAGTTCCAGTAGAATTTGTTTGTGATTCTGGGGTCAGTCCCATATCTGGCTGGAGGGACAGCCTTTCCCCTGCTACTTTGGGTTTTGCACAGTAGTGTGTTACTTGTGCTAGATTCCTGTGCTCCAGATTAAGTGTTGCCCTGAAGAGAAAAGTGAGTATCAGCTGGCAGGCTGACAGTGAGCTTTTTGCCATAAACTTTGCTCAGCTTCAGATTGTTGATGAACAGTGAGGCATCTTTACTAATAAACCCATGAGAGGCCCTATAGGTGGAAAGGTGAAGGCATCAGGTGTTTTAGACTTGTAATGTCCAGTGCTTTCCAGAAGAAGGACAAGTCCTTATGGTTCTTACTTGAAGTTCAGACATTTTCAGGAAACCCGTTTTTATTTATCCAGCCAGTTATGGGGGAAGAAGATTGTAAATACATAGATGAGATGATTTAGCTGAAGAGTTTGCTTTCAAGATGGCAAGCAGCACATGTGCTTATTGTTAAGCACATATGTTTATTGCACCAGCATACTCAGAACTTCATCAATCAGACAAACATTGAAGCTAATTTCCACTGCTCCCATGGAGCTGTAGTGTCTAATCATGTCTGTTGAAGTGACCTTTGGAAAAAAAATTAACAGACTAAATGACAAACTTATCAAAACTTTATCAGGACACTTTTGCCTCGTTTCATATTTCTTGAAACCTTCAATAAAAATGTTTACTGCTGCCACTGCTGGTGAAGCAGTATGCATAAAAATTTTTTTACAGTTTTTCCTTAGTATTTCTCCTTTTTTTTAAATTTTGAATTTGATTGAATTCAAACAAGGATCAATGCATGGATTTGTCCATAGTAAAAGTATATTGCCCTGTCTAGCTACTGTTCCTAGATGATCCGAGATTTTGCAAATGACTGTAATGAACATGTTAGCTTCATTTTCCTGAAATGAGAAATGAATGGACTGATAAAGCATGAAAGCTTAGGTAGGACAGATGTAGAAGGTATTCAGTTCATTGCAGAGTTGTTTTTCCTGCTAGGCTTGGTATTGTTAGAGCAGAAAAATGAAGGCCATGGGCTTGTGGTCTGCTTCTCTGCCGGTAGCCTGGTAGGTATGTGCCTTTGCTTCACAGGCAAGCCAGGAGGTTTCTCTCTCTTGGCACTACTTTTGTCCTCTATCATTTCTACTCCCTTGACCTTTACCTCTGCTGATGCTGAAGTAGATCAGATGGGGCTCTTGACACTTAGAATTTTAGAAAATGTTCAGTTTAACTTTAGGCCTAAATCTTTCAACTTAAACTTTAAATAAAAGATGCTCACTGTTAGGTCTTTGGTCCTCCGGAGAGCTGAAATTCATTGCTCCATAAAACTGTACAATTGCAGCCACAATATTGTTCTTCCTACACCTCTCCTCATGCTATAGATTTTATGATTTTGCAATGCACTCTTTGTACTGCAGCTATAGAAAACCCCTTTTATTTTTCCTTGTTTTTTCTGAGACAGCTTAACAATAGCTCCTTTACGCTCTCAGAGAAGAACTCTACTTATAGTGGTTTGCCGGTGTTGTTGTCCCTCACCCTGGGTTCCAGAGTTCCCAGGTCCCGTTGTGCCCCACACAGCACCTCAGGGGACATCCCTGTTCCTTCTGTGTCTCTCCATTTAAAGGAAACCCAAGAAGGTGGACGTGACCTGTTCTGTCTCCTGAGGTGGGTGATCTGGGATCCTGTGCACTGGGATTGCAGGGCACATTGTGAAGTGCCTTTTGCCTTCAGTCTAGAATCAGGCTCTGGGTTGAGTCTAAATTTGTGTGTTATTGCAAGTGGGTGAACTGTCCTTGTGTTCCCCAAAGAAGATGAGAGAAGGAATGAGGAAAATAGCAGTGAGTTCTAGCGCTGCAACAGATCAGTTGGGCTACTGTCTGTAAAGGTCTGTTTCATCCATCACCCGCAAGATAATTATGTGAAAAACCTCGATTTCTATTAAATTGTACCATCTGTTTGTTAAAGCAATTATTGATAGTGTTTCTCCAACTGTAGCTACAATTCCTCACCTCTCATGTGAGAGCTGACTTTCATAGGCCTCCCACAGACTGTTTCTCCTTGCAAATATATTCTTCTTACCATTTTTCATGTAGGCTAAAAACAAGGGGAAAGGACAAACTTTTGTATGTCTCTGCTTCTGTCAGACACATGCACAAGGGAGCAGTGAGGCTCTATACTTTGGAATACACAAAGAAAAAGGAAAAAAAATAGACATCTGTTTTCAAGATAATTGATTTTCACACATTTTAAATGTATAGTACGTAAAGAGCTGACTTAGCATTTTATAGAATATTAACCATTTTCCTTCAATTCCATCCTCCAGCTCTGATTACATTTTGCATGTGGAATTGAGTATTCAGTTAGGCGCAAAGATATGGAAGCAAATTTTCCTGTTTCTAATTGCGCTGCTTGCTTCAGTTCCCCTTGTAATAGTATTTAGAGTCAGTTGAACATGCAGTTTATCCTCTATGTACTTAAAGTACCTGAAAATTTAGCTCCACTTACATATATATATGCAAACACACACACATACACACATGAATATTTGCTGAGTTTTGCAATGATCAGATCCCTGACTTTAAAATGCTGGCCAGTATGAAAGAAGAAATTACAAAATTTATATTTGCTGGAATCTTTGTATTTATTTTATTTTGTAAGAAATCCAAGGCAACAAGCAATTCAAGGTAAAAAAGCATTGCAATAATAGAGAACAGGAGGTCACTGATGAAACTTTAGAATGAAATTTCAAATATAGTAGAAAATAAAATATGTTAGATCACTTTCAAAAGCTATCAAGTCAAAGGAGCTTGACACGCAGAAAAAGTCAAAAGGCATTAATGTATTTTAGTATCTCCTGCATAGGATCTAGAAGTAGCCATTGCTTATCAAAACCAGTTTTCACACTGCATAAAAAACAATCATTCTAGGAGAAAAATAGTGCTACTAAATAGTGCTATTATTTCATTGTTATTACCCTCAGCTTCAGGATAAAATCTGATGGCTACTGTAAAACTGCCTGAAAGGAAGCAGTACTAACTCCCAGTACATGTGTAAATTTTCTCGTAATTACAGAGGAATGCTGCTTTTTGCACTTTCCCCATGAGCAGGGCTGTGGGGAAGGCAGACACAGCTGCTGGCCGCGGCTTAAAGCCTCAGGATGCTGCTACAGCCCTGGCTTCTGGCTCCCTGTTCTCTCCCCCCGGGGAGATGTGCCTGCCGCAGCAGAGATGTGAGTTTACAGCTGCTTGTTGTGACCAGGGTGATGTGGGGCAGGCAGAGCATTCCTGTGAATCTGGCCAATGCCCTTTTTATAGGGTGAAATCCTATCCTTGTGAAATCAATGGGATATTTGCCATCACAGGGCCAGGGTTTCTCCCAGAAGTTCCTCATTGTAATCTGAGATAGACAGGCAGACATCACTGGGACTGTCGAAAAAAAATCCTCAACTTGCTCCAGTTTGCTCCTGATAGGTCCAGTTTTCCACTGTTCTGTATATGAAGTTTAATTTTTCACTGTGCCCAAGGTCTGGCAGCCCGGGAATTAGTTAGGATTACCTGCTTTCTCTATGCCCCCGGGTACCAGCTGAAATTGCAGGAGGGAGCTTTTAGCTCAGGCTGCTCCAGAAGGCTGTGCAACAGGATAGATAAACAGTAACCCACATTTCATCTCCTGTTTTTCCTTCCCCAAATCCTTTCCTCCTTGCCTGGCAGGGTGATGGTGATACAGGAGGTCTTTTCCCTCCCTTCTCCCTCCTCCTTGGTGCAAGCGAGATGGCTGCAGGGGATGCAGGCAGTGGAAAAGGACAGGGTTTTGAAACACAGGGAAGCACATCTGTTGTTTCTCAGATTAGAATTGAGCCTATAACAGTTGTCTGACAATTTGCAAGTTGGATTTATAAATCTGCCATTGTAAGAGGCTGAGTTATAAATGCACTGTGCAGTTTATAGAACCTGCCAGCAAATCTTAACTGCAAACCCTTGATTTATAAACCATCTTTTAAACCAGTAATTTTTAGTTCGGTTTTTACTGAAGTATTTCAGTACATGGTAAGTCAGAGAAAAAATTTCCATATCCTAAACGGGATTAACAAATCTTAAATCAGATCTGTAAGTCCTAGAACAGATTTACAAATCATACCAATAAATCCAAAATAAAACTACGTCTCCTTTTTTTCCCCTTGGCTTACAAATCCTGATTTTGCAGATGCCTGGTAAGGAAGTGATTTATAAAGTAAGAATTCAAAGCTCAACTGTCAGCATGATCAACTCTGAGAGGTCTGGCTCTCACATCTTATCTGAGTGCTTTGATTTACAGGCTGTAGTCAGGCTCTCTCTATCAGAGATTTTCTCCTGAAACTTGGAGTTGTTTATTATGAGATCTACAAAAGGTTAGGCTCTCTCTATGCCACAGTTTAACTGGCCTGGCAGTGTTATGGAAAAGGTGATATCTAATCAGATTGCAGCTGGCAAAAGTGCTCTGCATAACATTTGGTTGTCAGAGAAAACAAACAGCAGCTGAGCAACAAATTCTTGAAATGTTAATAAGCTGAGATCCCTGACTCTTTCTTCTTGCATGCATCGGTGAGGCACAGTGCACACCTTCAACAGCTACAAGGACGGAGGTGTAGGCTCGCAAGCTGCTTTGCACTGGTTTAAGTCCCATTAGAGGCAGGATGAAACACAGGTTACACAATTTACTGAGTGTATTTGGGCTTAAGCACATGCTTCAGCTTGTGTTTTAGTACACTGCTGAACAGGATTGCAGCTGATTCTTTTTCAGATTTGAGATTGGATTTTCTTTCTAACTCATGTCAATACCTTTGAAATTCATACAAATAAAAATGCCAGACAATTAAAACTACATAATTACAGAATGCATTCTGGAGGCTGAAATCAATGTAATAATCTGTCTCCTTCTGATGAAAAAAAATCTCCACCAACAATCGAAAGCAGCTTCAATGACAAGAGAATATTTAATTTATGGAATATTTATGTGAATTTGTTCCTACTTGACAGATTAGCTCCCACTAATCAGATAAGTAATTTAAAAATCACTTTCTATACTCCAGAGTGATCACTTTAAGTGCCCATTTTTTTCTTTATTGATAGTCAGGATTTTCTTTATCTCATCTAACATGTTTTCCTTCTACCTACTCTTCACCTCCTCTTTATAGATTAAATACTAAGAATCCTTTCACATTAAAGAACTTGGTGAATAGCCTGTGTCCATCTACTGTTTGGACTCATTCACTGACCTGTGCATACACCTTGTAGTTCAGAGGCTGCTTTCATTATTGTTTCAGCTCCTTGAGAGTTTCTGGGCATCTTTTTATCAAATAAGCATGTACCTGCCAAACCCAAATGATACTAACTGCAGCTGCCGGAAAGGTGTTTAATTTGGGCTGAATTTTGTTGAACTATTACTTGATTATTTTAATGTTTCCTCCTAGGCTCAAAACAGACTGGGGGATAGCCAGTCAGTGCTGCTCACTACTCTGGTCTCGTTACTCCTGGTGCTGCTTGGGGCTTCCATGCTAAGTTCAAGATTGTCACATTGCAGCAGAATCCACGCAAACCCAGCAAGTCCAGTACTCTTTTCTAGCAAATTCACTGAAACTCCTTAGAAAGTGAGCGGAATGTTTCTGATGCAGCTAAGCATCTAACTTTTAGCGTGATAAACGTCGTGATTTGACAGACAGCTACCTGGATTTGAAGAGATGAGATCCAACGTGCTGGTGCCTACTGATTACACAGTGATTATTTAAATCCTTGTTTGTTGTTGGGAGCTGTTTACTGAACACAGCAGCTCATCAAGAAGAGACTTCCCAATCTGAACAAATAAATCGCGTAATCCTAATAGCAAACAAAACGTTACAGAAATAATGAAAGAATTCAAGGAGCGTGTGTGGGGGCTGGAGCATGGATGAGTAACTTTGTCGGTGCATACATCCCTCACTAGTGCCTGTCAGTAAATTTTCAGGGACCAGGCAACTTAATGGCAGGGCAGCAGTTGTACTGATAACAAGATATTACATAAAGATAAACATAATTACAACCACGGGTCTGTGTGGTTGATTTTTTTTTTTTATAAAAACCTAATTATGATAGTAGTATGGTTTTAATAAAGTATGGAGCTGTTCCAGAATAAGCAAGTATCTATTATGCTCAGGAAAACTGTGTTTTACTTTACTTCTGCTTGGTTTTATCCAAGCATACCAAAACTACCTCACAAAGAGCTATGGGATTTGAAGAGACATTTGACCTATGATGAAAAGGAGAACAGGAATCCAAAAATTTGCTTTGTGGCTTCTGTGGCTTTAACAAATCAGAGGAAATCTCACATATAAAATGGCATAAATATATTTACTCTACTACCTTGGAGGAATGGGTGTGTAAAACTACGCAGACAAAGCTTATGCAGATCTGGGAAACTGTGAAGTAGAAGTCGTCCTTATTTTTGTTACTGTAGCTGGCATACATACATACCTAAAGGGGTGTTTGGACTTTCTCAACTACAGATCAAAATTTCTCCCTTGAAAATCCTTCCCCGGATAAACTGGAAGCCCTGCAGATTTTGTATGAGCAAGGGCATAGTGCAGAGTTTGAAGTGAAGGTCTTTTCTGCATTGCCCTGCACCGAGCTGGACAAGGACTAGAACATCCCAGGGACCTTATGTGACATGCCAGTGTATGACGTCCTGTAGTGGCAGTTTAGGCCACAGTAATAAACTTGAGAATGGACTTTTTATGATCTGAGCATACAGTGTCACTTCAATGGCCCAGAATTTGATTTCACAATTGTACATTAGGTTTAATCCCAATTTATACCAGAATAAATTGGTACAAATTCTGGCCCATGATATAAATAGTAGAGATTATCAAAAAGTGTCCCTACTCTTCTTGGAAGACTCTATTTTTCCCTTTAAAACCATGAAAAATCCTTGATTGAAAGCAGAAAGCAAAACATTTATTTCGAGTTGTTACAATGTGATTTACAATGTCTCAGTTTATTTAACCAAACCAAGAGGTATCATCTTGGGACAATTTGATGTTAAAAACTGTAGTTTCAAATTTTTGGGGTTTTTTTTTTCTAAACTGTATTTTTCTAAGGCACAACTGTGATTTTCTCATCATTTGAAGTACAAATAGCTCATACTTTGTTCACCTCCATGGGTCAGCCTTCCCTGTCTGTACTGCAGCACTTCAGGGGCTTCTTGCAGTACAAAATGGGAGCTGTGGTTGGAAAGCAGTTCAGAGGAAGTGTGTTGCTTTGTGAGAATGGGGGTGTTTGGCTCCTAAAATACAGTTCTTATGAAGCGTTGGGGCAGCTCACAAGGATCATATTGAATAGTGAACCGAAGTGAAGCATTTGCTTATAGGACTGCTGAGATGTTTTGCCTCAGTTAAAAAACATATGTTCATATTTCCCTGCAAAAATCTTCAGCCTTTGGCTAAAATAGTTTTGTGTGTGTGGTGTTTTTTTTTTAATTCTCTTTGCTTTTATGCATTTGTGGGTTCCCCCCTCCCCCACCCAAAAAAAGTAAAAATTATACTTAAAATAAGACATTGCCATTGGAAAACTGTATTTTGAGAACCTTTCCACACATACAACTATATTTTATGGAAAAAGAAATTGTTTTGGTCTGTCCTTTCCTCCATTATAATGGACAGTTGTGCACTGGTATTCACACACAAGCATGTGCAAACACAGACAGCCCAAGCTGGCTGATATACTCAAAGGGAGTCCAAGCATTAAAGATAAGCCATTACATTGTTCTCTGTGTTATAAAAGACTACGACCATTTCTCAGCACAATAAAAAGAGAGATGGGTAAATGTGTTTTGTATTTAACTTTTGAGGTTTTCAGCTTGTTCTGGACAGAAAATACTGAACAATAAGCTGTTACTGTTCTCAGCTCTACCCAAACCTACCTCCACACTCCCTCAAGGGAGGGGAAAAGAAGAAAGCTCTTTCTGGGTAGCTGGAAGACGGAAAGGCTCCTTAGTGAGACAAGAGAATAGCAACCCTCCATACTATCTTCTCTGTGTGAGAGAACAAAGACTGTTTTCCTGGCCCTTTGCCTTGCCTCCCCCTCTTCTCCCTTGGTGGTGGAAATCATCCAGCTCTCACGTCCCAGCAGCCCCTGGCAGTGGGGAGGAGCTGCTCTGGCTTCTCTCTTTGTTAAGTCTCTTGTGAATTAGTCTCAGATTTGATAGGGATTCTCTGTCTTTCAGGAAAAAAATGCATGTTATTGGAGCAAGTTTGCAAATGTGCTGGTTTACAGAGCTTAAAATTATTGTTAACCTTTCACGGAGTGTCACAAAGAAGAAAGGAAAGCAACCTTTTACGAACTGATACAGCTCTTAACAGCTCCTTCAAGGAGTCCTCCTATCACAGGAGATTTAAAGTGAAGAAGAGAGAGACTCCTGATGGGATAAACTTTTTCTTATGTCTTTGAATTACAGGTCAGGCTTTGCTTTATAACAATGAAAAAAGAAGTCAGAGCAGGTATTGACTTCACAATGATGTAGATCAGGTTTGTGTACTCATGCAGGCATAAATGAGAATTCAAAGCCAGACACCATCTCACAGAGGGAAGAAATGGAAAATTAAACCTCTCATTATTGCATTGGAAATTATAGGATTATATCTATCACCCACAGCATACAGCAAATGTTGTAGCCATCTTTGCTGAGTGGATTTGCAAGGCTCTGGAAACCAGACATTTAGAAATAGTAGTTAAATAAGGAAATAGTAACTGCAAGCTGTTTTTTATCTTTGTGACATATATATAACTTACGTCTTTCTTAAAAGGAGAAGAATTATCTCTTCAGCCTCATCTGTGTTGTAAGTTAGATTTCATTGCAGACTAAAGGAGCAGCTTAATAAAGACCATGTCCTTAAACATCTGCATCCATTCGATCAGTAGATCAAATCACTGCTTCCCTTAGGTGTATTTGACCTGACCCTGTTCTATCTGGCTTCACTTGCAGCAGGGATTTAATTCATAATGTTTAATTTTCAATTATTAATACTTGTCTATGCTGTCAGTTTATTTAATAAACATTTAATATTAATCTAATTCAACAGGGTGGTGTTTAAAACTGAGGAAGTTCTGGTTTTTTTTTTTTTTCATTACTATCATCAGTTGTCCTGAACAAAGCAGACTATGTGGGAAAGAAAAAAATCCAATAGTGACATTTAGAGTTCAACAGCACACAAGCTGTCAAATGTTTTTCTTTGACTTCTTGACACAATAAGAAAAGACTAGGAGCTTTTTTTTCCCACTGGCACTTACAAATATTCCGGAGTTAATGTGTGTGTCTGAGGAAGAGAAGAATTTGACCTAAGTGTTTACATTTACCATTTTGGATTCTTATCCATTACAAATGTGCTTCCAAACACCATGGACTAGGGATTAAAGCCATGCCCAGGCATAGTGGGTATTCCAGGTTTCTCAGGCATCCATGTTCAGTGAATGGAAGGGATTGTTAAGCTGCACTAAATAAGAACAAAAGCCCCAGTGAAGTATTCCCTTACTTAGAAACAGCTTTCTGTTTCAATCTCGTTATTCAATTACATCATGGGATACTATGCAGGAGACATTGAGCCAGAAACGCTTTAATCAAATAAAGAAACCGAAAAGGACTTCTCCTCTCAGTATCATTTTATTGAGACTAATATTGTTATTGTCTACAGTGTCCATATCAAAGAATCTGTATTGATTTAATCATTTCAGGCAAGGTTACAGAGAGAATCCTCAATACACGTCCATCAGCATATGTTTATGGAGATCAGTGCCTTCATACTGACTTACAACAGCCCAGGGTTTAACCGATAACTTCAGCCCCCAGCCCTCTTGGTAAGTTTCTGGATGAACTCTGGCTGGTTCACTAGGCAATAATCACAAAAGGGAGCACATACACCTGGAAAGATGTGGTATATACTGTTCCCATGTGAGAGCTGGCTGCTTTTAACCACGTGAAAGGTGGCGAGAGACAAGGGGTCATTGTCCTTGCCCTCCTCAGCGGTGTTGGTGCCTCTGCTGCCAGCACAAGACTGGGCCTGTTTCTGTGCTCAGGGGACACGGAAGGTTGCCAAGAGCTGATGGCTTCCAAGGATAAGAGATAACTAGGAATGCAATGAGGTAAGGAAAAGCTTCTCGGTTTTCCTCCTGCTCTAGTACACCCATATGTGGTCAACCACGATCTGGATTGAATGCAATGTTTGAATCAAGCCAGATGCAATGACCCTTAAATCAGCCTGTGACAAGGCGAGAGAGAAAGAAGGACATGATTGCTCCACTTTGGCAGTGCTGGCTCGGTGTTTCCACAAAAAGTGCTGCATTTTTTAAAACCATGAATGGATTGGTTTAAGACATTTCTGTAATTAGACCTTTGGTGATCCTAATTAGGGGTTTGTCAGCTAACACAGAATGGCATTTGAGAATTCGTGTAGGGTCTGAATGCCAAAATGTAGGGGCTTGGTTTGCATATCTGTTAACGAGTTGCCCAAGGGGATTTTCACCTGCAACGTGCCTTCTTGGTAAGCCACGTGCTCAGTGACAGCGATAAGGCAGGTGGCACAAGCAGGGGTGTCTCACTCTCAGGGCTCAGTCTTCCTTTGTTCAAAAGATTTCTGTTGCCACACTAGGGGAGAAATGAGAACACGCACTTATCAAGCCACTGTGACATATCAACAGCAAAGGTGAGATTGAATCTGGGCATTATCTGACCAGAACATCTTCAGAAGAGAGAGCCACAGGCCTCTCAATTGTCAATTGTCTGTCAAAGTGCCTGGCTGATGGCTGTAAATGGCAAACACAGCTTCTGAAATACACATCAGTTCTGGAACAATTTGCTAAGGGGAACAGGTCATGAATGACTTAACTATCACTAATAGTGATCTGTAATTATTACCTCGTTAGGCTGTGTTCTGTTAAAGCCACCCCCTGGGAGAAGGAACGAAGTCAAGGGCACACCTTGGACAGATCTCCCCCTACAGATCTCTCTGTGGGATTACCCTTGTGTTTAGCCTTGCTGTTGAAATAATCAATTACGTTCATCTTCTAATTAATGAACTAGTATCCGTTTCATAGGACATGCTCATGCCGTAATTACCGCAATTGTGTTACCAGTGGAGCACTCGGGGAGCGAACGTGTGCGGAGTGCTGTTGAGCTGGAATTGCATGCTGTGGGGAGGCAAGGGGGATGTTTCCTCTGCTCTGGAGTGGACCCTTTTTTAAATGAGAAAATACAGGAGAATCTGATCAAAGTGCCACTAACGAGACAACCTATTTTTTCTCTTGTTTATGGTGTATTAAACATACCCTTCTCTTTCATGGTCAGAATTAAGGCTTTCGTTTAAGCATTTGTATTGTCTCAACTGCAGGAGAAAGTCTATTCTGTACAGCAGGAAAAGTCTGCAACTCACTCTGTATGGAGAAAAAAGAGCACATTTTGCGTCCTTCTGGTTTTTTATGTTATGCTGTCAAACATTTTTGTGTATAAGATTTCAAGATTCCGTGGTATCTTAAGAATCTTTAATAAAAAGCATAACATCAGTATTAAACATGTCTGAAAAGAGGCTTTACGGGGAGTCAAGTAGATGGACAGTCTGATCACTTGGAAGGTGATACTTCCATTTGAAATGAGTTTACCTGATAATATTTTATTTCTCTTATCAATTAAATTCTATATTTAAAATCAGAAGAAAAAAACCATATGTAAAACTTCATTAAAGCCAAGTAGAAATGTCACAGTGAGATACTGAGGCAGTTCTTTAAATGGTGTAAATTAGCCTGGCTTCATTGAATTACAAAAGACCTAGCTCCTAAAGTTCTAGTTATAAAAATAGATTTTCTACTTCCCTCCTGGAATCGGAGAATAATGTACAGATTTATTTCAGTGAATCAGGACGTGCAGCAATGAAAGGCGGCTGAGATGATCAGTAGGGGGCTCTTTGTACATAAAACCAAATCACTAGACTCTTACTACACATTTGCAAATTGTGGAATAAAAAAAAAGAAAGCAAAGGATTTGTTTTGTGGGTTTTGTTTGTTTGTTTTGCTTTGTCACTTTCCCCCATTTGTTTCCTTGTTATCTATTGAAGACCTTAGTTCAAAATTTGCATTTCATTTGGTTATGCAACTAATATTTATTTGTATAGCACCTCTTTGTTACTGATTGCCTGGTGGAGTAATGTTGCTGTATGCTTAACAAATTATTGTTCTGTTATGTGGATGGTGACAAAATATCTGCTTTACATAATTACAATTTTAGACCAAACAAGAAGAAAATTCTGTTAATAATTTATACATATGGTACTCAAAGCAACTGATCATGTTCTATACTCCAGAAGAGAGGCAGTATGTAATAATTTTCTAGAAATTAAAGTAACTACTTCTTACTTTGGCTTCCTCATGCATTCGTGTTCCAAGTTTCAGCCTGAAGCAGATTTTAATGGTTGCGTATGGAACTCTCAAAGTGGCTGTGATGAAGACACTGACAAACTGAACAATACTGAAGTTATATAAATCCTTATGCAGTGGATGTATGTCAGCTGCCAAATGATGGGATTTGAAAGAAAATTCCGTGTGTGCAGCTTATTCCAGACTTTTCTTCTCCAATATTTCTTTCACCTGTCAGTAAAATCACTCACTTGTCTTGTTGTGAGCATATGAATATTGAATTAATGGACCTCTGTCCCAATTTAGACAGAAGTTTCCTGATAGACAGTCCTGTGTTTTGGAGTGGCCAGCTGTACCGGTACTTTGTACAGGGCGTACATGTAGATGTGTGTTTGCAATAGCAGCAGCATGAACAGAGATGGCACTTTAGAAACCCGTGCTGGCTTGAGCTCTCCCTCTTCCCCCTGGATCTAACAGGAGAAATCTTTCTCATGAAGAGGCATGTGAACACTCTGTACAGAGTTGTGATAAATTACAGACGTGTAGTAAATTAAATTTATGATAGCTACCTTTGACCTCCTCCTGTATGCTTTACTTATTAATCACATTTCTTCTGGGATCACTTCTGCTGAACATCTTCCAAGATTTCCACATTTTTACACTGGTGTGCTACAACTGTGTATGAATATAGGATGCTACCAAAGGAGAGAGGAGGTGTGAGTCGGGGACCTCATCAAGGAGAAATATTTCACTGGTTTGGAAAACTGTACTTGAATGGAGAAAGAAGAGGGAAGTTACGGCTCTGAGCAACACTGGATTAATGTCAGCCTATTTCAGTAGTGCTTCTTCTAATTGACTGTATTGTGACAGGTGTACGCTCGTACATAGACAAATATCTTATCAAGACTAGGATACAATAGCCAAACCTCTGCTCCATTTTGATCCAATTCTGGATTCCGATCTTAGATGACAAATCAGTGAAGTCAACCACTGTGCTACCCTCTCTCCTGTGTCCCCATACCAAACACTTTCGCCCTCAACACAGTTGTAAAAAGGTGTCCATATAAACTTGCTCAAAGTGTCAGCTCCAGGAAATTGTGCTCCTTCCTTTCATGAGCCTGTGAAGATAAAAATACTATCCCACCACCATCCATTACATGCATTCTCTATATATAGAGAATATATTAGAATGATACTACGGATATTGAATTTATCTTCGTGAGATGGGGATGGTCTCATCAGTCATGAGTGTCACAACTAAGCAAAGACACAAGTGAATAATGAAGCCACCCTTATCGAGTACAGATGAATTCAATTTCCTCTGCACTATAATGTCATATTTGATTCAGTGAACTATAACATCTACTTTTTATTTTTTAAGTTGCCCGTGGGTTCTATCTTTTTCTCATTCTCCCTCTCTAAAGCTGTTTTTGGGACACATTTTTCTGCTTTTATGCATCCTGCATGTCTTTTTCCTCTGTCTGACATAACAACTAAGTTGAGTTCATAAATGACATACACAGAATGAGAACACTTACCATGTCAGGTGCCTAAATTCCCTGCCCCTACTAGCTTTTCTGAAGGACCAGTCCCCGGGAGTTATGCTGACAGAACTTTATGCACAGCAATAGAGGCCGACGGTAAATGGGCTTGTTCTGGGATGTCACTAAGGCTGTATTCTCTTATGATTTTTGAAAAAAATGTGTATGAGACTTGGAGCTAAGCAACCCTGTCGTGAACCCAGGCTGAGAAGAATAAACCAAATGTGTACAGTACTATGCAGCAGTGGGTCATATGCAGAAGAGTGCAAGGAGCAAGAATTGCTACGGTCTTCCTCTTACCAGGACAATTTTTAATATGAGAAGAGCTAATCAGAAAACAGGCTCCTCTCTACACCACAAGCCCCTTGAAGTTTTTCCCAGAAAATGTGCTCACTGTGAGCTGCCTATCAGCCTGCCAGTAAGCTGCTGTTTCAGGACGCTTTGGATGCACTGGGAACAAATGCCACTTGTGCAGCACTGCTACAGCTGGGCACTAGACACTGCAAGAAGTGCAGAGGGACAAAGCATATTTGAACCCTTTCCCACTGTTGAAGTTGTGCCAACATGCTGGCTGCAGACAATACCAGATTTGTTTTCAGGCAACTTAACCATTCACATAATCCTACAAAATTGACTTCTATCTCCTTAGACGGGAGAATGTGCCACTTAAGCTACCAAGGGCAGAGCGTAGTGCTGTCCCTGGGAAGAGCTTCTCCTGGCTGGCGCAGTGCTTGGCACAGCGGAGACACGGCTGCTGGCTCAAATCCCCAGAGCTTGCTCTAATTTTCCCTCTTTGCAATAAAGAGAATAAACACAAACCTGTTGCGTGAGCTGCATCGGCTCTGGGCTTGGTGCTATTACGTACCTGGGCTGTACGTTCTATATTGCTTAATGCAGGAAAGGGCACGATAGCTCAATTTCAAGCTAATTATAGCGGTGGAAGATTCTGTGGGAATGCCTCTCCAGGTTTTGCCAATAAACTCCTTAGAGAAACAAGGAAACGTATTCACATTATATTTACCTAATAGATGAGATTCAGTCTATTAGATGAGATATGAAGTAAATTAAATTCCATGGCAGGTGAACACCCTGAGGGTACTGTAGTTTATAACACTACATTAATATTCCATAAGACCACTGCATGAGCTTAGTATACCTAACTTCAAAATTAGCTTTACAGGCCACCTGCAGAATTTTCTGGTTGCTTTCATAGTCAGTGCTGCAATCATAGATAATTTAACATAAATATTAAGTAAATAATTGGTTCAGAATATTTCAAGGTTAGGGACATAAATCTCATTCCCCTTACATGCATGCAAACCATAAAAATACAAGGTGGTGCTTAACCTGGCAATTTTAGTTTCCAATGAGCCATATTCTGTTTTTTGAAATAGAAAAGACCTAAACAAATTCTACAGAATGCAGTTATTGAAGGTGCAGAAGAATTATTGTGGAAAGCAGATATTAATTCAGAGCTCTATGTAAAAAATAGAGCTCAGGTTGATAAAATGATTGCAATGAGCACTACTAACATTTTAAAGTGCATTTGTATAGATTTAGTGATGTGAATATAGACTGAAATGGCTTTGCTATCCTTTTATGGAAGAATGATTTCTGAAGCTGAGTACTATTTGAGGTAATGAGAAAGAGGTAGTAGGTGTGCCTCATTATGACAGCTGTGGCTATGACATGCTCTCTAATTAGCCTCCAGAAGCTTGCTGCTTGCAGGTTAGCTAGAAGTAATCATCACAATAGCTTGGTGGTCTCTTAGTCAGAAAAGCACATTTACATTTTGAAGGAGGTAAGCTCTTTTTCTAATGCAGTTCTGTAGTGCCAGAGCTTGGGAATGAGATCAAGAGCTACTCTTAGATGTCAAACTTTTGGCTGTTTCTAAAAAAATCTTAGCAGTTCATAATAGTGATACTTGGGAATAAGCCAGTAAGGTACTATGTCTGTTACGTGCATTTTCCCAACATCAGTAGGCCTTTAATTTGATTTTTTTTTTAAAAATATATACAGCTTGCATTTTTATCTGACTGACTGTAACATGTCTGTGTAGATTCTATTTTGATGCCCTTTTGCCTAATTTGTCCAGAAGGATACAAGGAAGCTTGTATTCTAATCTTTGCTTTAGACTGTAAGTTGGTTTAATTAGCCTTCCATTCTTTTCCAGATCCTTCTCGAAACATTTGCTCTTTGATATTAGTGTCAAATTGAAAGAGGTGGCTGAGGAAGGAGAGCTGCAGGTGTTTCTCATGGGCTAGACAATGCCTGTTAATGCAAAACTGATCTGAAGTAGTTTTGACACCACTTGTCACAGAAAAAAATTGTGATCAGAGAACCTGTTATCAGAATTTGGATTTGTTGACTTTCAAGTGTTGCTTCCATACTACGTATAGCAATTGCTTTAGGTTTATCAAGATTTTTATGTGTTCTTTTTACTTCATACCATTCAATGTTGGTTCTGAACAAGATAATTCTCCTTTAAGTGATTCCTTAAAAAAATGTTTGCAGATGATACCTGCTGGCTATTCCCCTATTGCAGAAGGGGAATCTTCTACAGATACACATTTCAGATAGCAGGTCTTAAAGGCAAGTGTGCAGAGGCATTGGCTTTGGAGGGGAAGGCCATGCTTTGAATCTTCTAGTCATGACAGCAAAATCCACCAGAGAGGGTTGTTAAGACAGCATCTGAATATTTAGCAACTTAAGCAACTGTAGGGAATGGTGCTTAAGAGTAACTGAAATGGATTTACAAGAAGTCTAAATCCATTGAAAGTCTGACAAGAAACCTGAGAATTTTTAAGAAGAAAAGGCAGTGAAAACTTTTCTCATACATGTAATAGATGTTCTTGTATGCCCAGAAGGGAGGGCACGTCAGTGTGAACTCATAATTATCAAGTGATGTATTGATTTGTACATAATTTCTTTCTCAAAATTAAGGTATACTTGTGTGAGGACGGTGCTCAAAAAAACCCACTTGCAGATGAAAGTGTGAACATAAACTTGGAGGAGGAAAACAGAGCATAGAATTTGAAGGCAGAAGAAAGATATTGAGAGAGGGCAGGGATTATCTTGCTTATTTTGGTAATTTTCTCCTCATATTTTTTGAGCTACTTAGATGTGTCTTGATTACATTTGTCCGTATCTGCTAACGTTCCTGATTGTGCACTTTGATGCTACGTGGACTCACACCTGCTATTAAAGTTTAATGAGCCTATTGAGAGATAGATAATCTCTATGCTCTATTAAAGTGCATAGAAGTTAAATAGCTAAAGTCTAAGGCAGACATATGAGGTAATATATAGTGTAACTTTTTATATATTTGATTCTTCTTAACTACACTCTAGAGATACTAGGAGACAATGGAGACAACATGTAATGAATGACAGAGAATGTGTGAAAGTTCTATGGTGAATAAATTAAAGCCTTTAGTCATAAGGCTAATAATAGGAGAAGTGAGAAATTAAGAAGTATAAGCAAGGGGGACAAAACATCTAGCAGAACAAATGGATATAATAATTTTCAAACATGTCAGTTCGAATCAACTAAGGTAAACATTTGGAGCCTCAGTGCATGCTTAGACTAGGCAAACTTTGCCACTGAGTACTATAAAATGGCTTTGCCACTGAGTACTATAAAATGGAAAGGAGTCATAAACTGTTGGAGAACAGAACAAGAGTATGTGTCTGACCATTTATAATCTTTTAATCAAACATGGAGCTCATATCTTGGAGTGTGGTAGCTTTGGAGAGTACTTTGTCTGTGTATTCATAGACCATTCATAATGCAGTGAGCCATAAAATGCTCTCTCACTTTCTTGCTTCAGCAGTTTCAATACCTTCCTCTGGGACAAATTTCTCTAATAACAAGAAGTAATTCAATTTTGCTCTTGCTCAGTCCTAAACAAACAGTTCTGACTGTTGTGACTTACCAGACTTGTGGAGGTTGCACAGGGAAGACAGCAAAACAATTCGAAGTTACCAGGTGCCCTGTCAGATTGCGAATTGAGTGCTGTAGGGACTGGCATGGGTATTGATGCTTTAAAGACCTGAAGGTGTTGCTGTGCTTTGTGGTGTGCTGCAACTGGTGCCTGCTTTTGCTGTGTGTGGCAGTGACAGTGCAAGGAAGGGGCTCCAGAGGGGCAGCACCACTTCCCTGCCTTCCTCTCCCTCCTGCCACCCTGCTGCTTATGGTCCTATCATTAAATGTATGCTTTGCTGGTTTTAGGATCTAACAAACAGGTAAGATGAATAACACTCTCTCTTCATTCCAGCAGTTGCATTTCTGCCACAGGTGTAAGGCTTCAGCCAGTAGTAGTGCAATTCAGAGGACAATTTGGCTGCTTGAGGGTTCGCACAGAGTCCTAGTTTGGATTTTGTACACCTCTTAAAATTTGCAAGATGGGAAGTTAATTTAATTTGTAAAACTGTTGAGTTTGTGAAGGATACCTTGAAATGTTTTCCTTATCCGTTTCTGGTAGATTTTTTTCTTATAGCTGTTTTGGAGTGAAATTATACTTATCTTTGTTTTTATTAATAATGAGCACTTACAGGATTGAATTTATATTGCTGCAGAGAAAATGCAAATATATCAAGGGCATGAAAATTGATTAAGAAATGGAATAAACTTTTCTTATATTCTGTAAGACCCAAACTGATTTATTTGGGTTAATTTAAAAAACAAACAACAAAATCCTCAGTGGATGGGTTCTCTTTGCAAAGTTTCTTGGGCCTTCCTCTGAAGTACCTTGTACTTTTAGAAAGGCCACTAGTGAGATTTGTCTTGTCAAATCAAGCATTTTCTTCCTGTAGCTCTTTTTCTCTCTAACCTATTAATTTGAGGCTCATCTGCAGGTCTTGTAGTGATTGGGGGTTTCCCTTCGTGTGAGGTTTTGACAAAAAGCCTCCTTACTGAGGATTTCTGAAGAAATCTGAGGTTGAGGAAGTTCTGAACACTTCTCTGTTTTAACTGGAATTTTTATTTTAACATTCCAAGGCAGCTGTGCTCATGTAATATTTTCTTATATTTTCCTTTTTTCTGCTCTAGATGGCAATGTAGCACTTTTTCTTCCACTGGGAGCCTCATGTTTCTGTAGTATTTATATAAATCCAGTAACCTAGCAATAGGTATCTCTTATTATGTGTATACAGTGCTAGCTGTAATGGTTCCCCTGCCACTCAGCTGTGACTCTCGCCCCATCACTTGTAGCCACCCTCCTTCTTTGTCTTCCTTCTGTCCTCACCCCACAGGCTCCATCTCCTGCTCCTGCCACTCTTATTCCGCCACCTTAATTTTTTGCCTGCGTCAGATGAGGATAACTGTGCCTGAGGCAGCCTTGACTTCTGTGTTTTTCACCCTTTTTGTGCCACTGGCCCAAATCTTGGCTTTTGCAGTCTTATATTTGTACTGGTTCCTTCATATCCCATCTCCTCTTTGTGTCTTCTTTTTCTTCTTTTCTTTTTTTCTTTTCTTTTTCTTTTCTTCTCCTTTTCTTCTTCTTTTTTTNNTTTTTTTTTTTTTTTTTTTTTTTTTTTCCCTTTTTTTTTTTTTTTTTTTTTTTTTTTTTTTGTTTTTCTGGAACAAGAACTTAATTTTAATGAAAACTCACTCGTGGTACACTAATAGGAGAGAGCTCTTCCAACTGAGCAGACCCTCCTATTTTGCTTGTGAAGTAGAATGTGCTATACTGCCAATCTGCAATTCTGAAATCAGGAACAGGCGAACAGCATATATTTCCAGTTACTTAAAGGCAGTTGCACTGCATCAGATAACATCTACCTGTTATTCAACCTTAATAGTGTTAATGGTGAGGGAAAGAATGTTAGACAAGTGGTGTACAAATTCCCTTCAGGTGGCACTTGAGAATTTAAAGATTCCTTGAGTCAATGGTTGCTTTGTATTGTGGCGTCTAATCATTTTGATGGAGATTTCTTCTATGAATGGTGGAGTTTGTTCCATAACAAACTCCCAATTCCATCATGGAACCTATGCAGGCAGTTCTTAATTTTCAGATGCTTTAAACCTTCTTTTTGATATTGAGGTGTCCCTAGTTGCTGCGTTATGAGACATCATGAATAATTGTCCTTAATTTTGGGGGGATGAAGTACAGTAGAGTGTACCCCATGTAACAGAGTTATGTAATGATGTTGCCTGTCTTTTTCATTTTTCCTTTCCTATCAATCCCCAGTGGTCCTTTTTATTTTTAAATCTGCTGCTAAGCATGACGATGATGTTTTTTTGGGATGAGTGCAAGACCTCTTTGCAAGTGATAATAGTTAATTTGGAATGCATTGGTGTGTCTACATTGTGTGGTTATTTCCCTCTCCTGTTCTTTGCTTTGTATTTACTGGCAGGGGATTTCATTTGATGTGTTATTACCTCTTCACTTTGAAACAGGTATCTCCTGCAGCTCTTCACAGTCAGTTCACAAGTGAGTGATTTTGAATAATCAGAAAACTTGAACAACCCATTCACGAATGTGCTGAGGAGTCTGAGCTTTAGCACAGTAAACTATCATTGGTTGCCTTCCTGAAATATGAAAATTGACCATTTATTCATATTATTAATTTTACAGCCCTTAACTGGTAATTGATTCTTGAGGGGACCTTCCTTTTTATCCCAGGAGAGGTGTTTGAGAGTTGCATGTGGTGAATTGTGTAAAGGGGCAGGGGAGATAGACTGGAGTATACTTTTTCATATGCTTTTTAACACTTTAGGAGCGTTCCAATAGATTTCTGGGTCACGACTTCCCTGGAAATCATGCTTACTATCCCATTAAATTTGCCCATGTGTCTGAGTTGACTCCTACTGTAATTTCAAGCAATTGCTGGTCAAAAGTTTGTCACAATTGTAAGCGACAAACTTTTGATTTAGAAAAATGGTAAAAGCAGTGGAAGAAGTCATTAACAGATACAAAACTACTGTTTGAGATGTGGGAAACTGGAGAGTGGCTTGAACCAGAACCACCACAAAAGTGGTAGCATCTGTATAGATAGTGAGGGTAGGAAGGAGATTAGGAAGAAAACACATATTTTTAAAAGTCCTAGCCAGAGTTCTTTGGGCCCTTTCTGGTCAGTGTTTATTCTGAACTTTACCAATGTTCTGAACTTGGTGTTATCGTGAAGCTGGGAGGCACTGCAAATCCTCTGGAGGACAAAGTTGGAATTCAAAATTATCTCAGTGAAATGATGAAATAGTTTCTAATAAAAACCTGTAAATCAATAGGGATATTCAGTTAGGCAGTGATAATCACCTACACAAATACGGGATGGGAAACAACTGATTAAGCAACAGTCCTTCAGGAAAGAGTCTGTGAATATAGTGATAACAACCTGAACATGAGTCAACAATGTCTTGCCGTTACACAAGGACAAACTTTATAGTGAGAAGTGTAAGCTAAAGGAAGTTTGCAAGTCATGTGACATAATCTTTTTGCTCTGCTTAGCCTTGGTAAGGACACGCTGGAGAACTAGGAGCATGAACTGGTCTAGAGTACCTCATTGCATGATAAATGTGGGATTATGACAATAAACTTGAGAGATGCGAAAGCCTTCTGTGAGGGAGTAACCTGTTCTCTGCATCCATGGTGTGGTCAGTAGCATGAACTGCAGCAAGAAAGGTTAATGTTAGGTTTGAGTTCCTGACAGAAGGGAGTCTGGATCACCTGAACAGTGTGCTTTCCTAATGCCACAGAAGCCGTGTCTTTGGAGGCTTTCCCACCACATCTGTCAAGGATGATCTAACGTATTAGAAACGACCCATTCTTGAGACAGGGGATGGACTGGTAACACTTCTAGTCCTGTTCAGTCTTTTCTCTCTCTTAGCCTCTTTCCATTAGCTCCTCTGTTTCATCACTTATAAGCTGCTTGCCGTCTGCTTCCAGACCCTCTACTTCCTGTCCCAGGTTTATTATTCTTGAATTTACCATGGAGAGCCAAGAAGGCCAATGTCAGAGTTGGTCAGACCTCACTATTCTTTCACTTTTGTTCATTAGTTTACTGAACCACATTGGTCCCAGTATTGATTTTTGAAGTACTTGTGCTGGCAGATTCCCCACCTTCTGAGAAGGAATCATTTGTTCCAACCTGTTGTTTCCTGTCTTCCAAACTATTATTAATCCCTGAAAGGTCTTCTCTCTTATATTGTGCCACCTTAATTTATCTTCATAGCTGTTGCTGAAGGACCTCATTTAAAGCCTGTGTTTGGGCTTGCTTTTATTTTGAATGCATTCTGCATTGTACCTGCTGAAACACTGTTTTCTCACTATGTCCTTTAAATCTCTTTCTCTTGAATTATATAAATGATGTTGATTCTGCCCCAGCATGTTGCAGTTATTCATATGCTCACCTGTTCTAGCTTCTATTATATTTTATGCTAATTAGGAGGCAAATGAATTTTCTGGTGTGTTAATCAGACTCATTAGTCTGTAATTTCCAAAATTGCCTCTGTGGCCCCTTACAAAGCTTGGTCTGATATTTGTCTTTTGTCACTCTGCTGGAAAGTAATAGAACTTTCAGTAAGCAGAGGGGGACATACTTCTGTACTTTATTTTCCAGTTTGACATCTGAATTTCTTTAAAACTTTATGTGAGTATGACCCAGCCCTGGGTGACATATTGGTAATTTCTTGGGGAGTATGCTTTAAAATTTCCATTGTTGCTTATCTTTCTCTTAACGAAGTTCAAAGACATCCAAAAATTGCTTCTTAAGACCTCTCAGATTTTGACTTATGTTGATGCCGATGAAAATAATTAATTTCTCATAACTGTGTTACCTTTCTTAAGTATGCCTCTTTCTCTCGGAGTTTAATTTTGCCCAACTGTCTAGTTAATTTTTTTTAAAAAAGGTATATGTTATACCCTTACGGTTTGCCTTCCCTCCTGTTTGACCCTTGAAGGCAGCCTTTGGGGAATAATTTCCAAAAATTAAAAATATGCTGCCTAGAGAGAAGAATATGGATGCCTTTAATGGCATTCCTTGGAGTACCTATGGCATTAACTATTTTCTCTTTAAATGTATTCTTTGCTAAAAATGCAAAATCAGTTAGCATTAGTTAATCAGAACCAGGTAGTGTATTAGCACTTGTTGAAGTACTATTCATTGGTGTATTGTCACACTACAGTAGAGTCCTAGGCTGCAGATAGGGCTTTAATCCACTCTAATACTATCACTCTTACTGCTTTAAATAATTCCAGGAAGAAAGGTGTGGAATTTCTGTCCTTCCAAAACCAGGTAGTTTTAAAAAAATATTTTAAAAAACATGTTTAAAGAAAGACATGGACCTATTAAAGCAGACCCAGATGAGGGCTTTGAAAATGATCAGAGGGTTGGAACCTCTGGTTTGAAGACAGACTGAGTCAGTAGGGATTGTCCAGCATGGAGAAAAGAATGTTCTGGAGAGACCTTGTTGGGAAGACTTTCAACACTTAATGGTACTTATCAGAAAGAAAAACTTTTTATGAGGGCCTGTAGTGATGTGACAATGGATAATTGTATGAAACTGAAAGAGGGTAGATTTAAACTGGACATAAGGAAGAAAATTTTAGAGAGCGTGGTTCAATGAAGCAGATTTCCCAGAGTAGTTGTGGACGTCCCGTCCCTGAAAGTGTTCAAGGTGAGGTTGGACAAAACTTGGAGCAACCTGAACTACTAAAAAGTGTCCTCACCCATGTCAGGGAGTTTGGACTGGGTGATCTTTAAAGGTCTCTCCTAATCCAAACCATTCTGTAATTCTGTGACTTCAGTTGGAACTTTTTCACCTCATTAACATCGTTCACACGAAAATGCTCATTCACAAAATGACAAAATATGAGTACACAAGCCATGACTTTGGAAAACGGGGACATGCATAGTTCCAAATATCAATTACCTGTAATGAATTTGGATCTCTTGATCACAGTATCACAAAGGCAATGAGTCCATCAGAAAGTGATGGTATAATGTGATAGGTCCTTCAGTGAAGGATCGTGTTGGTAGAGTTTAACTTTCTAAAGTCATCGGTGATTTGGTCTCAGACCTGCTTTACTCTTTCTGTTTCCCCTATATGACAGATACCGGAAGGAAAAATAACCATAATACAGAAAAACATTTCACCTGAATTTTTTTCTCTCTAATTAAGGATAATCCTAAGTGGTGCAGTGCAAATCTAAAAATTTTGGAGAGAAGTAGGGGCACCTTTGCTCATAGTAGTATGAACAAAGGAGATTCAGGGAGATGTGTAGCTCCATATATTTGGGGTGGCTTTCAGTCTCTGATCAGCTATTATGCAGTGAAAATACCAGAAGGGAAGATCTTCTTGCATGTTAGATCTTCTCCACCACATAAAGTGAAGCGCAAAAAGTATTTGTGAAGCAAATACGCCAAAAAAATTTGAATTGAGGATTGGGGATTCTGCAATTCCATATCTAATTGATTCATTCTAAAATACTAGAGAACAATTGAAAAGATGACTGTCCTGTGACTGCTGACCTAGCTGCAGCTGATGGGTTTAACATGAAAGAACTAATGTGAAATTTCCATACTTTACTGGGGACAGGCCATGACTCTGGTATATCTGATTGCCTTGAATTGTGCATACTGATGTCATCCCACTGATTCTTATTGCTCCAGCAAAGAAAATGTAAACTCATATTAACTACCCAACTAAGCTGGTTTTCTGACCGTTTCATGTCAAGGGAGTGGAAAAGCAGACAGACCATGCCGGTATTTTTGCCTTACCCGTGTAGACTGGCTGGTCAAAAGGAGGACTACCTTTTTGGGATGAGAAAAATCTGAGGGTTTTTTTTTTCATTGCTTTGCTCAAAAGGGAATGTTGTGATGCTTAAAAGGGAATGTTGCTCTGCTGTACAAGTAGACAGTAGACTATGAACAACTTTTAAGTTGTGACAGCAATTTCCTTCAAAAAAGTGAACCTTTGAATGTCCTGTATCAAGTCTTATCTTGAGGAGCTTCCCCTAAACTAGTTCTTTTCTTCAGCATTTTTTTATCATTTCTCTGTTGCTGGATATTATACACCCTTCAAAGTAGTTTTTTCAGCAGATTTATGCTGATATACTGTTAAAGATAAATATTTCAAGTGATGCAAAGGTCCCTGAACTTCTTTTGAACTGTATTTTTAATACCTAGGAAAGTTGGTGTTTCAAATCATCCCTGATCTTAGTACCCTAGGGCTTGAAAAACATCCCCAGTATTAATGAATGTGATCTGAGTACATTTGTCAGAGAGGGTTGGGAAAGGGACCATGAAAAACGTATTACGTAGACTGGAGCAAAATCGTTGGCCTTCTGATTATAAATCTAAAATATTAAAATCATGAATTCACAGAACCCTATTAGACATCAAAGCCTGTGTCTTATTGGGGTATGCTTTTAATTTATATGCCCTCTCTCAGGCCAAAAGCAAACCTGATAAATTGAACAGTGAATTCCTAACCTGATTGAAAAAACCTGACTCTGGATCGTTGCTGTCAATAGAAGGGAGTGTGTGCAAGCTGAACTCTACTCAAGTAGATGCCTGTGGTATATTTTAATGGCACGTTTTCAAACCTTACAACCTTTAAATACAGAGCTAAACTTTAAAGCAGCAACTTGGTAGCCGTTACGCTCTTTGCTCTTTTATTTCAGTTTTCTTTGTTTCAGAAGTCTGCAGCAGGGGCAGCTGTAGGAAGAGAATTTAAGTGCTTTCAGTTGGCAAGAGCAACAGTGTTAGAGCTAGTAAACATCATGTCTTTTTCCCCCTTTTTCCAAAGCAGTGAGGAATGCAGTGAAATGAATATGCAGGCAGCTCATAATCTATACATTCCTCTGACTCAAACCTCAGTTTAGGAATATTTAAGCACTCTTCATTACACAGCCTTCTGACTTTAAAAGTGTGAAGGTTTTGTTAAATTCTGCCTAGGAACACATAAGGATTTCAGAGATGACGGATAAATATAATGGATAAGGAAAGTTAAATGTCAGTAACGGGCACACAGGATGAGAGAAGGTGAGTGATTATGGTGCTAATGTGAGATATGGGAGACCTGCTTTCAATTCCCTTATCCACCACAGGCTGCCTCTCTGACCTCGAGCAAATTTGTCTCTCAGGTTTAAATTTACCAATGTCTTTAGGCACATAACTCTCTCTGTTTAAACAAATACACTGCTGATGAAATAAGTGGTAAGTTATTGATCGGTACATTTGGTTCACCGGGCTCCCATTTTTGCTCTGCAGAACTGAGGGTCATGTCGCTCCATTATCTTGGAGTTGTGTTGCGAACATAAATAGCTCACTAGGCTCTCGGGATGCTGATTTTCCAACTCTAGGAAGCTTCAGAATATCTCATATGAGTATGCCCCTGTGTGAATTCATGTTGAGTTCTTTTCTGCTATTGTATTTAGTTCTGATCAACCCATCTCAAAAAGCCTCTAGCGAACCCAAAGAAGGGCTATGGAAATGATCAAAGGTATGTAATACTTTCTGTACATGGAGAGGTTGAATAGACTAACACTCTTCATCCTGAACCAGAGGTGTCTGAATGGGGATGTGATGGCAAGCAATGCAGTTGTGAATAGGGAGCAATTACTGAGTTTCTCACTATATAATTGCCGTAGACTTAGTTTTTTACCTAACAGACAATTAAACTGCAGGACCCTTTTCCAAGGGGATTATGGGTGAGAAAAGTTAGATGGTTGTAAAATGCACAATAGAAAAATTTCTGGATGAAACATCCATTCTGGATTATGGAACACAAAGAAATGACCTTGAGTTTAAGAAATTCTGTAGGCTCAGGCTGAAGAAAGCTGTGGGGAACTGTTCATCCTATATATTTTGAACACTTTTGGTACTGACCTCATCAGAGAACATTCTAAGATAGATGGACCTTTTGTCTTTCCTGACACAGACATTCTTATATTCTCACTTTCCAAAGGGAAACAAATACAGACAAATATATTCTTGTGTGCTCTTTGTTGTGTTTCATTGATTCAATGACAGATGCTAGGCGTGCCCTTTGCTGAGACAGCTGAAGGGAAAGGGATGAAAATATGTTTTTGCATTTATATTTTATCTTCTTTCCCTGGAATGAGGAGGAAGGGATTCCCTTTGAAGAGCAGGTTCTCCTTCAGTGACTGAATGTTTAGTATTAAGAGAAGGTCAAACATACTGACAACTATCTTAGCAATGGACCACAGAATCAGCTGTGACAACCTTCCACCGCACACCATCTTTGCTTTAGCGAGAGACTAAACTACTACCTTCACATGATGGCTTTCATCCTTCTCTTACCTTTTTCCAGTTACTTCTGGTTGATAAGAGAGAGCAGACCCTATTCATCTGTGGCTCTTGGTTGTGGGTAAAACCTGAGAATTCAGCAAAACATCCCTAATTTTCCTATGCAAAGCAGTTGGTATCACAATCACAGAAAAGAAGGGAAGTTACTCATTTTGGAGACAGTAGTAAAGGGAGGGATGATTTAATCTAGCCTTGAGTGTTTTGCTCCCGAGGCAGACTGTGGACTTCTGGGGAAAGGCGGGACACAATTTGAATGGGTACATCCCCATGGCAATGAGCAGCACCACCTGGTAGCTGCCAGGTGTCTGTCTCCTAACAAGAGAGGAAAGTATTTTCTGATTTCCTCCACCCCCAGCACTCTTCCTTGCCGAAACCCTCTTTGTAGCAAGGCATCCTTCTAGGTGAACCAACAGACATGCACCTCTGCCTCTGAGGTTTGCTGACACTACTTACCATGTGGTAATAGAGCATACCCAGCAGCAAAACATGGCACTTTCCTCCAGTATGACTGGAATACAGCTTCCAGGCTTGCCGTAGCCCCAACAATCCTGGGAGTGAGGAACTGACATGAAACAGTTTATTTGCAAAACAGAAAGCTGTATCGCTAGCAATGAACTGAAGAACAAACAGAAGACTTTACACAAATGTGGCACTTGCTCCTTTTAAATTACAGCCGTTGTATTTTTACTACAGATGAAAAACAAACAAGCTGCTCTGTCTTGTCTCTCCCAGCTTGCTTAGAGACTCAGCTCAGCTTGGCTGCATGTAGATCAATTTGTTTCAAGAGATCAGCATTTCCTTTTTAACCTTTTGAACTGTAAGTCCCCATAGGATCCCGATGTTTTCATCAATTATATATTTTCATTTTGTACTGGTAATCAATAGCACTTTAGAACACTAATGTCATACTTTAGCTTTGTCTTAGGCTAGTAAATGAATAATAACTAAATAATGCATTTCAAACGAGAGCAAGTGAATATTCTCCCTCCAGTGCACAAAGAAACATGCAAAAAGACATCTCTGAACAATAGGACATTGATTTTTGTGGCTCCAAACTTTCCAGCTGCAGGCAGAAAAGACCAGAATAGAGTTTTAGTGTTATATCTTGCTCCTGAAGTTGCATTTCGGCATGAAACTTCAAGATACATCTCATTTTCCGACCATTATGACTGGGTAAAGGTTTGATGCAGACCATGGTAATACTGAGAATTCACAGTAATAGAAACCTTTGGAAAGCAGAAGGAAATGCTTGCAGTCCAGCTTTGTTGGCAGGGCCTCTTCAAACGCTATGTGTTCTCAACAGACAAAGCTTCCAAGCAATTGATATCTGGAAAACAAGGCTACATCTGTAGGAGCAGGCCAGAGATGGACAGGGAATAGCCTCAGACTCTGGTTTGGAATCGAATATGCTGTTACATTGTTAGCACAGGTTTTGTCAGAATTTTGGCCGGTGCTAAGGAGCATTCTCCCAAGCAACACCGGAGTATGTGTAGGTTGGGAGTTAGCGCTCTTGGCAAACAGCTCGAACGTGAATTCCCGATTTTGGGTACAAGAACTTGGCTGTGCAGATCAGAACCATGCTGTGTCAGTTGGCCTTGAGGCCAAGGACCAGTCTATCTCTCATTTCATTTGCTAATGGAGACATGGCCAATGGGTACTAGCTGTGTTTGATTACCCTGCTACCAGCTGGAGAAAGAGCATCTCATGGCTAAAGGCTTGGACTGGGACTGGAGAGGTTCAGTTCCTACACATTGCACAGATTTTCAGTGTAACTTGAGGTCACTTAGACCCTCTGTGTTTCTTGTTTCACCTATAAAATGGAGATAACAGAACTCTTTAAGTACTGTGACAATGTTATGTGGAAAGGTAGATGGATTGTAACATATTGAATAGAGTGTCTCTTACTAGAAGTGTCTGGAATAACAGGGAATTCATCCAACTGAGAAAAGTTTCCAGTTCTTTCTGTTTCCCCCACTGTTTATTTCTCCATATCAAACTGTTTAGCTCAAACACTGAAGACGCTGGAGGCTCTGGAATCTGGCTGGGTTATTTTTGTCTTCTGTGAATTCAGCCCACCAGTGTACCAGTAAGGGCTGAACCCCTGCTTGGAGTTTGTCAAAATATATTTTGAGCCTGAAATCTTTTGAAGAAAACAGGCATATGGTGTTTTCTAAGTAAAGTTTTTGTCACTGGAACACAGCTGTTAGTGATATTAGGTGATACAGTGCTGCAAAACTATAATTGAAATACTAACAACAACAACAGAAGAGAATAGTGAAAAACTGCTAAAGATGCACAGAAAAAGATATAGGTTATTTTTCACCCTGATTCAGGACAGTGCTTAAACCTATCTTAGTGTTAAGCACACTTAAACACCTTTCACAAATTAATACACTTATAATCTGATTTTGGCAAGAGTAACACATGATTCTAGACAGCTATTATGTCCAGAATGAGATCTAAACCAAAATTATTCACTTGCTCAAGTTTCTCTCATGAAATTGACTGTCTACCTGGTGATAGCACTTGCTGGAGTTTGCCTTCCTTGAATTTAACATACTGCTCTTTATCGGTCCTGTGGTTCCTTTTCTCCTGTTTGTCTTCTCAAGAGGGCAAGCCCCAAGGTTTCTCTTGAGCATTCCCCGATATATGCTAGGGTATTGATGTATTGATGTATGTACTGATAAAATTATTCTGGCAAATCAGTGTAAGCTTGCAGGTGCAAGTTTAGGCATGTTGCATTTCTCATAGAGGCAGTGATGAATAAAATGCCTCTGTCTTATTCTAAACAGACTCTTGCACTATGACAGACTGCATTTGTTAGCATGATGACTGAGTTGTTGGGAGTATATTTGCTGAACACAGACAGGTTATTACACAACAATGTTTTAACTTACTGCAGTGGCCTGTCGTGTTCCTTCTTTCAGCGAAGTTACAGTCTCCTGGAGCAGTGGGATGAACAAAGAACTTGCTCTTGGGATACGCTCACAAATATTAATATACGTCTGAGATCTTTTGGCTTGATTCCTTATCATAGGGCAAGAGGTCTCCATGTTATTCTTGCTTTACCTGGATATGCTTTTTCTGATGAGTTTGTGGCATTTTGTTATTCTTTTACGTTTCATATTCTTTTTTATGTTTTGCAGAATGATCTAATTCTGAAAATGCAGATGAAGAAACTTCTGTCTGTCTCAAGGTATATTAAAATTGAACAGTTAAAATGATTTTCCAAAATCTGTCTCTTTTTTTATCTAGAAGATTAAATGTAATTTTAACAACTGGTCAGCAACAAATGGCTGAAGCTTTAGGAATGGAGAACGTCTTCTCTGTTTTCATGCGTTAAAATTTCTAAGATCTAGACAAACCCTTCTTTTTTTTTATGCTCAAATAGTTAGGACATGGAGTAGCATGTTTAATTTGGATAAAAATCCTTTCTTTTCCAGCTTCTTGCACATATTTCAAGTCTCTGTCAGTGTAAAGGACATAATTCTGTAACGAGTCTTTTTCAAGACTGCCCTTTAGCTTAAGACAGTCCTCGGCTGCTGGAGAGCTTTCTGCCCCAAAAGACTTATCTGTTCCTTCTATCACCTCAGACCTGCATGCCAGCACAGGTATGAATTGAAGAAGTTTTCAGTCTTTCCTGTTAAACTTTTCGCACAAAATCCATTAAGATTTCTGTGCAGATGAGGGTGGAGAAGGGACCTGTTGAAGTGTGTATGCTTCTTTTAATCTTGGCTGCGATACAATCAGAATTTTCTATTGATCTTTGATCTGAAGTACAAAACGTTCCTTAAGCCATGGGAATTCAATGTATCTATTGAATTATCTGTCCATCTAGCAACAGTAGAGTCAATTTTTAGAAATACATATTCGCTTATTGCATCATTTTAATTATATTATATGAGTATCTGACATATATCTTTGGTTTTGAGAAGTTTGCAGAAAATTCTCTCTTCACAGGTATATGCACAGTGGAGTTACTTTTTTACTCTGGAGTTAAACTTTATCCTCAACCCTTACACGATCTCAGTTCATCCTACTGATGTTACTGAGAGTCTTTAACTTCAGTGGGAGTTTGATCAGGCCCTAAAGAAAGTTGGCATCAGCCACAAAAGCCAACAAAGGACCATGTCTAAGGAGAAATTCAATCAAAATATCCCTCTTTATGGATTAGAAAAGGCACGCTGGAAAGACTTGAAGAAACCAGCTAAAATTATGTAATTAAATATATAATATCTCAGGCAACAG
Organism: Mohoua ochrocephala; assembly: GCA_013398855.1. Lineage (NCBI taxonomy): Eukaryota > Metazoa > Chordata > Aves > Passeriformes > Acanthizidae > Mohoua > Mohoua ochrocephala. The sequence continues at coordinate 174,163 of VZTA01011687.1, forward strand.
AAGTGGATACACGTCTAGATTATTTTATTTCTTTTATTTATTCTTTGCACAACGGAACTTAGCAAAGATGATGCACCCATGTAATTATAAGTGAATAACATCTTTATTGTAGGTTATAACATAAATTTTTCCAGTAGTGAAACTTTTCTGAGTCACAAGGCCAGAGTAAGTAGAATCTTCTAAAATTTCTCCTCTCCCATTTGATTTCAAAGTTCCCAGAAGACTAAAAAATAACTTCCCGGGGTGCTTCAGGGCCCAGCTTTCCTGGTCCTTCACAGACATATCCACCTAGGGTACTCTCTGAAGATTGTGCAAACAGTTGTTTGTGGCCATATGCACCTGGGGGTTTAAGAATATTTTGCCTTGTGGGCAACATGGGTAACACTAAAGAGGCTTTGGATTTCACCACTCTGTAGACTTCCAGCACCATCCCAGAAGGTCTGTTGTGCTCAGACCTCTTTGTTTTCCCTCATGGCACACTTTGACACGTGTAGCATACTCACCACACTATGAAACCTCTCTTCTGGCAAACCATAATGCAGCCATCCTATCATTTCAGACATTTTGACCTGAAGAAGTAAACCCCAAAACCATAGTATACTATTGGCATGCACCCTCTGGGGCTCATGGGAGGGCTGCGAGGAGACCGAGGAAAAGTACCCTGTGATAAAAATGCAGTCAACCTGCTCCAGCAGCAGCTGGGTGTGGAAAGCATAGATGATAACTAATAGGCTGCACTTCACCTAGAGGCCAGAGGTCTTTGTCTGGACTGGACTTCAAGTTTTCCAGATGGTGATCAACAGGCACAACTGACCGATTGCATGAATTTTTGATGTATTTATTGTGGTAATAACGCAGTTCAATTTTTAGAGCTTGCTGAAGTTTATGCTTCCTTAGCAAATTGATGGTGGATATAAATGATGACTAGGAAGCAGTTTTTTCTTCTTGGTGGTTTTAAAATTCTTTTTTGTGCAAACAGGAGCTGATTTTTCCTATATTCACGAGCAGAAAGTAACAGTGAAGTCACTGTTTAAGAGGTGCAACTGTACAGCAACGACAATGCAAATGCTGTATGACATTCTGGATACTGAAATGTAGAGGCCTGTTTTGAGAACCAAGTTGTCTCCTATTGGTGCTTGTTTTATTATTTACAACCATTTGGGAAATGAGCCCTCAGGAGGCTGAAACATAATTATCCAGTTACTTGTTCTTAGTGGAGGGGAAAAAAAGAAAAGACAAAAAACTCTCAAATGGAACAGTACAATATTTTATCAAATAATTTGAAAAAAAGGTTTCCTTAATTTTTAGTGAACATTGACATTCATAGAATCACTCAGTAAGGGCATATGAAGTGTTTGAGAAGGAAATATAGATAAGTAGCTGATTTGATATTTCAGTGTGTGTCCCTGCCTGTTGTTGATTTTGACTGGAAGAGGATTAAATGGAGAAACAGAATATGTTCTGGGAGGGGCAGAGAGCAAAAAATGATAGAACATTGCAATGTCTCAGCAGTAATTGCTTGAGATCAGTTATATCAGCAGTAATGTGGAATAGTTTGCATCCTGTTATTGCTTATGTAAGAAAGAAGATCTATTCTTCAAAGATGTGAGAGCACCATCTGCGGCAGTAATGTGGGAACGAAACTTGTGAGAAGACATCATGTTTCCATCTGTTTTCAGAGAGCCTTAAACAATGGCCAAATCTACCAGATAGCTTCTGCTGTGTGAACTTGTGAAGTGGTTTACAAAGTTTTATGGCTTCTGCCTCTGAACTTATGCATGCAAGTCCAGAACGAGTGTCTGTCAAGAGCAACCGCCTTTGCACACAGATGTGTCTGCACTGGAGGGCACAGGCAGCATCAAAGGTCTGCTGCGGCAGCCAACTTTCATGTTGGTCGTGCGCAAGATCCGATATATGCTGAAGAAGAGAGCAACTCAATTCTTTGTCAAACTCTTCCATTTCTGAATGTTCGCTTCAGGGTGTTTTAGATATTTTAGGGTGTTCAGATAGTCTAAAGAATAAGATGTGATAGTGCCAAGTTATCATCTTGTGGCGCCTTTATCTATTTTTGTGTCAGTAAGTTGTCTTGCGGCACTTGTGATTTTTTTTTTTCCCCAAAAAGTCATACTGTCTCCACTCCAGTCTGTCTGACTAACTGGGTAATTTAACACCAACCTGTGCAGTTATTTTTTATGCTCACTTTGCTGTCTCCCTCACTGTGATGTTGGCTTTCAGAGAATCTCAGGAGGGCATACTGTTTTTAGAGACCAAGTTTGGCTAAAGAGCAGCAGAGACTAACCATTAAATGGCGAGGCCATTTACCCCTGATGTTCATTAGTTCATTAGTCATCAAAGTATAATGTTCATTGTACTTTATTTTGGTATTATGTTGGCAAGTCATTGCTTGATAAATAAATGAAAATGAAACATTATATTTCTCATGGAAATGAACTCAGAATTTCAACAGACCCTGAAGTCCAATGCCTTTGGCCAGCTCTGCGATTTACCTGCAGCCCGGCTGAACATCTGTCAAGTGTAACAGGGCTTTGGAGCAGGTTGTAATACAGATAATTTCTGGAATATGTCTTCTTTTAAAAGCCCATTATTTTCTCAGTAGTCTTTGCTGATACATTATACTGTAGCTAGGCCCTCCTTTAAATTAGTGCCTGTGAGCCAGTGAGAGAAATCCTCCTTGGAGACATCAGTTTATCATCTTGGAGAGCATCCCCCCCAGCCCAGTAGCCAGGAGGGGTACAGTCTGAGTTCCAGTACAGTAGTTCTGCACCAGCAGGAGGTTTCTCTCGTGAAAAGGAAATCCTCAGGAGAGACATGGAGAAAAGGATTTGAATCCTAAATCACCTGTGAATCCTTGGGAGACTTGTGTGAGAAGCTTACTGTGCTCTCCTGTGTGCACTGCAGAGGCAGGCTTAGAGAAGCTATCCCAGCCACCGCTCACAACAGTTTCAGCAGCACGCTTCCACCAGGCATCAGAACAGGGCTTCTCTCTTTGCTGAACTGGGAGCGTGACATCAAATTTCATTTTTGTTTTGTTAAAAACTATATATCTGTGGTTTTCACCTCTAAAACTCACTGACAATAAACAGTTTTGATTGGAAGGCATGCATATTTTATCTAGTAAATCCAAAGAGAAGTTTTAAAAAATGTAGTTTCAAGTGAACGAGAAGAAGAACAAATGGTAATATTGTGGTCTTGTAAAGGTAAGAGTGAAAAAGAAAGAAAGGCTGAAACACTATACAGTGCTTATGCCATTTTCTCTTCCCTTTTCAAGATATATGAGGGGGAAAAAAAAACTGGGCAAAAGAATACTTAGAAATAAAGAAAAACTTACATGAAATAACCTTCCAGACTAATGGGAATGGATCTCTTGTGATTTTAAATGTATTCCAGTACTATGCTAACACATGCAAAGGATGAAGGAAACAACTTACAAATGGAGAGAGTGTCAAATTCTCAAATCAAGACAGAATAATTCATCCTAAGAGATAATTTATACCGACTAAGCTGTCTGAGGCTTTGGAGATCAGTTCTTGGCATGTGTTTCTCTACAGCTTGCACAGTGGACCACAACATACTGTATAGGTGATTCATGGTCTGGAGGCTTTCTGCACATGCGAGGTCCAAGGTGGGTTGGCTCGGCTACAGAACAATTTTTAAAATTCCTCTGCACCTTATGTCTTGGGCTTCTTTTTTCCTGTGGTTTCCAACTCTTACTTCTCAATTGATGAACAAGATATTAACAGGATAAATTACTCACTCACGGCATGGAAGCAAATTGCAGGAGAGATGTGACTTATGAAAGCAGTTGTGTCTCTTAGATGCTTCGGCTCCAGCGATAATGCTGGTAAAGATGACAGTAACAGTATTAATAGTGAGAATATGCTGCCATTAAATAGACTGCAACCATGTCTTTATTTACTTTCAAAGCTGTGCTTTGCCAGTACTGTCTGTTCCCTCTCTTCCCTGCAAAAGAGGCGGGGGGGAGAAAAAAGAGAAAACCAGAAAATGCAGAGAGGATTCTAGCCAGGACGAACAAAGAGAGTGACTCTTTCCTGTCATCAAGGGTACAAGGGAACACTAGGAAACGTTTTAAAAGAATATTTTCAATTTCTAAAATAATATTTTAAATTAATTAAAATTAATTTACATAGTTCATGTAACTTTGCAGGAAGACTTCGGTAACTCTTTGGATTAGCGGTATTAAAAATCAAATGGAAAAAATAACAGTATCCCTTTATACCAGTAAAAGCAGAGGCTGAACTTTTAAAAGCTTGTTGCCATTAAAGTCTGCAGCGTTTGAAATATCTAATAAGCTTATGATGATAATTCTCCATCCACTGCAGCTCTTTCTTTTTTTAATCCATTTTTGCTTTCCCTGACTGTTTGACCTTCCGAATGATGCTAAAATTTATGGGAAGGTCGAAAAGTCATAGGGGCCCATATGAGACAAAGCAAGACAAATGAATATAGGATATCTAGGCAAAATCAATGATTTCTAAAGGCTACTTCATACTGAGCAAAACACACCAGGGCTGTTTATAAGAAGGGTAGATGGAAGTTTGCTTTATACATAGTAAAGGTGCTTTTTATAGTCTTATGGGGAAAAACTTTGTTTGCGAGCTTCGCATTCCAGGACCTGTAACCAAATGCCAAGACTTTTCGGATCTGCCAAGTTCAAAATCTAAGATTTCAGGTCCACTTGCCAGATCACATTTTCCATTTGGCAGCAGCATTGTCTCCAGCCCTGCCAGTAGCTGGCCCCTGAGATGCCTCCTTACGAGGCATGGGATTTAATTTAAATTTTTGTTTTTTCAAACATTATTGTTCTGTGAGCATGAAAGTCCAAAATTTCAAGATAAACGCAGGCAGAGCAGAACCCATTCTTTCCTGCTGAAATGTCTCCAAGAGAGCGCCTGCTTTGAGAAAACCTTGGAAATTATATCTGACTTAGCCAAGGGAGTTTATTTGTTACCTGCAGTGATATTTCTTTGTGAATACACATTTGTCAGGGGAATCCTGTTTCTTTACTTAGTGCAGATTTTTTTTTCTTCGTTTTCTAACTGTGCATGCTTAATTCCCCTTTCTGTTAATGAGAGTTTAATGTGCTCTTTGAAATGAAGAAAAAAAAATTTCTATACAACTGATAAAACAGAGCTTAAAAGAGGTGGGGTGACAGCACTTGAGAAGGGGGAAAACAGCTTCCTGACTGTGAGTTTAATGCTTTTCTGCAACAGGAGTCAAACTGCAGAAAATTGGTGGGGTTTTTGTTTTCTTTTTTGGCTTTTTTTTCTATGAAAACAGTACTTGAAAGGGAGAGACAATAGGGATGGAGTGGTGGAAGAACTGTGAGCCATAGAGCGATTCCCTAAAATAAATAAAATTAAACTATTCAAAACAGGATAGTGGAAAAAGTAGGTTGCATAAGTTGTACTGACATTTCTTCGGAGCTCATCCCATTTCTGTGTTGTGTTTTCATTTTGATGGTGACCTTTCAGGCCAGACCTGGACAGTTTAAATCAAAAGAATGTTTTTCCTTGTTGTGACGCCCTCTAGTAGTCCGTTCGTTCAAACTTCAAGGGAATTTTGTGGCAACAAATCACAATGACATACTTATTCCTGCAATTCCCCTTGTCCACCCTTAGAGAAGATCCATGACTTAGCATATGAAGTGGATTACCTTTCACCCCAATTAATGTTTTTATAATGAGTACCAAAGGAAGTAATAATGTTTTGCCACTTATTATCGAGTGTTACTGGGGCAATCTCTGAGACTCAAGACTTAGGTCATTGACAGCACTGACATGATGGCAATCATGCTGCTGAGGTTTAAGCCCTGCTATAGCGATGAATAAATTGGTCAATTTAATTTCCACTACTATCAGTTTGAAGCTTTGAGTAACAGAATGAGATAGATACAAATGTCCAGGGGTTTTGAAGATTTGGCAGGGGTTAGACTTGAAATTCCATCCACTTCTGAGCTTATTCGAATGTTAATTAAAGGAGAAACAATGAAGTAATAAAATAAGGAATTATAGTTGTGTTTTGTCTGGGAACTAGAACTACATCATTTTTAACTACGGTGATAAATATTTTTATACTTTATATGATAAGACATGATATTGTACAATAAATTGTATTTTGCAGCTTGTCAGTAAGTTGATTGAAAGCACAGCTTTCCAACCGGCAAAATTCAGCTGTATCGGTTTTAGAGAATGAGAACCATCTGAGATGTTATTGAACAGCCTGATCCTACCCCCCTTTCGCTATCTTTTAAAACAGTGTAGCAATGCTTAAACATACTTTAAGAATGCCAGACAAAGAAGCAAAGGTGGCTGATAGCTGCCTGACAGAACTAATGTTTGTAGGTTGTTCCTTGGATTTCTCGTATGGGGAAAATTAGGCTGTTTCTATGTTTTAACAACAAGAAGAAATGCCTTCCACAGAACTTTAGCAAGGGGCCACGCTGGCTTACCAATAAACCTTTTCCACTTGAGTTATAGTGACTGAGAGCACTGGATGGCCATGCACATGCCATTTACATGAAGAATTCCCTTCTTACAGTCTAATTTTCTTTCCTCTTTTCTCATTAAAATTATAAAAAGTTATTTATGCCAAAAGCCAGTTGCACCCCACCTCAGGATAGCTTTCTACAAGGCATAAATAAAGGCAAAGAGCAGAAGGACAGCTGTCTATGTACGTGTGTGTTTTATGACTTTTCTCCCATCATCTTAGGTAATAATGCCATTTAACACTGTTCATTCATTTATCAACCCCTTCTTTACATTAGAGAAGTAATTTACCCCTTCTCCATTGAAAAAGCTTCATTAACCTCTTTTTATCATGATGATTGAGCAAATATCTCTTGAAGGTCTTCCTACAGGGAAAACCAGGGTGTGGGGGGATTGGTATTGTGTCACACTAATTGACAGAAAGGTGTCTTTGGGAGAGGAAAGACTTCCCTCCAGTCTCTGTGTTACAGAGGGCAGCCACTCAGACTGTGCTTAATTATTAGCTGGGAAGTGCTTGCCTGGCCTTAGGGATCCCGATGAGCATTGCAGCTGCCTTGGAATGACCTCTGGTATGGCTGAGACCGGGACCATAGCAAAAGGCTTCCCTGCAGCACAGACTTTCCCTGGCATACAGAAGAGGCAGGAGCCACAGTGTTCCTCAAATGGTTGGTGGACCTGTAATATCCCAGGACTGACAATGTGAGCCCTTTTTTGTCTCATCCAGCTGGGTAAAATTGGATACAGATTTTAGTCTCCATGTTTCAGTTTCCTTCTCTAGAAAAAGTAACATTTACTTTGTTTCTCAATATTTTTGTGCACTTTTAATTATTTGACTTCAGAAACATTTTCGCAGTGATAATGTTAGACAGAAAGATTATGTAAATGCAAAATACTGTGTCGTTACAAAATGTCTCATCTTGAAGAGGTTATTTCGTGGGTGACAGTTGTAAAGCTTCAGTATCTGTCAAAAATTAGTTATTTATTTAGACCAACATGCTGCTCTAACACGTAAACAACCACAAGGAGAGGAGTGGTTTTCTCCATGGCTGCATGTGAAGATGTGACATGCCACCTCTTTACTGTGTGTCTATGTGTGTGTCTGTTTTTGTTGCAGGTAGGCTTTGAGGTACACCAAGTGTTGGCCACTTTTGTGCTCAGACATCTGGAAAGTCATACACATTGATCTTTCCAGAGCAGGGAGGGTGGCATGGCTGCACGTTCCTGTGAGCAAAACCAGAGGAAACTGAGTCAGGATGATTTTAGGAAACACTGGTTTTGACACTGGCATCTTAGAGCCTTAGCGTTCACGGATACACATTGCATCTGAAGCCCTGGGGGCAAATTTCTGTTCCTTTCTGTGCTGCATAATGAGCAGCTTGGGCTCAGTTCTTTGGTTCTCTAACTGTTTTACAGGTCTCTGAAATCCATCCAGCTTCACAGACCCGCTTCCTACCTGTGCTCATATCGGAAAAGTTGCCGAAACAGCTAGGGGATGAATTATCTATTTACTTATTCATTACAAATGCTTCTTTGACCTGGTGAAATCTGGTGAGCTGGAAAAGCCTTTCTTGTCACTCATGTTACCTCTTATCCTCTCCAGGAGTCGCAGCGGATTTAAAGGTCATCTGAAATGCAGCCTTTTGCTCTTTGACAGCCCTTTCAATATTAGCCTCCAGTTCTGTTTTACAAAGTCATCATTATTAACTGCGTTTGTGGCTACTGCTATTTTCCTGGGATTGCAGAGAAACCTGAGATACTAATTGCAACGAGCTACTTTGGCAATACCATGCAAACTTCCTTTAGGCATTAGTTAAGAATATACTTTCCTTTACACAAAGAGAATTTGAAAGTGGGAACAGACTGCAAATGCAGCAGAAGGTATGCTTTTGTACTCCTATAGTTAAGAGTAGATGGTATAATTAGCTTACAATGGTAGTTGAATGTATCTCTCAGAATGAGAACATACAGAATTAAACAGTAGCTTTAGCCTAATGATAATCGGCGATAATGATGATAATAATAATAGTACTTAGAACTTTAATGCAGAGATTTGCATCTTGAAAGTGCTATGCTAAACATCGACTTAATTACTGTCACCTCTTCAGGGAAGGTAGGTATTATTGCCCTGACTTAATAGATAGGGAAATAGAGATATTAGAGAATAAAATGACTTGCCAAGGGCTCTGCAAGAGCCTGTAAAGGGATTCAAACTTTACACGTCCCTTTACTGTGTGCTCCCTTATACCAGGATAATTATGCACGTTGTAGGGTTGCTCTGTGCTTTTGAAACTCGAGCCAAAGCCTTTTGAAATTAGAACTGTGTGTAACATGTTTTGAAGGTTGTATTTTTCAATCATACTTTAATATGATTTTCCTTTTTAGGTCAACCTGAAACATATAGTAGGAGGCAAAATTTTCAGTTTTGGTTTTAAATATATATATTTATTACTCCTTTTAGTAAAAAACTTGTAAAAGGTCAAAATTTTCTACAGGGTAATTCAAGAAACAAAAGAAATTTTTCTGAAATTACTTCATTATTAATTGTGGAGGGATGTGTTTGTGTGGCCTGAAGTTTTTTGCCACATTCTGAATTTACTAAAGCTGTCTCTGACGTGCAAATTGCATATTTTTTTGAGTTTGTATCTTGTAGGCGTATTTTGCCTGGTTCTTATTAAAATCCCTGTGAATCTTCCTGCCTCAATTATTTCTCCTCACAGAAGGACTGGAGATCAGCCCTGTGATTTGATTACTTGCAGAATATATGGCGAGTAAAAGGTTATGATGTTAACATAAACACTTCTCTGACCACAGCAACAAGTTAAGGTGAGGATGAGATTCTGTAAGACGAATTGTATTCCATAAGTATGAAGTGAAAACATCGGCTTTTAGCTGTAATTATTTCCCTTTGTAAGAGGCATTAACACCAGACTGCAGGAATGAATTTTGCTTTGACTGCGTTCACTATGCTTTTAGCATAGATCTTGTAGGCACTGCAGTTCTGGTTAATTAAGTCTGAGTCGTAGTTCACTTTGATAAGGACTGTAGTTCTGTATCTGTAAAGCAGAAGGCAATAAAAGATGTCAACATCTGCATTCGTAGGATTTAGAAGGAGCTTTTGATAATTGTTTTCTCTGCCTCCTACCTTCTGTCACCTTTGCTCAACAGCGGATCAGCACACACAAACTCACAGGCATTTAAAAACTGGATGTGCTGAGTGCCTTTCTGTGGACAGGGTGAAGTGCCCCTCTACGCTGGCAGCTGGTGTCACATTTATGTGTTTCAGTTCCTACGATGCACGTGGGCATTTGCTGGTGTTCAGAAGAGAGATGACATCCGTGGGTAACAGCTTCATGTAGCATTATTGATTTTTGCATTGTACCAGCAGCCGTTTCTGGGCGTGTGAATCCCTTGCGGAGCCTCTCAGGGTAGTATGAACTAAAGCTTCAGACAGTTTTTGTAGATGAACTTGAGGAATGCTTTGCCTGTTTCCAGAACAAGATAGTTGAATTCATTCAGCTAATCAAAACAAACACTTTTATCCTACAGGCTTTAACTGGGGTTTTCATTAAAGGCTTTTGCTTTTTTTTAAAAAACTTTTTTCCCCCTTCATAATGTCACGACTGAACACAGCACCAGAAATTAGAAACATTGAGAAAACAGTGGAGACACTTTCTTGAAAGACTATCTTTGTATTTGCTTTCAACAGACATTTTACACTGAAAGCCAAATGTTTTTCTAACATTCAGACTTTTCCAGTCAGGTTAAATGTAAAGAAACTATTTCTATAAAGGTGAAATAATATGCCATAAGAGAAGGAGTGGCTAGTCACACAGCTCAAGGTTTTTTTTGAAAAACTGAATTTTTGGTTTCAACAAATTGCTTTGTACGAGGCATTATCAGCTAAAAGTATTCATAGGCATTATTTTGCAAATAATTTCAATGAAGTTCAAGAGAACCACAGTCTAACAATGAGCTAACAGAAATGTGCATTCGTTCATATAATTAGTAAGAATTATTCACTGCTCTAATAAAACTAAGTGGCTTTTTGGGAGGTGGAGTATGAATGAAACATTAAATTTGCTTCATCCTGACAGTCCATATTAGAATATCAGAGATGAGTGGTTATCTCCACACAGTTTAACAGACTCCTGGCTTTGAGGAGTACTAAATAAGAGACCTAATGGAGTGGAATAAGAAATATGGACCTGAAACCGAGACTGTGCTGTATTATGTGTTGATCACACAAGGTGGCAGAATGAGCTTAGGGCTATCCCAGAAATACAAGGCAGTGAAGCATCATTGCTTTCAGTCAGGAGTGTATCCTTGCTTGCCCTAGGAATATGCCAAGTTTCTTCTGCACATGGAGAGGGATGGAGGAGGGTATTTTAATACAGTATTTTTTGATGATTATCTAAGCGCTTCAATTTCATTTGGAGATTTAGTGGAAACTGTTAAAAACTTGTGTCTAACTTTGGAAATTAATAATCATACAATGCTGAATCTGCTCACATCTTCAGTTTTATTGAAAGCACAGTTTACTCTCTATTGATACATCGATTCTCTGAGCGGGGCTGAACTCTTCAGATGAAGGACAGCTGCAAGAACAGGCACGTAGGGAACATTTTGCTTTTCATTATTGATTTATGGCTAAATTCACTTCTATTGTGAGTGAGACTATTGACTTTCCTTGTGTTGCATTTACTTATGTGCTCTGCCTGAGCGTGGCAGGCAGGTATATGTGGCTGCACAGAGGGCAGCTCAAAGAGGAGAAATTGAAGTGCAGGACAAAGAGAAGGGATCAGCAATCTCCATGCTACTGCTTTGGCCAATGAGTTGGGGATTAATAGCAACATTTCTTTCTACACCTGTACAGCTACCAGATGTCCTCCTCAGCTTCTGAGCCTGTCCTTCCAATGCTCTCTTCCAGGGGCAGGGCTGAGCCGCATCACCAAAGGAGCCCTTGGATGCAGGTTGCAGGTGAGCTCCTACACCTGTGGGCTCACTCAGTTTGCCTCTGCGGAGCTACGAGACAGACAAGTGGTGCACCAAAGTGATGGAGAATTTCAGCTATCATAAGGGACTCCTTCCAGTCTTCCTGCTGTGAGTTGCACCAGTAAAGCATAAAAGCGGGGGAGGGGTGTTTGAGCACAAATAGTGGTTGCTTGAAGAAAGAGATATGTCCTTGTAGGGTGCATTGAAAAAGTATCTGGCGACATATTTGCATCTGAATTTACTCCTGTCTGTAAGAGAGTGAAGTAACTGAGCAGGCAGGATACTCTTAAAAGTAAGGGTTTAAGAACTTGTATCTGTGCATTGCTCCTTATGCAGTATATTTCTGGAAGCTCATTAGAAGCTATTAAAGATTATTCACCCTTGCAACCTTTTCAACAGATGTTCAGCTGTTTGTTTTTTCCTTCACTGCCTTAAGATATTTGGCTAAGCATTAGTACAAGACTGGAACAGGTCAGGAAAGTATTTATTTCCCAGAAAAATAAATTAACTAGTAAAATAGATGGCAATTAATAAAATAAGTCATCTGTAACATATTAATGAGAACTGGAAAATCAAAATTGAAAGTTTGAAATTTAGAGCTAAAGCAGACACTGGAATAGCAATGTTTCTCTTTGCACAGAGAGAAGGTTACAAAATGATAAAGAAGAAAAGGAAGAACCAAAAAAAAAAAGGCAAAGAAAAAATTAATCCTGAGTTCTGGAAAACTCCTTTTGCCTCTGCTGCATTTGCCTTTAGCCTGCTGGTCATCAGGGGAGTTGCAGTCTGTGAGGCTCATGAGATGTCTTGAATGACTTACGGTCACGTCTAAGAGAGTTTTATTTTGGCCCACACCTTGATGCTGAGCCTCAGGCCTGAGAACTCCCTGATCCCTTTTTATTTTGTCCAGCTCCTTCCATAGTCACGTCCTGACTTTCAGCTGTTAGCTTTTGGTTCTCAGCCGAGCCTCAGCATTTGTGTGACATTTTGTCCACTGCCCAGTGCCAAACCAGGGAAGATGTTTTTAATTGTCAGTGGTTTTAACTAACCTGCTCAAATGCACACTGCACGGGCTTGAGTCACTCACACACTTCTCAGCCTAGATGAGGTGACTGAGTGGAGACAGCTTCTCAAAATGCCTCTCTGCCGTGACTGCCTGTGAGTCCTCCCTCTCTTCAGTACAAAGTCAGGCTCTAACAACCTAAACCACTGCAGGGGACGCTTTGAGTTAAACTGGTAGTCGTGCACAGAAATGGGCAAAAATCCCTTATACCAGCTCTCTACCACCTCTCAGCCACTAATTACTGCCTTTCAGTCTGATCTGCCTTGTGGCAGCCTGCTGCCATTGATGGGGTGTGCCTAAGAGAGCCAGAGTTCCTCAGAATATGCAAGCTAGGGGCTGTGGGGTGGCAAAGGGTACTGGTGAGGATGGCTACTGAGCTGGGGCACAGGGCTGGGCTCAGACAGGCATTTTGGGTGCCGCCTCTCAAGGCATTCCATTCACATGGTCCAAAGCTGCAGTGCAGTGTGAGAGATAGGACAGCAAGACTGAATTCACTGAATATACACGAGTAATAAGCAGCAACCTCTATAAACAACTAGTAGTTATTTCATCTCTGAAAAGGCATTGGAGGCTGTCTGCACTCTGAGAGAGTGGCTTGGCAGCGAGACAGCCATAACTGAACAAGAGTAGAAATGCAGAGCTCTTCTCCTAAGAGTGAGTGATGTGGGGCTGCCTCCTTTGTCACTTTCTGAAATAATTTCACAAAGTTAAGTCTGCATATTGGTTAAATAAGTAGCAACTGACTGAGTTTCAGTCAATGTCTAGCAGTCTCAGCAGCCCTAGCCAGTGCCCCTGGAAAGCAGAAAGCAAGCAGAGGCTGAGAGAACAATACTGAGAGAGCTGGCACTGACAGCAGTATGGTGTGTCAAAGTAGTAATGGCAGTGACACAGATGCTCACATAGATGCCATCCTGTTAAATGCAGGTGTCAGTCACACCTGCACAGCACACATGGAAGCAGAACACGCTGTGTCTGGACACATACACACATACGTATCCACAGGTACATATATATGCTATCAAGTGATGTGTGGTTAAACTAAGCAGATGGGGGGAGAAAATGCTGTAGGGTTCGTGTGGTCACTGAAAATGTTCTCATTTGAGTGTGCTGCTGAAAAGCTTGCAGGCCAAATGCATACGGATTACTCCAGTGTCTGGAAAAACGTGCTGGGGCACTGCTGTATTGTACTTGAAGCTACAGACGGTCCCTGACAGCCTTTGTAAAGTGATATGAAGCAAAATGCCTGTGAGAGCAAGGAGGTAATTCTGTTGATTAATGCCAGTCTTGTTGGTATTGATGATTTAGCTGCCTGTATGAAACAAATGTGGGCAATCAGTTCATCTTGACAAAACTTGTACGACTGAATAAAGGAAGTTGTTGCCTAATCTATTTTATACTAATTGCTCCATGCCACAAATTCAAGGCCTGATCCAATATGAATTGACATGGAGGAGAGATAGTCCATTCACTGCAGTAGTCTTTGAATCGAGGCTTCATTTTAAAGCGAACAAATACTGCGTGCTAAATTAGCATTCATCTGAGTTGTCACTATCTGTTTCTTGAGAAGCAGGCAGGCTTGATATTCTCTGTGTAGCCAAACGAGTCTTAGCACTTATATGCTGGATTGCAAGCCAGCAGAGCCAACCTGAGCACATCAAAGTTTTGGTAAGAGCCGGGGCACTGAGGGCTGCTGCCTGCGACAGACGGCCTCGGTCGGGTGTCTGACGTGGGGCTCCCGCTGCTGTGCTGCCGCACAGAGCCATTTACCACCAACAAACACTGAGTGCTTATGAGGCATTTTTCAAAAATCTCACTGGGGCCATACCTGGGGCTTTAGCTATTTAAACATCTTAAAAAATCTGTCCCTTGAGAGGATTTAACTCGGCAGGATTTAGGCTGCTAAGGCTCGCATCATCAAAGAGACCAAAGCGTCAATCCATCTCTTTTCACGCCTAAGGACATAATAGTATCATGCCCCCTCCCATGAGGGGGTACTGCAGAGAAATTTCCAAGCTCTCAGCACCCAAACTAGCTGGCTCTGGAAGCAGATGGAGTATAATTATAGCAGCGTTGAGCTGCACCTGAACTAATTAGCTCTGCTGAGAAACAGGGATTGAATTTAATAATGCATGTTCTGCCATACCAAAAAGGCTAGGCTGCCTTTGAGACCTGTGCAACTGTCTCTGCATGGTGCTGTGCTGAACTCTGTGGATGTACTGTGAAAGTCAGCTCAGAGCTTTTCTGTCACCATAATCTGCTGCACAATGTAGGCATCACCTTGTCCCAGCATTCATGTACCATTGGCATAATTACTCCTCAGCTGTCACTTACCTCCTGACTATTAGTTTAGCATGATAAGTTTTGCATATGCTCAAGATTTTGCTGTCCAAACTCACCTAAATATTGAGATCTACTTCAAGGACTGCTGTGGCTAAAACCTTGAAGCCTTCAAAACGGGACTCTCTTTGCTGTGGACCTGATGTTACCATCATGATCACAACATGCTCAAAGTAAATGTAGCTGTGAGAGAAAGGCAGAAGAGCCAGGTTCAGATCCCTGCTCTGGAGCAGTGATACCTTTCAGATGCGGAGTTGAACACCCATCTTAGATACATTCCCTGGTTGCTGGGGTTAAAGACATACTTTCTTACCTCAGGCCTTTGCATATCAAGTTATTTCTATGAGGAGGAAAAACTCTTGTATTGGTGTCTGAGAGAATTTTCCCACCCCAGAGAAAGCTGAGGGATTGTGTCTTGGGGTGCTGGTTTGAACTCAAGCTCAGGCTGTGGTTTGGGCAGAAGTAGCCGTTGGACCCTGTCCTCCACACCCTCATAGGGTGACCTAACTCCAAATCTCTCACTTCTCCTGGGCTGCCACTACCTCTTTAAAAATGTAGATCTGGTGTTTTGTATCACACAAGTGGCTGAGATTATTTAGGAGCTTAATGGTTCTGAACAGAGACTTTGTCTCTCTGGACATGTATGAGCACAGTTCCTCTTAGCTGAAATTTATTTCTTGCTAGTTTGATCCATGCCCTGCTCAGCAGGTTTCTCTTGCCCCCATACTTATGTGCCTGTCCATGGACAATTTGTGTGAGTATTGTAAGAGGTAGGATTAGGACTACGAGCAAGATATTGCATTGCTTAATTCTGTTAAGTCTCATTACTACCTAGGGAGTACAAATTTTAAAGTCTTTTGAAAATTTAAGGCATGTTTATAACATTTGATGATTTTTTAATGTAGTACCTTTAGACAAATTTAATGAATCTGTGTGGTGCAGACAACGTATTACAACTGCTGGATTACACATGCACACAAATCCAGACTAAAATCTTTCAATTGATTCTTCCAATTTGAAAAACACAGGCTTCAATGTTTTGGGCCAAAGGAGATATTTGGCAGCTACTGATGCATCTTACCAGGTCTGCCGTTGCAGAGGTAAGGAGTTCTCTCATCAGAAACTCAAAATACTTTTGACTTCGTTGCAAAACCATTCTTTTTCCTGCCATTCTGCTGATAGGGGCTGAAATAAAATCCCTTAACTAGTAAAAGGTCTTATTTAGGAGATTTGTAATACCTGTGTTGAAACCAGTCACCTATGCAGGAAACACATTTCCTCTCCTCTTTCCTCTGTTTTCTCATCAACATATTTGGCTCAAATAACCTGTTTCTGAAAATATCAGCGCTAAGTGGATGAGCAGAAGCAGTAGAAGCAATACCGCATTTGCAATAAGGGGAAAGGGAGAGACGCAGGAAGGAGAGAGACAGGAAGGAAAACTCAAAATCCAAGCTCCTCTTCACCCTTCTCCTGGCATGGCGCAGAGGCAGGCTGCCTCTTATACATGGAGAGAAGTGCAACCTCTCCCTAAATAATTAAATGAATACTTAACCTGCAGGTTTAAAACTTACAGCATATTATAAAACAATTATGTTTCCTTTGCATGAGAAAGCTGAATTGCCGTTCAGCTTCTTTTGTCATCTGTATGCATGAGTTTGGAGCAATTAGCAAGAATATATTACAGGTGCAGTGTCTCAGGAAATTGCAAGAAGCTGTGCTGTACTTTTGTACTATAGAGAAGTGCCAGAGCTATAACTCTTGGAAGAGCTGAAAACTGGGGAGATGTGAGCATCTCTAGTGTGATTTTATAATCATAACAAGCACCAATAGCCGTCTATATAATAGCCATGAAACGAATGCCGTATTTTCTTAGATTGTTCCACTACTCGTTTAATTTAACTGGAGACGGCAAACTATTTAATTTTAGATTTTGGATTACCTTTCTTATGTGCCCAGTTTATCTTTTTAACTGCCGATAAAGTTTTTTTTGAGTGGTAACAGCAGCCGTATTGTGTTAGCTTTGATGTTATCTCCAGGCAACCTCTTATGCCAGTGAAACACCTTTTTGCATGTTCTTTCAGATAAATTACCTGGCAATTCAAGAGCCCTGAATTTTGGTTGGTACAGTTTCGTCACATTTAATTGTTCATGTAAAGCTGATCCTTTTTCCTGACTCTCAGATGCAATTTAATTTTTAAGTGCAGGTTCCTCATAAATTCAGATGAGCACAGTAAGATAAATGCTTCCTAAAGCCGAATCTCAAAGCGGCATTAATGATGACCTTTTTTTTTTTATTAGAGTGATAGTGATTCACATCTGCTGAGGATCTCACCCTTAGAGTTACCTGACCTGATAATAATTTCTGCTGATGCTCCATTTATATGAGTAGAACAGAGGGACCTCAAAGACCACAGCAATTATTCATATATGGTTTGATGCCCTTTTATTCCACCACAGAGGCTCAAGGGAACAACTGTGGTAATAAGATTCATACCCACCATTTTACCTTCATGAAATCACTGATTTGATGAATGATACTGATATGGAACTTTGCCTTCTTTGCAGGTATGAAAGGGAAAATTAATCCTGGGGTCTTCAAAACAAAACCCAGTGACCTCAGTCAAAACTATTTGCACTTAGAAAGAAATCGTGAAAACCGGTGTCACACACAGGGAATGTCACATGCACGTGTCCACTTACTTTGACTTTTGGGAAGTGGCAAAGGAGGAGGAAGTGCGAGTACCAGATCAAAAAAGCAGTCTTCAGGTTGTCAGCACGGTGAGTCATCTGCACAGTGTTTCCACAAACATGACAACATCAGTGACTACCTCTCACTTTAAGCTGCAGTGACACATCAGCCTTTTAGTGGAGTGGGAGGAGGTAAAAGAGCTTACTCTGGGATGGAAATGGCAGGAGAAGGACATCACATGAAACAAACTCTGAGAGTAGGGAAGACTTGTGACAGGATAAAGATTTTGTGTTCTGTAGACAGCAATCCTAGAAACACAGTTGCTTGGTGGCTTGTTATATGAGAAAAAGATCTGTATTAAAGCTCAGTGTCATCCTGCATGATGCACCAATGTTTTAGTGCTAGTTTGAGTGCTGGAGAATAGGAAACTTTCAACTCCCCTCTAAAGTAACAATACTAAAACAACCCATTTTTTTCATATCATCTTCATCTGAGAACCCCCTCTATTTTGTTTTTTTTTGTATGGTTTATGAAATAAGCATATTTGTGGGCTCGGAGGCACCCCCTTACTCCTCTGTCTCTGGGTTCTCTGTGTGGGTCTATAGCTAAAGTGGTGACACCTGTCCTATATTTCAAGTGTAACAGGAGGCCTTTTGAGCAAACTATCCTTTAGAAAAGAACTAGAGATTGCATAGTCCCCTATGGCTCTGGGAAAATTTAATGGAGTTGTAGACTAATCCCCTCACCATTGCTCCATAGAGCATGGAGAGCAAATTCCCTCACCTCCAAGGAAGAAGTCAAACGTTCTCAGAGGGAAACCTCAGACAATTTTTCTCTTTCCCTCCCACTTGGGTAGAGTTTTCTATGGGAATGACTTAGGACTGACCCTATGGAAACAAGAATTTGAGAAGACTTATTATAAAACTGATTTTATTTCCTTGTCATTGTGAAGTTGTTCCCTATGGCATGTTCTCTAATGATTTATCCAGGAGTTTCAAGCATTGTAAGTACCAGTGGTTCTGTATTTCCCTGGCCTGTCTCACTGACGGACGGCACGGAGATGGGGATTGCAAGCCACAGCAGAGATGAAAAGAGAGGTAGCCAAATAAGATAAAGTGAAATTTATTTTTTACTGTAGGAGTAAACTGCTCGGGAGGATCTGGAGTGAGACCAGTGGCACGTGCTGTGTATATTCTGAAAGAAACAGTAGTGAGGTCTAGGCTACATTTAAAGACATTGAAGTTTGCCTCAGACACAAGTCCAAACACTTTAAAAATTATCTCCCTTTAAATCTGTTTCACTCTTTTCTTGTAGTTAGTTTGTACAAATGAAAGAAGAGCTTTTTGTTCCTCCTCTCTTCCTGCCTGTTCTCTTATTAATGCCTCACTCCATGCAACCCTCTGCACACTTCTTGGGAGGTGGATGTCAAGCGCTGAAGCAACACAAGGTGTGATGTTCTTGAGGAGTCTCTGATCTGCTGGACAACTTCTTGTGAGATTTACAACTCCAAAGGATTGACCATAAATAAATAAAACCTTTCAACACCTTCTAGCTCCTGGGAAACAAAATCCAAAAGAATACTGAGTTTTGCTTACCACTTCCTATTGCCAATGTTACCGGAGGGTTTGCTATCTATTCAGTCCTGTCGTGCCACCTGCCTCTTGCATTCTGCCTCCAGCAACCACAGCAATATCCCGTCTCTTCTGCTACTCATCCATCCAGTATAACAGTGCATGGGTAATGTAATGCTTGAGGATAATAACCTGGTATCTCTTCTGACTTCTACATATGAGATTTAGTGTTTGCTACTTCTTTTTCTATTTGGTATTGACTCTGGAAATTCTTACGCAGACAGCAAATGCAGTTGTGAATTCAATCTCCAGATTTCTTTTTTTCTTAGGGCATCTCTTTTCCTTAATTGCTTTTGCTTTGTTTGTTCAAATTAAATATTTATTGCATTTTTAAGAAGAATGAACTTTTGGTACAAGATAATAAAGGATTTATCTGATGATAAAACATGTAAATCTTTCCAGAAACTTCAGGAGGATTTTAATATTAATGCAGATCAAATATGGAAATATATGCAACTTGTGAATAGTTTTATGGAAACAGGAAGAGCTGTGGTGTTAGTGTGGGAGTAATCCTTATGAGGATGAGTTTCTGATATTGATAAGACAGGAATACAGGATCTCTTTTTTTTTCTCTCGCTTAAATCTCTTCATTCTTTTGTGAAAGTTCAGGAAAGAATGACAATTTCTTTTCTTTTTTTTAAAATAAACTGCTGAATAAATCATTACAGAAGAAACTATAGGGAACAAGTTTGTAGTGACAAGGAAAGAAAATCAGTTGTGCAACAAGTCCTCTCAGTTTCTAATATCCAGAGGGTCAATTACCAGTCTTACCCTATAGAAAGAAAATATAAATTATAGATAATTAGTATTTTACTATTTTAGTAATCATAGCTGTCCCTCGTCATGAGGTGCCCTTAGGGTAACTCTTCCCTTCTCTTTGTACAAATTTAAGTACGAGGGATTAGTACTCAATATTCCTAACTTAATACAAAATAGTTATTAAATTAATGTTCAAACGACTTAATTTTTTAAATCTCCCATTTACTCTTTCCAAATCATTGAAACCAAACCATATAATGTACTTAACAGCAAAAACCACAAGAAATTTTAAGTTTGGAGAAAAGCGAGAGGGGGAAATTGAGAAGTAAGATAGAGGTGAATTTTCTACACAGCAAATTTCTCAGTGTCGTTTACAATTTTTGGAATTCTTTTCGAGAGTGGATCATGACATAAGTAGTGAAATATCACAACCATTAAGGAGGACCATGGAACCAGGGGATATTGACATTCCTGCTTCATGCCTAAATGGAATATTCCCCTTTGGCATTTTCTGGTCATGCTTATCATAGTGACATCCCAGTTTGATTCGGCTTTCACACATGCTCAGAGCTTCTACCAATCAGTTTAATGAGTGGGCATGATTGGAGAGGTTTGTGGTTGTAAAACGCACAAGATCAAGCACTTTATAAAATAAGGTAGGATTTTCAGAAGGTCCTCAAAGACCTAAGTCCTTTGCCGTGTGAAGTCCAGGGTTTCAATACCCAGAAATATGTTGAGTACAGAGAATTCCAGAGAAGTCACAGAATGCTTTGACTTGTAAGGAACCTTAAAGATCATCTAGTTCCAACTCCCCTGCCATGGCTAGGGACACCTTCCACTAGATCAGGTTGCCCAAAGCCCCATCCAATCTGGCCTTGAGCACTTCCAGGGATGGGGCATCTCCAACTCCCCTGGACAACCAGTTCCAGTGCCTCACCACTCTCAATTCTCAATTTCTTTCCACTATCTAATCTAAACCTGCCCTCTTTCAGTGTAAAGCCATTTTCCCTTGTCCTATCACTACGTGTCCTTGTAATTAGTCCCTCCTCTGCTTTCTTATAGTCCCCTTTATGTACCGGAAGGCTGCTGCAAGGTTTTCTCGGATCCTTCACTTCTCCAGGCTGAAAAATGCCAACTCTTTCAGTATGACTTCACAGGAGGGGTGCTCCAGCCCTCTGATCACCTTAGTAGCCCTCCTCTGGACTTGTCTAACAGGTCCATGTCCTTCTTAATTTGGGTGCCCCAGAGCTGGATGAAGTAGTCCAGGTGGTGTCTCAGGAGAGTGCAATAAAGGAAGGGTCACTCTGCAGAGACTCTACTTTTCAGTGTTATGTCTCTTTGCACGTATTTCCAGCAGGAAATCTTCCAAGACTCATTGTTGTGTTTAGGAGCATGGAATAGGTGGTGCACAGCCCAGAGATTCAGAGACCACGTTATTCTTCTAACACTTTCAGTAATGCTATCTGTTGTTTTCAGTCTTAACATTACCATTTTGAATAAGTTTTCAAATTCGCCCAACATGATGATTTTGCAAGGCTACATATGAAACTCATTTGTGCTGCCCCCTGAAGTAATTCTGAAAACACCCTGCTCCCATTTATCATTCAACATGCAGGTTTCTTTCACTTACTGTGTTCTAGGACGTGCTCTCAGCCGACTAGTGAAAAACCTCTGCAGGATGTTTTGATCATTAGAGAAGCAATTTAATGTTAAAGAAATATTTTGCTTTTTATTTTAAAATGTCTTTTTGAATAAATAGTATACAGATTTTTCTGAGATGTGCTCTGAGCTGCTTGGAAAATGAAGAACAGAGCCTTTCACTGAAATTAATGGGAAAGTTCAGTGAAATTTGGATTAGACTCCAATGATAAAGCAATCTGAAACAGAAACATCATTAAAAGATACTGGTAATGGAACTGTGAGCTTATTTGTCTGAAAAACAGCTTGCGAGGTAATAAGTAATGAATTGCTGCTAAGAAGTACATCTGTCTCTAAAGAGAAAAATGTCTTGTGGAATGCATTGTACATCTGTACTGATGAAATTATTAAAATAAGTACCTTTGAGATAAGAGTATGAGTTATAAAGATGACCAAGCAAACATTGGACTAGGGGGCTTTTATGCTAATTAAACGATGGACACACAGTAAAGAGACAAATTGTTAATATACGCTAAACACAGAAAATCTAGAAGACCATCTGATTCATTCTGTCAGAGAGAAAACATGTCTGTTTAATTAAGGGCTGTAATATTGTATGTATGCTTGCAGGCAGTGATAAGGTAGCTAATCTAGCTTTTCCTGAGGTACACTCTGTCTTTTTAGTGCTTAAATTTCAGCCTTAAGATTCCCCTAATGTTGCTGTTTGTATGGGATTGTTTCTCTGTTTCTGGCACGTAACCAATTCCCCGAGAGATAGATGCACCTCCAAATAGCAACTGCTTGTCAGGAAGACAGTTTTTCATACCTGGCTTTAATGCAGACCTTTATTTTACAGACAGGTTTCTCAGAGGCTCACGCTGTCTTATTTTTAATGAATAAAAAAAAGGAGGGTGAGCGGGAAATGCTGTCATGCCGGCGTTCCAGATGAGACTGGGACAGCATCGCATTTGAATAACCACCCGATGGATCCGTCAAGCTGAGCTGAGACATGCCTCAGCAGCCTCGACTCAAAATTGAGCCCTCGGATTGAGGGCGAGACGCAGGAGTGCCCGCAGCCTGTGTGTGCCTTGGCTCCCCTCTCCGCAGTGCTCCTGCTTGGGAGAGAACTGGCATCGGCAGAGCACCGTCTTACAGAGGAGCTTAATTGCGCCTTTGCTGCATTACGCAGAAACATATGGCTCAAAGCCTACAGGAAAATATCAGGGATGGAGTTTTGCAGCAATAACATAAACATTATTTTGCATGAAGCAAAATCAATATTTGTTGCCTGAGTGCCTTCCCAGGGTTTGAAAGCCAAGTGTTGTGAGTTTTCACTAAGTTTGGGGTATTTTCTTCCATTCCCTCTCCTGTCTATAACTGTTTTTATGGGGAAAATGCAATTTTCAGGGCTGTGTTTGTGGACTGCCTCTGGATGTACGTACAGACTGGGGAATGCAGTGCCACAAAGGAGACCTGGGGGTCCTGGTTGAGTGCAAATTGAACAGAAGTCAGCAGTGCCCTGGCAGCCAGGAGGGCCAACCCTGTCCTGGGGGGGCATCAGGCACAGCATCGCCAGCCGGGCAAGGGAGGGGTTGTCCCACTCTGCTCTGCACTGGGGCGGCCTCACCTCGAGTGCTGGGGGCAGTTTTGGGTGCCACAATTTAAGAAAGAAACTAAAGTTTTTAGAGAGTCCAAAGGAGAACTAAGAAGATGGTGAAGGGCCTTGAGGGGAAGCCGTGTGAGGAGCAGCTGAGATCACTTGGTCTGTTCAGCCTGGAGGAGACTGAGAGGAGGCCTCATTGCAATTACAACTTCCTTGTTCTCAGAGGAGGAAAGGCAGGCACTGATCTGTTCTCTCTAGTGACCAATGACAGGGCCTGAGGGAGTGGCCTGAAGCTGTGTCAGGGGAGGTTTAGGTTAGTTATCAGGAAAAGGTTTTTCACCCAGAAGGTGGCTGGGCACTGGAACAGGCTCCCCAGGGCAGTGGTCACAGCACCACGATTGACAGAATTCAAGAAGCATTTGGACAATACTCTGAGGCACATGGTGTGATTCTTGAGGTGTCTTGCACAGGGCCAGGATTTGGACTTTAATGATCCTTGTGTGTTCCTTCCAACTCAGCGTGTTCCATGATTCTGTGATACAAATTTTGCTCCTAATCATTGCCCATATAAAATGTTGGGCTGATCAGGTCCCATAAATTCAAAGCAAAGCTGGCATGATAGTGCCCCTTCCTTACAAAGCTCTCTCAATTATTTTTTTTTAGTTGACTAGGTCTCAGTAGGACCAAACCAGGCTCCCACAAGCTTTGCAGTGGTAAACCTGTATTAGTAGCGACTACTGCTCTCAGAGACGTGAATACTGAAATTAGTGCACCATGCACTAGAATTCATTTGTTACTTTCATTTTAAATGTCCGGGTCTCAGTAAAAACTTCTCGTTGGTTCTTGGTGAGGACCAACTTGCATGAGTGAGTGAACCTCCACGTAGGTCCCATGGAAGAGGTCAGAGAGCTGCTCTTGGTGGTGAACTGTCACCAACAAAACAGCCAAATGGATCTGATTCTCTTTGTGCTTGAGCCATACATGTTTTCCCAAACAGATTAGCACTGATTAGCAACGAATTATCAGGTGTAAAATGAGTTTCTTGGCTTCTAGCCACTGGACACATAGAAAGAATATATCTGCAGGGGGAGGAAAATGAGTGTCCATGGATGAATAAAACACTTGGATGTATTTGTCGTTGCAGGTTATTGCCAGCTCAGAGTAAGAGTGGTCATTGCCAGTTAAATCCAACACCTCTCTCCTTACAGTAAGCATATTGCTTTGTAGAAACAAGACCTCTTAAATAAATTCTTTCTGCTTATCTATGGTTTTTGAATTTATTTTTGCTGAATTGCAGCACAGTATTTGAGCATTTCTGTCATGCAGAAGCAATCTGCTCTTTAGACAGTGATGCTTGCTTAAAATGCTGATGTTGATGATGCTGGAAACATGGGGTGAGGGAAAACAGGTCTCATCTTGAACAGGCTTGCAGACAATGGGCTTCTTTAAGAGAAGGTAAAAGATGTGTTAAACACTTAGCAGCAATTTAGAGGACAAGTAAGCAGTTGGAGTACTTTCCCTCAAGAGAAACATTAATAAAAAGGCGCTTGCTTCTGGCAGGTGAAAAACAGGGAAATTGGTCCACCCGATTATGAAGAAGAAAATGATCAGTAAAGTAGTTGGTCTGTTAGACTGTGGCCTGTGCTCTGACACAGGACTCTTGCCTTACTTCACTAATAACAGGATGAGGGTGTGAGGCTTCTCTTAGGCCAGCAGGAACATGCAAACTGCATCCTCAACCCTTCAGCCAGTTTGTTTTAGTTATTCTAAGCAGTCTGATGCTAGGCACAATATCTCCACAGTTAACAGGTGTATTATTACTTTAATCATCTTTAACCACTAGGCATGCTGTGATACTAGGCATTGAGAGATTCAAATATACAGTCTGATAAAAAATGTTTGTCTTGAATAAACTCAAATGCTTGGTTTTTTTGCATAGAAGAGCTAGTGTTTCTTACTAGTTTGCTACTCCTAATCTTGGCTATACATGCTAATTAATTTGCCAGCAGTCTTATGGTTGACACCTGAAAAAAAAATTGTAAAAATATAGATGGTGTCCTATATTTGCTTACCAAAAGGAGACTTTGATATTTTTTAAAAGAAAAACCCCCAATATTTTTAAGGGTTGTATGAAACCAAATAAAAACCAGATAAAAATCCAGTTGTGTTTTCTTATGTGATGAACAGACAGGTGAATGTTTATTTCTTATTTCTGTATCTGTTTGTCTCCAAAGGGAGTACTTGCATGCTAATGAGGCAAAGGAAGGGAAAATGGTTATTCGATACTTTACTTTTTAAAAAAGAATTTTGCTTTTCCTCTTGTCTTTTGGAAGCAGACATTATAACAGAAGTCTCACTGAATAGCCGAAATTTCTATAAAACCAGATTTCAAAACAAAATTTTCTAGCAGACTAACGTATATAATCTCACATGCAGTCAGTCATCTCTGTTTCTTCTCTTTATGCACTCATTTTCCATGGCTGCCTCCTTTTCCACTTCCTAAATCTTTTCCTTTCTTGTTGTTTTTTTTCCCACCCTTTGGTTTGAAGCTGCTCAGAAATGTGTGTCAGTAGTATTAACTCTCATCTTAACATTCCAGCCTCCTGATGTCTAGTTTTTAAAAGCAATGGACTAATGAGAACAAGATGCATGGCTTCAGCTTTTTATTTATTCCTAGGCTCACTGTGAATCCTAAGCCATGTGATGCACCTGTGTGTGCTGGCTTTACTGTAAGATTCTCAGACAGTTATTGTACTGGTATGATGTTTCCAGACAAACACATATCTTGCAAGTTTGTAGCACTGTTTTCTCAGTGGTTATAAAGAGCATCCATGTTGTGGCAGTGCACCAGTGTTCAGACATTTTTGAGGCATTCAGACATCAGTGGTTAGCCCTCACTTGCCTTTAAGTGAATGCGTTCCAAGCAATTTGTCATCTCTCTGTTTTCAGCAATATTATAAACACAGCCTTGCACTGATCTCTTGGCATAGGAGAGTGTACTTGGAGCAATGTGTTCACTGAAGATTTTTTTTCACTCTTCAGCCTTGTGTGGATCTTTAACGACCTGCTGTATGCTGCCTCTTTCTCTAATCTTCTGAGAGAGTCAGCAGGCACAAACTGTACTGAGAAAATTATACTATACCACATTCTGAAACCGTAGGTTTGATTCCAGCCTGTCTGGTGGGACTGCTGCTAAAAGTCAGCATCTAAAGAAGCAGCTCATTTGAATTCTGGATGTACACACAAGTTAATACGAATGTGCTCAGAGACTGAAGGCTGATGTATCAAAGACACCGTTCAACACCACCTCAGGAATGTTCCTAATAGTGCAACCATTTTTTCCTTTCACTTCTGTCAAATTTATCAATGTCTGATGTCATTCTTTCACAAAGAGGCAGCCTATTAATATGTATAAAGTAAAAATAAAAGTTCTTCCCTATGCATTAACATTTACTCATGGCAATTATGCCTGAGCTTACTAAATTCATGTGTCCCCCTCTTTTTCTTCCTATTCCATCCCTACAGAAAGTGGTACCACATCTATCTATTTTTATTAAGCTTTATGCGTATGCGTACCCCGTACCTCTACATATATCTGCGTTACCTGTACATCTCTCTCTATATATACTTCAGCACTAAGGAATGAATAAATTTACCCACTTTTTGTATCTTACTGCTAGAGCATTTCCTAAGAAAACTAATGACTGCTTACCTGGAGCTAGACTGAGCTATTAGGTAGGCACATAACTGCATTGCCCCAGGAAGCATACACGAAAGGAATTGGACCTGAGAGCAGCATAGTTTGTCTTGCCTCTCCCTCCTCTTTTATGAAATGAAAAGGTAATTTGCACTTCTCCTTTATCATGTGCCTTTTTCTGGTGCAAGTTAATTTTCCTGTGCAGTGGGGCAGCATGTCAGAGAAGGAACCAGGCAGCTTTCACTTCTCACTACTCCAACTCACATCCTTGGATTGATGCAGCCTGCAACCACCCCACTTCAGCTGGGCTGGCCACTTACTGAGGGACTGGAGCAGGTGAAGTGAGAAGATGGTGGTCAAAAGATAGAGGAGAGATTATATCTTAGTGCCATGTAGTTTTCCACACTCGTCCTCTGGCAGGAATATTTATAATACAATTAAATTCCCCTTCATCCCCTTCTGGCTCCTCACTGGGACCTGAAACTTGCAAATAAAAGAGTCTTTGTAAGTACTTTAGGTTCAGGGATGCAACTGTTTTCTGCTCTCTGACAGGATGGGATGGAAGAGGAAAGACCACAGAAGCTAGACTCCTATTCCAAGGAGTAAGTTCAGAGTTACTGGCTCGGCCAGATCAAAATAGAGCTGCTATTGCAGTAATCACTGCAAGTACCTAGAGGCTATAGTCAGGATTGGAAGGATGCTCCTTTGATGTTTTCCTGAAATAAATACAAACATTTTTTACTCTTTTAAGCTGAGTCAACAAAAGAGCAGCTAAATGCTCTGTTAGCCAAAAGACACCCAGCACTACTTTGGTCACTTTTTCTTCTGCCACGGCTTCAATCACAGTTTAAATTTTGTCTTCATTTGTTCTCTTAGAGATTGACTGAAAATTAGAGGCCATAGGAGAGAAGGGAAGCAGACCCCATGGCTTTAAAAAGGACAACAGGACTTTGGTTCATGTTGGCTTGTCTTCAGTCCAGTCCTGGCTGCATCCTCAATACTTGCATTTTCTGTTGCTCACAGCATAATAAGCAAGCAGCCCTCCCTGTCAGGAGGCTTGTTGGAGTGGACTGCTATGTCCCTAGACATCACCCCATCACCTGGGGACAGCCACACTTGTCTGACATCTTCATGCTGCTGACTCCTGTGCTACCTTGCCAAGTCCTGTTGGCTTTCCTGAATTCTGACTGAGCATCCTGAGATGCTTCAATCCAGCAGCCAACTGTCATCAATAATAACTGTGTTTGCCATGATTAAAATTAGTTTGTTTTGTTCAAAGTAACACTTGTCTATGTGTTTCTGTTCATGTGACTAACAACACAATTAACTTCTATTTTGTGCACATCTGTACATTTACACGCTGCTGAAGCCCCTGTGAACTGTGTGATTTATAAGCCCTTTGTGCCACTTGCCTGTCCCACTCAGTAGGAAACCGTAACCTAACCCTTTCCCTAATGGCATTAAAAGGTGCAATTAATCAATAAAAGGGGTCAGTTAATATTCTCCACAAGTGAGTGCCAAACATCAGAATAGTATGCTGTCTTGTGGTTGGCATCCCATCACTTTGTGGTTTAGTTAAAAAGGAAATTGGCAGGACAACCACAGCGTACACCGTGGGATTGCTCCACGGATCTGGGGCAACTGTTATATCTGCTGCAGAGAAATGTTTTCTCTGCTGAAAGAGTTTTTTAAAATAAATAGACAAGTTAGTAGGGAGCAAAATTTTCTTTACATAGTTTGAGAAACTTTCTTTCTATTTCAAAGACTTAAGTGGCACGAGGGAATCCCCTAACAGCCATAGGCCCTGGGAATTAAATTTTCTCCATCTGTTCCCTATTCCCTGAGCAACATAGCACAAATCCTACTACCATATATCTCTCTAAGCAGCCTCCTGTGGAAAGAAGGAAGCTTGATTAGTGCATGTGCATATGATTGCCTGCCCACATTTAGAAAACTGGCCACTAAGAGAAATGTTGGCTTGATATTCATTACCATCCTGAAGCTCTCTGCGCTGTATACGTGACAAGGTAACATTTCCATTGCAGGAGGCAATGTGGGAAACAAGGATTGAGGTATTCTTACCTGAAACCAAATCAGTTAATTTGCTCTACAGCTCTCAAAAAGGTCCTCCTCTTAATAAAGGGCTGACCTCTACAGATGGCCTGGAAGAGTTTACTGGCAGATGCAGTCCTCTTAGGAACACCCGCTGAATACACCATTTAAATGCTGTTTATAAAGTAGTAACTGTGATTTTTCTGACTGAAGTTATCTTGAAATTTTTTCTTCAGCTCTTCTTTGAATTGGGAATATTTTTTTTTCCAGAAAATGCTATTATAAAGTGAGTTGCTTTGTTCTTTCAGCTTTCTGGTGAGTAATTAAAATAGATTGTTCAGCTATTTGTGTGTTTTCTGTCTGAAGCTGCCGTGAAGTTAAGGCAGGTTTTCATCTCAGGCTGTTTTGTCTATGTCTAAATGCTAATGTTTTATTTTGTTTAACAAGCCACTGTTTTTTTCTGGAGCTTAGGCCTTTCTGTTACACTCAGTTTCAAGAGGTCTGGCCTTGCTTATGCTTGCATGTGGGTCATTTTGTATCTGACTGAGATCATGTGGTACAGTGGTGGGTTAATTTTAAGACTTTTGGTACTTGTTTAGAAAAAGCTTTGCAGGATATGGCTGCATCCTATGTTCTTTATTCACTCAACTGCTCTTTTTCATTCACCTTTGAATTCCCTATAATGTGCTCCATGTGTGTAGACTATGTTTTATGGATGAAACGGATTGGCAAATTAAGCTACCTGGCTATGGAATTCAGTTCCTTGAAGTGCAGTTCTGTGTCTTTCATTCCGGGGCAGAAAGGGGAAATTTATAACAGACGTTAATAGATTTGAGACATTGCAGGGTATTTATTTTTTATCAGAGGTGCCCTAATAATGGAGAGTTTCAAAAAGACCATTTTTGCAGAACTCCACAATTGCGGTCTGGACACAGGATGGCCTAACACTTGTTTAATAGTTTGGGGTTTTCTTAGGGATATGGCCGAACAATAAAAAATGAACTGCATGAACTTCATAAACAACCGTTAGAAGTCGAGGGTCTGAAGTTGGTTGCACAAACGTTTTTAAAGGGCCTAGTTTGTGAATTTTTAAATTAGTAAATATCATTATTCTAATTTTGATCAAGAATGGGATTTTCAAATGGTGTAAATTGGTTATAAATAATTTTCATGTGCAACTGTCTTTACACCAAACCAAAAAATTTACTTGTTATATTTTGTTACAGCAATTTTTATTTTAAAAGTTAATTTAAAATTAAAACACGGTGGTATTCTAAGCAATGCAACATATGTATGGCTCTTTTCAGGTAAATCTTGTGCTAAAAAGTAACCAAAATGCCAGTGACTCTAATTGTACACTACCTTCATCTACAAGCTGTTTAGCAGGTATATGGCTGGATAACTTTCTTTAAGAGGGATATTCAGAGTGGAGAAGGTGGAGACCTCATTGCAATCTACAGCTTCCAGGAGGGGAAGCAGAGGGACAGGCATTGATGTCTCCTCTGGTGACCAATGACAGGGCCTGAGGGAGTGGCCTGAAGTTGTGTCAGGGGAGGTTTAGGTTGGATATCAGGAAAAGGTTCTTCACCCAGAGGATGCTTGGGCACTGGAACAGGCTCCCCAGGGCAGTGGTCACAGCACCAAGCCTGGCAGAGTTCAAGAAGCATTTGGACAATGCTCTGAGGCCCATGGTGTAATTCTTGGTGTGTCTCATGCAGGTCAGGATTTGGACTTTAATCATCTTTGTGTGTTCCTTCCAACTCAGCTTATTCTATATTTTATGATTCCATTAATTTTTTCTGTCTTTTTTTCCATGTGTTACTTCTCTTAATGATAACTTATCAACCTTTTCCCGAGTGAAAATCTACATATCCATGCTCATCGTAATTAGTAGCAGAACTGTAGTGTCTTTGATCTCTAAGAGCTGAAGAGCAGCCCATTGTGCTAAACACTACACAAACCCTGCACCTGTGCAAATGTAGTTCTAGAAGGAGCATCCTCACTTCCTCCAAGCAAGTGAAGATCCGGGACACTGGCAACAATAAAGTGGCTAAACCATCATCAGACTCTCTCTCCTTTTCTGATAAAGTGAACACTGCTGTCATGAAGATTCCTTGTGAGTCAGCTGTCCAGTTCTACAGTGCCTGAGGGGCAACACTGGATGTCACCCAGGTCATTGGTGGCAGCTGTACTAGCCTTGAAGTCATCAGCAAAAATACGTTCATTCCTTACGAAACCAGCTGTTTCTTGATTTTCTGGCCTCTTTCCCTCAAAATTTTCATTGAGTTTGTAAAAGAAGATGGCAATAAAAAATACTTGGATGGATTGTTCTAGTAATAGCTTGTAATATATTTAATGATTCTTTTCATTTACTGAATAACATTTAAGGTAAAATCTCATTCCAGACATACACAATTCTGCTCTTAGTGCTGTTTCTATTTTACAGCAACTTCTTCTTGTAACAAGATCTATTTTATGAGGGTGGCTTCATAAGAGAAGTTACTTTTTCATTTGCAGTTTGTTAAATCATAGCAGTTTCTGTATCTAACTGCTAAGGAGTGGGAGCTTTTGATTTGGCTACAGCTTTAGATAAATACATTATTTATTAAAATAAGCATTTCTCCTTATAATGTAGCAGGAAATAGTTTGCATAATCCCCAGTTTCTTGCAGAAATCCAAACATGATTCATTTCCTTTTCACAGGTTTTGATGGTGTAAGAACATAAGAAAGCTGATTCAAAATACACCCTCTGAGGCCAAACTTGACCTCTTCTCAAACACTTCTGCTTTGCTCAAAGAGGCTGACCCACAGGGATCGATGTTAAAGGAAGGTGCTCAGGGTCCTGGGTCTGGGATGCTGAATATGGCACTTTTTCAAGGTGAAATAGCGACATAGAAGGAAGATATTTTTATAAGTAAAAGTACTTGCCTGATTCTCCTGTCACAGCTCAACGGCATGCATTTATGTATACTATTTAAAGCTGTGTTAAATGCATAAATATGTGTAGTCTGTGACACTCGGCTCAACAGATATTAAAAGATCCCGGTCTGTGGTAGTCATTTAAGACTTTTGCAACTGTTTCACATTTTCTGTTCCTTTTTAGTGTGTGAGATGAAAGCTGGATTGTGGTGGTAGCTCCCCTTCCTCTTCCCTTTCCTCCCTCCTCGCCTTCCTCTTCCCCCTATCCCTCCCCTCCACTTCCCTTCTCTTCCCGCTTTTTGAAAGAGAGTAGGACTGGTTATTTTCATTATTATTTTATACCAATACTGAGTTGAAAACATTTGTAGTTGTTTAAGTGCTTAAGGAGGATCTGCTTCTTACCTCTGGGTAAGACAGTAAATTCTTCCATGTGTTGACTTCATCTGTTATCCCTACCCGTTTTCCACATGCCTGAGGGATATTTACTCAGACAGGCTCTCTCTGTGCTAGAGAATTCTCCCGCGAAGGTCAGCCAAACAAGCAGCACTTACTCAGGAACAATGTGATGGGTGTGTACGTGCGAACGGCAGGTCAGTGACGTGCTGAAGAAAGAAAGTGGGAGCACCCCTTTCCTTTTCAGCTCCTTCACGAGAGTAACCCTGGCTTCAGAACTGAAGAGCCTTCCTTGCTCTGCCATCTGCACTCCAAGCAGCAGCGAGAATCAGGTCCTTCCCAAAACCTGGTCTGGGGTGCTCATTCTCCAAACCTTTGAAACCCTAGTTTTTGCTAATTTAGGAGTGAACACTGGGCCAAATCATGCAATGGGGGATGAGCTGCCTGGTGGGTTCAACTCAAACGCTATGGTGCAGACCTAGAGTTTGGCATCCAGTACGGGGTCTACAGACTGAGGACCCTTGAGGGCTGCATCTGCTTTTCACTCCTCTCCTGATGTTTGCCTTTTCCTCCCTGAACCAGGCATCAAATTCAGCTGGCAGGTGAACATGAACCCCTACAAAACTGCATCTGATATATACAAGGTGGGGGGCAGGCTGCAAAGGTGAACATATGAGGGTTTTGACGGGGAGGAGGGAACCTGACGCAGGGAGAAATCGTGCAAATCGCATAAGTCACATTGAGCAAATGAGATTTGCCTTTCCACATGGCCTCTGAGTGCTAGGAAAGCTCTCCCTAACCACAAAGCTCAATATTCAAATGTCAGTCCTTGCCTTGCAACTAATTCACCTTAACAGGGTTATATATGTGAATAGCCTCACTGGGATCAAAGGAGTTACTTACCTGCATGCAGTGTCATGCACGCACATTGGCAGGATCAGGCCCTCCAGGCACACAGCAGCTTTCATTGCCCTGTGTGTTGCTAAGTCACAATCTGATGTCAATTAAGGAAAGTGAAGAGAAGCATATGCTTACATGGCAAGAGTGCTGCAGAATGGTTTAAAGTGTAAAAGGTTTAAATCACACCAAGGCTATAAAAATCACCTTTGTTTATGGACTGGTGCAGAGACCTATTGTGCTTCATATCGATCAATCCATTGAACACCTGGTTCAAAATGTTCAATTGAAAGCTGGGGAAAAGTGCTAAATTGAACAATCTAAGTAACCTGTGAACCTGACAGTCATAAATCAATGGAGATGTTACACACAGTTAACCCTAACCAGTTAGCAAGTTGTACCAATTATTAGCTGTGCTACCTGGTTAGGAGCTAGTTCACAGTTTCAGAATTGTACTAATACAGAAAACATCTTTGTGCTGAATGTTCCTCAGTAAACAGAACCAGATTCACGGAAGACTTTCTCCCCTGCTTCTGGTCCAGAAAAACTTTGCTTGAATATCAGTTTGGAAAAGAGGACATTTGAAATTACAGGCTTACAAAAACTGCAAACTTCGGGGGACTTAAAAAGTGTGGCTACAAAAGATGAAGGATCTGCTTTTCAAAGGTGCTTTATTCTGTGTGGAAGATTGTTCACATCTGTATGGGCTCCGACAGACACTGAATTTTCTGATGCCAGTGCTGTTTGTTACTTTGGTTCACAGGTTCTTTGCAGACTTGGAAGGAGTTTGGTTTGCTGGCCCATCTTGTCTTTTATATGCCTGGCAACATTCGTCTTTGTTTGCTTCCTAAGGCCAGTAAATATGCTGAGTTTTTCAGGAAGGCTTACAAGAACTTCTTGTTTCTGCTAAACCATTTTGCTTAGGGTTAATTGCATACACACCTCTAGCCCTCTATTAGCTTTTACATTATTTTATCCTTTCAGCTCAGGCTGAAAGGGCTTCAATCACCTGGGTTACACATATAACTTAAAAAAATAAAATTGGTGAGATATTGGCTGCTTTTTTTTTCTGCTGTCCTTCTTGGAACTTCTCCAGTATTCTCAGACTTAGCAAAAAGCAATATCCATGGTTCGGAATTTTCTTCAGCCAGCTCTTTTAAACCTCTTGGTCGTAAATTATGCAGGTCTGCTGATTTAAATTGCCATTTAACATTCTCCTGATTTACTGGAATGAACAGCATTGCATTGTCTTCTTATGGCAGAAATGATTTTGTCTGCTTTTTTCTTCAAAGAGAGATCAGATTTATTTACACAATATACCCATTTTTACATACCTTATTAAGATGGCTGCAGTCGTGTGTAGTCAAGACCACAAATCTTTCTTGTTATCCTTAACTCTGATGAGAAACCTTACTTCTTGCTTCCATCCTTATTAATTTTCTGTAGTTCTTATCTTCTGTCTAATTCTCAAGACTTCTAATAAATGCCTTCTTTTGAGTAATTATTTTGATTTACATAGCTGTTTTCACTTTTATGCAAGTCAACATTTAGGCTAGTCCAGCTTTCATTCTTTTTTTTAAACCTCTGTTAAAATGTTTTTAAACACTTTCCAGTTATTATCCACATTTCCTGTCTAATTTCTTTCTCCCAAATGATTTAGCTCATAATTGTTTTCAGCTTTGCAAAATTGGCTCTTGCAATCCATCAAATATACATATTACTGGTCTGGGCTTAATTCTGATTATATATAACAAACAGAAGCAAATCATGATCACTTTTGTCTAAACTACCGCTGATTTCCTAAGTCTACTTCTATGATATTTTATTTTCATCTATAAGGATAAAATAATGCGATACAGCATTCCAAAATTGTTGGATGCAGCACTTTTTAAGGAACTTATAATTTATGGATTATTCCAAGGATATATTAATTTGGTGGCATGAAAACTCCAAACCATGCTATTCGTATTGAAGTGCTGACACTGCATGGTTTCTTTTTCTTCTTGTTTTATGGATACTTACTTAAGGAGATCGTTTTCCTCTTCTTCTGGTAATTACTTGCAGAAGGCATTAATAACACACACATACACACAAAACCCCATGCCTTTTTTCACCTCTTTTGTAACACACCAATCCACAGATTAAGAATTACTTTTGTCTTTGAGCCTATTTCCTAGTTTTATCATATTTCTTCTACCTTGTTTTGATGGCTAAACAGAATTTAGAAGGAGAGAACTAGCTTCTCAAAGAGTCCTTCCCAAGGAAAAGGAATGGATAACAAGTGGAATATGTTGAACAGCTCTGCCCCAACCGATATTTTAAAAAGGGAATAGTGCCTGTCTCAGCTTTTTATGCTTTCTTTCTGCTCTCATCAATAGACTGCCAGATGGTAAGGTGGATTAGAGAGTCAGGCCTCAGTATCACATGTACCCTAGAAACCAGGAAACAGGTTCTTGAGTGGGAGACACTGCTAATTTCAGTGGATCTAGACTCTGATGCTGTATTGTTACTGTTAACAGACAAACTTAGAAACGACAGCCAGCTTTGTGCCCTGAGATAGGGAAGATGATCTCATTTGGAGCATTTTCTTTGTATTCGTTTCCTGCTAGGGCTTTTTTAGAACACTTTGCAACTACCTCACTTATGATTCCATTCATCTTTGGTTTGTTGATGTTAAACACTTAGAATACACTTGTGTATTTTTAAATTTGAAACCCTATTATATTTTTTGCGCAGTTGTGATTTTGTCTTTCAAATTAGATCAATGTTCAACAGCATTAGTCAATTTACATTGTCGAAAAGGTATTTCTCTTTGAAACCCTCTGCTTTTTATAAAATGACCTTTTTCCTTTAGGACTGTCGTTATAATTAATTACAATGAAATGATATTTTTCTGTGGCCTCTAAATGCTCAGGTAAATGCATCTCTTGGAGAATGGAGATTTGTGAAATTACTTCTTTGATGAAAAATGTAGGCTCTCTAGTGACAAATGTTACTTGAATACGTCAGTCTTTGCCACATTTTATTTTTGTTTCTTTCAAAAATATGAATATAAACTGTCCTGCTCCTTCCAAAATAACAGGCTTCTATTTATCTGTTTGAAGAAAACTCTTCTCCCTGAAGAATTTTTGTACCATCTCTTCTCTTAGAGGACTAGCGTGCTTAGCATTGCCAACTGGATTAACTAATGAGATGGTAGTGTGACGCTGTCCTGCTTTCACAAGCATCTGGCCAGATGACAACTGGGCAGACTAGTCATGCTTTTCATGGTGGCAATATTGTTGTGTCAGCAGGCATGGAGTCATGTGTTGCGGTGAGCTGGGAAGGGGAGGTCAAAAAAGATATTAGACCATGATTTGGTCAAAGAAAAACCCCTTCTTGGTTTTCTGGAGAAAGCCTCGCCCACCTACTTATGCATATTCATGTACCCTGCACGACTCATGCATATTCATGTACCCCTGCAACCAAAACCCCATGCCTGCCCCCTTGCTCCCATTGGTTGGTTTGTAACACCCACCCTTTCCTCCCTCTCTCCCCATTGGCTGTTCTGTACACCCCGCCCCCTCCGGATCCCCTTATAACCCCGTGCCAAGCGGAAGTCCCCCCTCTCGGTTCCGGGTCGCCATGTGGATCCTCTCCTTTCCCGGGGGGTCTACGGAATAAAAGCAATGGCGGCCAGCCCGAGGGCCACCTCCATCACCTCTGGGGCGCCTTACCATCATTCGCAGGGAGGTGCAAGGCCCACAGCGGCAATGAGTGGGTACAGCTGTCATGGACCAGTGGGAGGTGAAAAGGTGAAACAGAGAGCATCAGAGAGGTGAGGCAGCCACATGTAACTTGTAGGCAATTGGGCCTGAAAAGCTTTGATGACCCTGTACTCTGCGAGGCTGTGCTCCAAAGGGAGGGTGAGAATTTCATACACACTGCCTTCAGTATGTATCATATCAGAGGACTGCAAGAGGTTTTAAAAGCTAAGGTGATAGCACTATTAAGCGTGTCACTCTGAGGGATCGCCCTCTGTGCTCAAAGAGGTTTGTAGGAGGCCCTGGGCTGTAGCTGCTTGAGCAAGGAACTGTATTTATTCACTGCAAAATGATGATGATGATTAAACTGCAGTTTTAGAGGCAAGGCTTCCTCTGGTGATGCAAGAAATCACACCAAGTGGATGACAGAGACTGGCCACTGGATCAGGAAGGTTCACGGTAGCAGTCTTTCTGTGGGACAGAGCACTGAACACAGCCCTTTCCAGCTTCCACACTCTTGTTGGAGAAAAAACCTATGGTTCAAATTTTAGCAGAGCAGCCAAAATAAATTTCTAAGAGTTATTTCCAGTTAAAACTTTGCATGATCCTTTTCCTGTGAATGCTTGCCTATCCCCCCTGTAGCAGTGCAACCTGTGGAAAACAGGGCTTAAAGAAATGAAGCTCTGATGGATCCCACTGGGAATAATGACCCAGTGTACAGAGAGGAGGTCACAAGCTCACTCTTCCTGCACTCATCCATCCCCCTGTATGAGACTGCTGGTTATGCTGCTCAGATACCAAACCAAAACTTATTAATCCTCAGAAAATATGGTAATGCAGTGAGAGATTAATCAGGTGTACTGGGTCTGGGTGAGATGGAGTTAATTTCCACCATAGCAGCCCTCACAGTTCTGTGCTTTGTGTTGGTATCTAGAAAGGTGTTGACAATAGACACCAGTGTTTTGGCTACGGCTCAGCAGTGCTCACACAGCATCAAGTCTATCCAACATTCTTCCCTGATCAGTAGGTTGGAGATGGGAAAGATTTTAGGAGGGGACACAGCCAGGACAGCTGACCCAAACTGACCAGAGGGATATTTCATACCATATGATGCCTGCTGAGCAATAAAAGCTAAGAGAAAAGAGGAGAGGGAGCATTTGTTAATATACTTGTATTCCAAAGCAAACACTGTGTGTACTGAAGTCCTACTTCCCAGGGAGTGGCTGGTCATTGCCTGCCCATGGGAAATAGAGAATAAATCTTTTGTTTTCCTTTGATTCCGTGCATGGCATTTGCTTTATTAAACTGCCTTTGTCTTGATCCATGAGGTTATTTCTCATCTTATTTTCTTCCCCCCTGTCCTGCCAATGAGGGGAGCGATAGATTGGCTTGGTGGGCACCTGACATCCAACCAGGGTCAACCCACCACACCGGATCTGCTTGAAACCTGCTGAAACACAGTCATTGCGCTACTTGTTTGGGTCAGTGCAACAAAAGGTTTAACCAAATCGCCTTCCAATGGCTAACTCTGCTGGCTGCTATCTAATTTACTTTCCCTTGTTTCACTTGCCATTGGATTTAGCACAAGAAGCGATAGAGAGCACTGTAAAATCAGAGAATAACGTGATTTGAAAATGCGAAAGATATTCCATAAATAATCTGGCTTGTGTAAGAGTCACTCTTGCTATGGGAGTTAATTAACAATCAAGTCATGTCTGTGATCCTTCCTGGTGGCTGCAGTAATCTGCTTGCTTGGTCCAAAGAGCTGAACATAAATAAGATTGTAACTAAGTGTATGGTGTGAAGGAGAATTTGGCATTTGGGAAAACAAATTTAAAGCAACCCCAGAAGAATCACTGTGAAGTTTTCCCTTTGCAAATGCTGTCACAGTTGGCAGAAAGGAATCAAGAGACATATTTACAATTCAAATGCAAGCTTGGTCATCGAGGACATTTTTTTTCAGAGAGATGCGGGTCAAATACGTCCACTGGGTTACAATGCTGAGACCACCCAGGCTTTTGCTAATGCTAGTGTTTACATAAAGAGTTAGAAACAAGCTTCTCTCCAATTAGAAAGCCGATATCTAACTAGACACTAACTTGTTATATACCCTGTGGTCTAAATGTTAATGGCTTTAACCTCCTTCAGTTTAATCTTAATCTCTTTGACAGAGCAAGTGAACTTTGGGTTGTATTTTACCAAATTGTTCCCTTTGTTTTCTTTCCTCTCCTTATGTTTCCAACAGTGAGTATGTCACATAGTGCAGACCTAAATGAAAGCCCGTCTTCTTTTTCAATCAGTCATATCGCTAAGTATATGAGCAGGAAAACCCTTGTGATTGACACTGCTTCAACAAAAGCAGATTCAGTTTGCAGACGATAAGAGGCAAAGTCATACAAGCAGTGTTTACAAAGCAGTGAAGGAGAGAAAAAAAATTAATGATAAAAGGACTAATCTTATTGTTTTACTAGATGAGAGAATGGTTCTGTGTGTTTGCTCTAGCAGAAGCCGACAGATTGTCTCCCACCTCCCTTGTACACTTTTGGCAGCAAAATAATTTCCAGATTCTGTATCAAATGCTGGCTGGTGGATAAAAAAAAGGGCTCTGGAATGCCTGGGAAGCCTCAGAAAGCAGAGGAGTGCCTGCACACGATAGTGTGGGCATGCACTACCTACAGCAATGCCGTATGATTGAATATTACCGCCCTTACAAAGGGGGAATGAGGTTTAAGAGCAACGGAAGCAAGTGCCTTTAAAGGAGAAAGAAACAAACTTATGTGTAAACAGTGAACTGGCTGATCTGATGTGTCTTCTGTAGCATGGCAATCTCACTCCTGTCAGGAACATTCTTTGTGATTTCTTCCCTCTGTGGGAGAGCAGACCCATGTCAGCTCTAACCAAAAGGAGTCCCAGCTTTCAACGCACGCTCCTGGTGCTGGACTGCTTTTATGGTAATAGGGCCAGCACAGTTCAACAAAGCACCATTTCCATTTCTTGGTGCCAGACGCTGGAGGGGGATGACTGGAACAGATTCACAGAGTGGTAGACTAGTTTATGTTGGAAGGGACCTCTAGACATGACATGGCCTAAGCACTGCCCAAAGAAAAGCTGACTTCAAATCCAGATTGCCCAGAGCACTTCTGATATTCACTACTGGAAGGCAGCAGGGTGGCCCACTGTGTCTTTTCTCAGGACAGCACATCTGTACGGAAATCTGTTTCAACCATGTGCAGTGGCCACTATTGACTGCAGAGGATGCAGGACAGAGAATTAAAATCCAGGACGATCTCAACAGGAGAAGGACAGGGTAACCTTGCTTTCCGGCTCCTCTGCTGTTCATTAGTTTCATGGCTTAATTCCTATCTCTTGCTAGCAGGGCCCGGCAGCTTTGTCCTTTCAGCAGCTGAAGTCACGCTGCCTCACCACCGTTCACCAAAGGTTGCTGAACAAGCGTTGCCAATTTCTTTCTCTTCAAGATGAAGCCTGCCAGCTCAGTTATGTCCTTCAGTGGGCACGAATATCTAGCTGTGAAATAATCAGTCGTTGTAGTCTCTATTGAGACGTGATACGTTGCTCAGAGAGCAGGTGAAGCAATACAAGGCAAGACAATGCTGTTTTAATGATTCTCCCCCAGAAGTCTCTACGGAGTGTGTTCAGCGTGTTTGTCTAATCTAGCTGTCCCCATAGGCAATGTGAGAAGCAGCGCCAGCACCGAGGGAATAGCACACACCTCAGGTTTCATTGAAACATTTAATTTCATCCCATTCTGCCCCACTAAAAAGACATTGACACTTTTAAAGAACATAGCTTGAGTTAAAGAAGGGACTCTGTTGGGAGAAAAAAGTTGACTTACCAAGTGATGAAACACATGCAATTTTAATCTTATCCAGAACAATTGCAAATAATGGCAAATAATATAGTAGTTTCAAAGCAGGAAAATCCCAAAATGGCATTCTTGAGTTGTGTTCAAATTACTGGTGCTTAGCACGTTACCAAACATCAGCGGAGACACAGGGACTGTATTTACATATGCCTTTAGCTTATGGAAAATATGACTATATTTGGTTTATAGTGGAAGTGTCTTTCACTGTGTGCTAAGGTAAGTTAATATTTAAAACGTATATTTATTTGTTGCTAGTAAATGTAAATGCATATGGCATTTAACATACCCACCACTGTTCAGAAGATGTACAGTAATTTGTTAATTTGTGGTAATGTGATCAGGTGGCCGAGCTCTGTCTCACATTTGTGCTGCTTCACACTCATGACTTATTCTTGCAAACCTCCATGAATTAATAAATAAGGATCCTGGCAAATTAGCCCTCAATGATTTTTCCATGGCATCTGCATTGACAAATAAAGCTGTGAAATATTTTGCATTGTCAATTGCTAACAGTTACGGTGCTCCTCTGGTACATTAGTTAGAGTAATTTGGGTTTTAGAACAAAAATGAGTTTCTATAGCACAGACACATAAAATGAATATCAGGGAAATCAATCAAAGTGTAATAAACTTTTATTAAAAAAAGACATCACTCTCTGGCAATTCATAAAACAAGTCTCCAAATCTGTATAGACAGTACAAATAAACATAAAATGATTCTTTAAGGGCATAATGAAGGGTTCTGTCAACAATAATAAGAAAACAAAGCATAGATTTAAGTTTGTGAAAGAAATTGCACATTTTATGTTGTTCAGAAAGCCTTTGGCATTTCTTTTTGATAAAAAAGGAGTGCAAGATGCAGGAAATGAGTTCCCAATCTGAGCAATGTCTTTTTTTCTTTCTATTCTATCAAATTGACAGAATTTGATAATTTATCATTGATAATCTGAGTGGGTCTTGATACTCTCTGAGGGTTTTTGAACTTGCCAGAGTACCTTTAAGCTAATCCTAAATATCTGGGACTTGGCCATATACCTAAATTCAGCAGAGTTCCACTCTGTTCCTAGAGTGCTATTTCTGTAAGACAGAAGCCTCCTTTTTTCTTAAAAAAATACATTTCAAGCTCGCCCTTTTCCAAAAATTACAGTTTTTAATTCTGTGAAATGTTGCTGGTATAATGTATGTTATTAAAATCACTGTTCTTTATTTTGTTTTCTTTTTGAGTTCATTTTAAATATAAAGTTACCAAAGCCCCACATCATATTTAGGTCAAAAGATAATCAGTTGAAAAGGGATGTTTATTTAATAATTATCCTTAGAAAATGAATATGAGGGCAGAAGGGTGAATTGCAGGTCACTTAATCAGAATTTGAGCCTTATATTAATTGAATACTTGGATTTAACTCCTAACTTGCAAAAGACTTCAACTTTTGAAGTAGTAGTACTTAAAATTAAGTGGAGTCTATGTTTTTATCCTAGGAGGTATTTATTTTAGAACAGGTTTAAGGAGTAGGGAGAAAACCCCCTCCATAATGAAAGAAAAATGAATAATGCCTGAAGGTTTTCTGAAGAAAAAAAAAAAAA